>OY856410.1:911451834-912051834 GCA_963693085.1 Alisma plantago-aquatica
GCTACGGCTCGAGGAAGAAGAAGAAGAGAAGGCGCGTTGGACGGAAATACCCTCCGGGGTATGTAGAGCCGGTCGATTAAGTGAAGGGCAGTTCGGTCATTTCATTATAATTCCAACCGCGTGAGCTTTGCATGGAAGGCGCCTACGTGGCACTTCCTTATTGGCCAAGTAAGAGTTTTAATGCAAAATTCATAACTAATGAACCGTAGCTCGGATGAAGGAACTTAATATATGAATTTTGATCCTCTGAACGAGAGGAATCCAAAGAAATTATGCTTGAAGTCTAATTCTAATTGCAATCCGAAAATTAATGGAAGTAATCATCTTTAATACTTTAATGATTAAGAAACCCTATGTTGATATGGTTAATATGTTTAATAGGGTTTAATGGATCTTTAGAGTTGATATTAATCTGTTAAATGTAAAAAGGAACATTGAGTTCGAAAAGGGAGAACCTTTCACGTGATTAGTCTAATTTAGGGTTTATGTTCTTAAAAATGCATGAAATTCGAAAAGAGCATAAAGTTATCATCTTTAATGATTCAATTAAGGAAAAAAAACCTTAGATTTGATGATAGATGAATAATTCATGATGATTTTAACATGTTGTTAATGAAAGAGAAAATAGGATTTAATAAAATGATCTTTTTATATTTGGTATAAGTTAGGGTTTCGTGCATGATTATGCACTAATGAACTTGAAAACCCTAATTTAGGTGAATATGACTTTTGAATGTTTTAATTGTTCAAATCCATAAACAAGAAGGGATATAATGATCCTAAGTCAATCCGAGTATAAAAGACTATTAATTGAATAGTTTGAGCAATTAGGGCTTATATAAATGGAAAAGAATATTTTTAGAGTTTGATAACCAAAAAGGGATAAGATTTGAGAAATTGATCTAAGAAACCCTAATGGATGTTAATGGAGCCTTAATGCGGATTAGAAATCCTAGAAAGAGAATCCAAGTTGGTAAAGTAGATTCTTGATGAAGTGTGTAATAAATAGAGTACCTATTCTTTTCAGGAATTACATGATGATTGAATTACTTGCTTGGATATGTTGATTGGCTTGATTGAATGTACATGAAGTATATGTTGAATAATCTGCATGACTCATCAAATCAGGTATGTGGTTACGCTTATGAATAATCGCTTTAGATTCTCGGCGATTCCCGAATGATTTACCGGTTGCTTGAAATAACTGTTGAGTGTTCATTTATTTCATGCAACTATAAAGTGACTATGATTATCATCATAAGTATGCATATAACTGGCTAGATCCTTGTTCACCTCTGGTGTTTTTAAAAGGCTGAAAAGGGGGTAATACCTAGAGAAAGGTCTAGGATTGCCGTGAGTCAGAAACTGGATTGCCTTGTGCGTTCATGAGACTCTTCAGCATACCGAGAGTTAGAAACTGGATTGCCTTGTGCGTTCATGAGACTCTTCGGTTTACCATGTAACTCAATCCTAGAAACTGGTTTACCATTTCGGTGGATCATGAGGGGTTGTAGTTTGGTATACAGGTCCACTGCAGGGATAGCACAGAGGTTATGGAACTTGTGGATCGCTGATGTTATATTAAAATGTAATCTTGATTGTTAAAAAGATTAATTGCTTGATTACATTGTTAGTATAGTTTCTTGATTATTGAATCCTCCACATACCGACTGACCGTTGTTTTGTTTGTCGGCGTTTTAGGTACATATTTCAAAGTACAAAACAGTAAAGTGACACATTGTGAATTCAAGAACTAAAGAACAAGGAGGAGTTAGTTAGAGTAGTTCTTCTGTGGTTAGAAGTCTAGTACTTCCAACTTTGCAAAGGTATGATAAAGAAAATTTTTATTACCATTTTCAGTATAGTCTGTTAGAATTTAATAATTGCTATTGGTTATATGTCGAACCTTTGATCCGGAATTTCATGGGTGCGGCTTCAACCTTGCGATCTCCCTTAATTGGGGGTTATCGGAAGATGGGGTCGTAACATTTGGTATCAGAGCCTGGGTTCCTCATTTAACCATTAATAATTATTAAATTTTACAAACTCCATAGAACCCAAGGGAGTTATTAGAGGAGTATCTGAAAGACGGAGGTGTCTAGAAAGGGATCACGACCGGGGGCTGGCAAGATTTTCCTCCGCACCGCTAGTCGGAATACGAGGACTCCCGGATCCGTGTGACCGCCTGGCCAAAGTCTTAGGGTATGAATCGAAATAAGATACCTTTAGGACTCCTCGTCTTATTCATCCCTTCTCATCACAAAATTCCGATAAGGATATAAAGGATTAGGGTCTCCTTTCTTCTCCTCACCCTCTTGAGGTATGGGTAAGGTTAATAAGGTCTAAGGAATCCTCCAACAAATTAATGAAAAGCATGTAAATAATGTGTCATGGACATAAGCTTAATAGAGTAAGCACAAACTAAATGATAGATACATGCTTAGGTCATATGACATAAGATGTCATGTCCTCAGAAGAGACCTGAGGCTAGACCTTCTTCTCGGGAGGATAAGTTAGTTTTGGAGATAGAGATCTCCATGGTAAGTAGAAACCTGGCTCATCCTACGAGGATGATGCTAACCCTAACCCTAAGTGAAGGATAGAGAGAGATATGGTCATGATGAGTTAGACCAGGTGTTTGAATGGATGCACCTGGGATGCCATATGATCCATGAGAGGTTGAATGACCGAGTACCTTTGGCCACCTAAATCCTAGGGAGAGGATGAGTCTGTTTATATCTTGGTACCTATGGTATAGATGGGAAGAAGAGTTCCATAAACCCTGGAGAAGTATAGTAACAGGTTTTGGGGCTCGTACCTTGTTGATTGTCCTAGAGGAGGACTCAACCTTAAAGGGTTGTTCGAGCTGAAGGACGACAGGAAGTATACGTTATGCCTTTGAGAAGCTTGATTCATGGTTAAGGGATAGAGTATGCAGTCAGTGAACCTAGGGTTCTTAGGCCTAAGAGGGGAAGTGAGATACCTAATGCTCATGATGAGGATTAAGTTGATATAGTTTTGAGCATGGTGCTCCAAATGCATAAAGGAAAAGGAAATCCCCTTAAGTTTAAGGTATGTTTGATGAACCCTCACAGCTAGGTTGATAATTAAGGAAGGTATGACCTTGATCCAACATTGAGGAGAGAGGACAAGTATGACCTAGCATGGTTTAGTAGGTGATCTTCTTGTGCCTTAATAGCTTGCTAGGGTTAAATAGGCTCTTGTGGAAGTAAACCCTAAGGATGCTTGTAACCCTGTTGTCAAAGGTTGTAGTTTTCCTCCCATCCTGGGAGAGGGACCCCTTTGGTGGGGTGTATATCGGTTTTGTTGGTTTAAGGTAACCTAAAGAGGTCTCATAGGATCTTGAGAAGTTAAGTGAAGAGTACATGGTATGAGAATGAACCTGTAGACCCATAGATATCCATCTCTAATTGCATATGGATGAGTTACCATGAAAGTAATCGGTATGGGGCTTAACCAAGGTAGGCAGGTTGCCATGATCCCTATGAAAGGATGAAGGACAACCCATGAATGCAGAAGACTTGGGAAAGGTTCTAAGTGAACATGTACTATGATGGAGAATCCTAAGTCTATCCTAAGGGTCAGGTAGGGATAAGACCGATGAAGGTGGGAGTTGCCTATTTCCCCAGTTGCACATGACCATAGGGTCGGGAGGTAACAGCTATCGTTGTCTGAGGGCCATGGGTTAGGAGATTGATCACCTTCATGAACTCATGGGACCCAAAGGGCAGATGAGTAGGGCACTCCCTTGATGCATGAGGGAAGAGGGATGACCCCAAAAGAGTTGGTACCCTATGGACCTAGAGGAGTTGACTAGGGATATAAACCTCCTTGGATTCAAGATTAATTTGTCTGTTATGTAGAGACACATGTGGCACATTTCAACTTAGATTTACAAGGTGTATTGGCAAGGTGGGATGTACCATCTCTACTCTTGGAACAGGAAGAACTCTGTATTTGGACTGCAGCCAAATGCTTATTTCTTCTTGTTATGGGAGTGAGAGATAGGACATTACGCATGCCATACACCAAGGATAAGAGATGATGTAGGTTGAAACATCGCCACGAGAAATAGGGATAAAGAATATAACCTACCCTAGTAAAGTGAATGATACATGGATGGTTTGAAAACACTAAGAGGAATGAGGTAGTTCCCTGATGAGGATGTTTTTATCATGAGCTATATGGAACTTACAAGTTATACCAGGTTGAGTTTAATCACCACGATGATGAAATCAGAGAGTGTTCTTAATGAAGATAGATAGTGAGTTTAAGGGGAGATAATAGGTGAAATACATGGAAGTATGTATTTTCAACGTTACCTAATAGCTAAGGATGTGAGGTGGTAATGGATGCGCTGGTTGAGATACATCTGACTTGTTTGGCTAACCCTAAGTTTCAAAAGGAGTGGTGTCTGGATAACACTCAAATGTGATAAGATGTGTTGAAAAGTTAAGGGTCGTTTGGTTAGCCAGTCTACTCTTTGATGCAATAAAAGGGTGGTGGTGGAACCTCAAATGCACTTCTTTGGTGATGAAACCCCGACATGAGTGATTTAGGGTTTCGGAGGAATCGATCTTGAAGAATCATGACCTACAGGAAATCATGATTGAAGACCACCATACATCGTGGTAAATAGCAATAGCACTTTGGATGCGTAAGATGAAGTTGCATGTGGTTTATGGCCATGAAAGCTAGGAGGTAAGGGACGAACCCCAGTAACCTAGTGTATCAATTTAGAGGACAAAAGAGTCCTTGAGAGGGAATGGGAGATCAACACTATGGATGTTGAGATAGGTTTTCCCTGGACCGAGGAAGGTCGAGATGCAATATGGGTTATGGTAGGTCGCCTTACCCAGAGGATATGAGAAAGAAAGAGTTTTGTTGAACTACCCATGAGAGAGATGGTTCAACTACACCGTGAAGTGAATTCAAAGGTTCTTGAGTTTGACTTAAAGGTTCACTTCCATAAAGTGGAAGTAGGTACTTTGAGAACTCTAGGTAGTATAGTTTATCACCCCTAACCATGGTTAGTATGAACCAGACAAGAGGGTATGATGAGGGCATGTGTGCTCGTTCAGGGTGATATCTAAAGATAGTTCTTGTCCTATGAAAGATGTGACAATGACCACCATATCCAATATCGGGATTCTAAGAAGCTCTATAAGGGAGGTTGTGTCGGTCACCACTTCAGTAAGGTGAAGTTGGTGAAAGTACCACATGATGGTTAGAAAAGGACCACAGTACGTGTAGATGAAGTCACTTTGATCGTGCAAGGGCTGAAAGGAGCCTAGAGACGATGAGAGTCGTGAGCAGATGCAAAGTAGACTGACTTACAAGTTACTGTGGGAGAAAATGTGACATGAAAATCCGACCCCTCAGAGCTGCAGCTAAGAAAGCTGAGTCCCCGATACATGGGTCCATTAGAGATGGATAGGTGGAGATGGTTAGGTTTTGACCTTACCCTCAGGATAAAGTTATGTGAGGTGTTTTCCATGTGTCCAATTTGGAGCACTATGTGAGGTACCCGACCATGTGCTGAGCAATGAACCGAGTAAGCCCTAAGGGAGGCTGACATGACCTGAGTCACCTGTGCAGTTTATAGACTCCGGGATGAAAGGACTCAAGGAAAAGGATATGTGATGGTAAAGGTTCTTTGGAAGTGCCATGAGTACGGTAAAGCCACATAGGGGCCAATGATGGACATGGGAAAAGTCTTATCCTGAATTGTTGTTTGTTTGTTTGGTTGTGAATTTTGAGGACAAAATTCCTATAAGGAGGGGAGGATGTTATAACCTCAATTTTCCAAATTATGTAATGAGCTTTGTAAATATCAATTAAAGATAAATGAATTTTCATGATTGATTGAAATGGATTCCATGAATGATTGTTTGTATATTGCTTAATGGGCCTTGTTTTAATTGAAGCCCAAATTGATATAATCAAAGAATACATAAAGAATTCCATAAAATAAGGAATAGGATATGGAATATTTCCCTAAAAATAAGAATGCGAGATAATGGATATCTTGGAGTGCAAGGAACTCAAAACCAAGAAATAATGATAATAAGATTAGGGAAAAGATGGAAAGTGTGTTTAATATAATAATAACTTGGAAAAGGAATCGAGACTTGATCATTATGACACCAAATTTGGAGGGATGAAAGATAACACTGAATTCGAGTTTCCCTCAAAATTTGAGAAGAAAATACTAATCCAATTGGGAGATACGAATTTTCTAAGAATCAATGGGAATAGGAATTGAAATTCAATATTAATTGGAATTTGTTTCCTATTCGGAATAGAACTAAGTTAACCCATAGGTGGTCGTCCTAGGGCATGAATACTCGCCCTATATAAAGGGGGGTAGGGCCCTAGTTCGAGTGCAAGAGAGGGAGAGAGAATCCCACACGTTCTTCTTGCCCTTAAACCCTAGCTATGAGGTTTAGTATGATAAGGAGGTCTGGTGGCGACAAGGGTGGATTGTAATATCATCATTGATGCCCCAAGATGACAAGAAGATGCTTTCCCATCTCGACCGTGCCCTGGACAAAGCACAGCAGCTGCCGCATGGTTGCAGCACCTGCTGTGGGTCGCATGGCGACCTTGCTCCAATCTGCTGCACTAGTCGAGTTCTGGGCGGCTCCCCAAGGACGACGGAGGACGGCGGAGCTGGGGGAAAGGTTGAAGGCAGCAACCGGGGACCGAGGAGCCGGAGAAGGGCCGGCGCACAGCTGCAGATCGCAGCTAGGGCGGCGCCGCTGCTACGGCTCGAGGAAGAAGAAGAAGAGAAGGCGCGTTGGACGGAAATACCCTCCGGGGTATGTAGAGCCGGTCGATTAAGTGAAGGGCAGTTCGGTCATTTCATTATAATTCCAACCGCGTGAGCTTTGCATGGAAGGCGCCTACGTGGCACTTCCTTATTGGCCAAGTAAGAGTTTTAATGCAAAATTCATAACTAATGAACCGTAGCTCGGATGAAGGAACTTAATATATGAATTTTGATCCTCTGAACGAGAGGAATCCAAAGAAATTATGCTTGAAGTCTAATTCTAATTGCAATCCGAAAATTAATGGAAGTAATCATCTTTAATACTTTAATGATTAAGAAACCCTATGTTGATATGGTTAATATGTTTAATAGGGTTTAATGGATCTTTAGAGTTGATATTAATCTGTTAAATGTAAAAAGGAACATTGAGTTCGAAAAGGGAGAACCTTTCACGTGATTAGTCTAATATAGGGTTTATGTTCTTAAAAATGCATGAAATTCGAAAAGAGCATAAAGTTATCATCTTTAATGATTCAATTAAGGAAAAAAACCTTAGATTTGATGATAGATGAATAATTCATGATGATTTTAACATGTTGTTAATGAAAGAGAAAATAGGATTTAATAAAATGATCTTTTTATATTTGGTATAAGTTAGGGTTTCGTGCATGATTATGCACTAATGAACTTGAAAACCCTAATTTAGGTGAATATGACTTTTGAATGTTTTAATTGTTCAAATCCATAAACAAGAAGGGATATAATGATCCTAAGTCAATCCGAGTATAAAAGACTATTAATTGAATAGTTTGAGCAATTAGGGCTTATATAAATGGAAAAGAATATTTTTAGAGTTTGATAACCAAAAAGGGATAAGATTTGAGAAATTGATCTAAGAAACCCTAATGGATGTTAATGGAGCCTTAATGCGGATTAGAAATCCTAGAAAGAGAATCCAAGTTGGTAAAGTAGATTCTTGATGAAGTGTGTAATAAATAGAGTACCTATTCTTTTCAGGAATTACATGATGATTGAATTACTTGCTTGGATATGTTGATTGGCTTGATTGAATGTACATGAAGTATATGTTGAATAATCTGCATGACTCATCAAATCAGGTATGTGGTTACGCTTATGAATAATCGCTTTAGATTCTCGGCGATTCCCGAATGATTTACCGGTTGCTTGAAATAACTGTTGAGTGTTCATTTATTTCATGCAACTATAAAGTGACTATGATTATCATCATAAGTATGCATATAACTGGCTAGATCCTTGTTCACCTCTGGTGTTTTTAAAAGGCTGAAAAGGGGGTAATACCTAGAGAAAGGTCTAGGATTGCCGTGAGTCAGAAACTGGATTGCCTTGTGCGTTCATGAGACTCTTCAGCATACCGAGAGTTAGAAACTGGATTGCCTTGTGCGTTCATGAGACTCTTCGGTTTACCATGTAACTCAATCCTAGAAACTGGTTTACCATTTCGGTGGATCATGAGGGGTTGTAGTTTGGTATACAGGTCCACTGCAGGGATAGCACAGAGGTTATGGAACTTGTGGATCGCTGATGTTATATTAAAATGTAATCTTGATTGTTAAAAAGATTAATTGCTTGATTACATTGTTAGTATAGTTTCTTGATTATTGAATCCTCCACATACCGACTGACCGTTGTTTTGTTTGTCGGCGTTTTAGGTACATATTTCAAAGTACAAAACAGTAAAGTGACACATTGTGAATTCAAGAACTAAAGAACAAGGAGGAGTTAGTTAGAGTAGTTCTTCTGTGGTTAGAAGTCTAGTACTTCCAACTTTGCAAAGGTATGATAAAGAAAAATTTTATTACCATTTTCAGTATAGTCTGTTAGAATTTAATAATTGCTATTGGTTATATGTCGAACCTTTGATCCGGAATTTCATGGGTGCGGCTTCAACCTTGCGATCTCCCTTAATTGGGGGTTATCGGAAGATGGGGTCGTAACAGCAGTACTGGTTAACTTAGGATAATGCTGAAGCAGAATCATAAGGGAAATACTGTGTCATGTAAATATGGACAAATTTGTTGGGGATATCATTTCAAAGGAATTGAACTAGCCTTCTGGAAGTTTTCATTTGTGATGGAGAAGAAATCCATGTTCCTTCCACCTAAGATTGACTTGGGGTGATGGTAGTACTGGTGGCAATGACAACGATTTATGGTGGTGAGCAAGTAGGTTGTGTATGGAAGTGTCATTGGTTGGAGGAGTGCAGGCAATATATATGTGATCAGAAAACTATGGAGGCATCTGGGCCCCGTTATGCATGAAGGCTCATGCAAGGTGAGTAAAGGACATAGTTGGTCCATGCAAACATAAGTCTTTGTTAGGAAAATCCTATAAATACTCTTTCCCATAGGTTTGGGACATGGACCTCCATGCAGTCATGATCAAGTCACACAGGACAACCACGTGGATGGAAAGGAACAGTGACTTTTGTGTTTGAAGTGGTGTCCTTGTAGTGGCTTCCAGGGGAATGTGTGTGTACTTTTTTTTTTTTTCGGGGTGGGGGGGGGAGGGGGGTGGGGGAGGTATCAAAGTGGTGGAACCTTGAAGGGAGTGGAGATAGCATTGTGACAACTGGGGAGTTTATTCATCCCATTGCGCCTGAGCAGAATCAAGCTGACTTTTGACTAACCCGGATGCCCCTGTTTGACATATGGCTACTTCTTCATACTATTATGAAGGTGCCACGTTCTCGATCTAATAGAATATTCATTTTCCTTCTCTTCATATATTTTATTTTGTTAGTTACTTCTCTAGAAACATAAAGTCTTATTTGCAATCATTGTTATTCACTAGTTTATAGACTCATATATAGAGTCATATGCCTTCTTCTTCTTTTCAGTGAGAAGCATATGGCCATGTAAAACTTAGTTGAGACTTGAAAGGGCTATTGATGATTGAAAATTTCAAAGCTTGGCTGTGGTTTCTTGGTTGAGGATGATTGGTTTATGGTAATATAAGCTATTCTTGCCCGAAGAAGGTGTTTATCACTACAACAAAATCGAATAAGGATCAAGGCTATGTGCTCAAGGACAAATGCCATAGGCATTCTGGTATTTTCCCTCAAGGCAGATCCCATGCTGGTACCCTATCATTTAGCACTTTCCAAGCAAAACGTTATTGGGTTAAGAGCCCATTGTGATTTTTTTTTTGTTCTGATCAGTTTTCACCTTCTGTGCCTACACTAGCAAGCAGAGTAGATTGTCAAGAATGTTCACTCCAAAGATGTAAAAGTATATCTATATCTATACTATCATAAAAAGAGAGTTTTTCTAACTAATTACAACTGTGGCATTTTCCCCACTAACAGAACCTCAAATCTATCCAATCAGATTGCAAAAATTTCAAAATACTGCAAGCTCCTGAACTCTCTCTCTCTTCTCTCAAAATTTCTCCCTTTTTCTCTTTTTGTTTTCTCTCTTCAACATATCCCTATTACGAAATTCCCCACTCAACAGCCACATTTTCCTATCCCTGGCAAACCATCCCATCCTTTGCAAACAATTATTGAACAAAAAATAATCCCTTGTCAACATTTTTCTCTTACTTTCCATATCTGTTGGCGGCCTCATCCGTTTAAGTCCCTTCTTTACTTCTCGATAACCAGGTCATTCTTTTATCAATACTACTACTAGAATCACTCCCATCTACCGACAACCATTATTTCCGCCATGCTGCTTGCTGTCACAACTGACTACCTTCGGAGGATTAAGTTTCTCATTCTTCTTGCCACGTTCTCCACCCACACCGTAACTGCAGTTATTAGAATTTTCAAATTGCCTCATCTCAACCTTTCCAACATTGTTTCCTGAAATTACTCCATCCTTAGCATTGGTGTGAAACCCACCATGAGAGAAAGATATCTTCCTCCGCATTCACTTTCCTTCTACCCACCTCTCCCTTTCCTCCCCTTCATCCCCTATCATGATCGGTGTTAGAATCTATCCATGGAATCACACCGATCTGCATGTATCCATGTGTCACGGGTGTGCGGCCAAGATGGAAGGAAGTGGATTCACTAATGACAAACAAAAATCAGCAGGTAAAGGTTACCATTTTTATAAATGTCAAATACTTTGTTTTATTTTTGTTCAGTATCAAAAGGTTACCATTTTGATATTGAACAAAAGCCAGGTAGTCATTTGACTACCACGGAATGACACTGGGAAGATAAAATAACAGTTCTGGCATCTCACACTCAAGGATTCAGCCTGGATAACAGCCTATGTAAGTCAAATCATACATCATCTCCAGCACTATTTTACTGCGACTCTACGTCCCCACTGTCTGTATTAAGAAACAACTCTCAAAAGCAACAATGGCATATCTTGCATGCTTCACACAAATTTAACACATCATTCATCAGCTCATGAAGCAACAACACCTACAGTCAATATCCAGGCTTCTTAATAGGCGTCATGTAAAAATCCAGGCGAGGATGGGAAAAACAGTAAGTATAAGATGTCCATCCATCACAAAGTTATTTGCCTTTCTTATGTTGGCAGTACCATAAACTGTTGTTTTTTGTTCTCCTCATAAAGCAAAATGACAAGTACAACACCTCTACTTCTGCACATTATCTTCTCCTGTCATACTACTCATTGCCTGATAGTTCATCATCATCTCGACTAATACCTAGCCATAATGTACTCGGCACTTCCACTTTAGCATTTTGATCATCATTGATATTGGCATCATTATCCACATCCACATCCACATCATGCACTAAACTGCTTTTATACACCTGCCATTCTTGGCTCCAGTAGAGGGGTTGGTGACTTACCTATTAAGTATTAATTTTTCATTTCTTAACCATTTCAAAATATAGATTTGAAGAGACAACATAGTTTATTACATCAATCATTATCAATTCATTATATGGCATCTTCACCTATTAAAAGTTGTATATATTAGAAGTACTGTGTGTGCAAACTCATAAATCTCTGTTTCTAATTTTGTTATTTTTCTTGTTATATTCGTAATGACTTATTTCTTGTATAGACACATCTAAAGGAGATATAAATCGAGATGTATGGCATGACACTTTTGGACAACAACAACAACAACTGCAGCAGCAACAAGAAGAGAAACTGCCTTCCCTAGCTGCTCAGAAGAACCAGCTTTACAAGTTAGATGCTTGTTTTAGAAATGCCCATATTTGTGAATATAGTGAATACTTGTTTCCATTGATGTCAATAGTCTGTTTTATTATGTTTAAAGAAATGACAAAGGGGCATGCCAAGTAATTGGTATAGATATGGATAAAAATGTAGGGTAATAAAAAATGAATGAAAAAATTTGCTGGAACCTCAAAACGGTCTACAGTTGGAAAAAAACATTAGCTTGTAGCTCATGTTTCAGATTCTACATGCATTTCTATATTTTTTCTTTTGCATTTGTAAACCTAATATTAGTCATGTTTTAACAAAGGGACACATCAAGTAATTGGTATGGGTATGGATAAACATGGAGAGTAAGGAGAAATTGATGTAAAAAGTTGTTGAGACTGCAACACGGTCTACATTGAAAAACAACATTAGTTTGTAGCTCACATTTCATTTTACATATGCATTTCTTTAGTTTTTTTTATTTTCTTGCAATTATAAACTTGATATCACACTATTCGTCATGTTTTAGACCTATATCACTGCTCTAAGAATTTGGTAAAGACACTGAAGGAAGTAATCTCAAACACAAATATTATCTTGAGGATGACGCACCACACATATGTATAAATCATTAATCTATTCAAGCAACTTATTCTATGCTATATAATGTGTTTGATAAATTTAAGTCAATGAATTTGTAGACTCTAATTTCAAGATTTAGAATGACTATACTGCCTCATTGAAAAAAACCTTGTTCTTCTCTTGATGGTGCTAACCGTCAGGAATTTGGTTCAATGAACAAGGCCACTCTTCTTAAAGTTCTTCATCGAAAAAATCTAAGTCTCGCATTCCAAATTATATGTCTAACTATACTTGTAGATTAAATATGGTGTCTATCTTGTAAAGCTACACAGAATATGAGCTCTATTAAGAGTAGGATAAAAAAAGCTCTGACAATATTTTATTATTTTATACTATTCTATGTCTAATTTCCAAGTGACCTTTGGGGAAAATTATTATATTTGTTGGAAGATGGTGCCAATTATATATATTTTTGACAACTGTATACGTGTTTTGCCATTTAGGGACTATATGCAAAGCATTAATAGTGTTTGTTCATTCTTAAAATTTCAGTGTCTTGCATACTTATTTATCAGGGTCAGATTGTTGATAGCCTTCCTTATTATGTCGAGTTCCTCATTGATTATCTAGATAACTTGACATACCTAAAATCATCACTTTTGGGATTACTTTCATGGTCTCTTGGGTTGCTTCTACATCATTGCATACCAAATATTTCCTAAAACATAGGTATTATCAAGTACTAATCTAAGAGGTAAGTACCAGGCTGGAGGAAGGATCGATTATGATCATAATAAGATTAAAGATACAATGTTGAGATCTTTAAGGTTTCCTAATATTATGGATACATTTATCTTTACCATTTGAAAGGAATGGCATGATGGATACCTGACACTCCAAAGAAGGCCACTTAACTTAAGTGGGAAGTAGGGGAAACAGTATCCTTTATCCTGAGTCAAGAACAAGTATTCACATTTACCAATTTTACTATTCCCTTCTAACTTAAAGTGAGGGAATGTAAATGGGTTAGAATTGAATGTATGGTTTTCTATATCTTGTAAAGCATTTTTTGAATACGTTTGATGTTTTGTTATTGCACGGAAACAAAGGCATTGCATGTATGAATATGTTTGTAATTTATCTCTCATATATGTTCTCCTTGAGTTGCATTACCAAGCAAAGGCTTTTTTCTGCATGAATATTTTGACTAAACAATGAACATACATTGTATATAAAAAATTAATAATACATACAAGTACAAAAACATGCATGCTTAGTCACAAGCTACTAGAAAAGTAAGTAATAGTGATAACTCAGATAGATGCAACAAGAAATAAAAGGAAGCATATACTAATACAGGTTGTTAGCTATAAAGGTCAGTTTTCGAAAAATAAAGGGTGTTTCTATCAAATAGTATGACAGTCACATTACATAATGTTTCTCCTATATAAGCATTGTAAAAGTATATTAGGTAGTTATTATTTAAAGAAAGGAAATCAATAAAGATGAGTGGGGTTTATATCACAACAATATTGTTTGTTACGAACTATGTAAGTTTTATTAAATGTAACTTAAGATGAATAATCACCATAGGAAAATTTTACCCCAATGTTCTCCACCCGCAATACAAAAAACTGTTACATTTAGAAAACAGTATGATTATATTGAATAACAAGAAATGTCAACCCTCCTGTTTAAAGAAACACATCACAAATTTTGTATATTAAAATAATATGTATTCTATTCTTAAAAAATGATCTTCAAATAATAATATAGAAGATATGATGTTTCATGTGCATTTGCATGTGTATGTTTACTAATACAAATAAACAAAATCAGAGGGTGTATCCTAGACTTATTACTTTTTATATTTTTAATTTGTTTGCCTTTCATTTTATTATCATCACTTCCATGCATGATCAAATTTTCCTTTCCCCATGCAGCAGTCCAAAATCTTCGTTCCACTTAATTCCGTACACTAGTGATTTTGACACCTTGCTTGTCTCCAAATTTTGTAGTCTTCTGATATTTTGCTTCCATTTCCCTCTGAAGTGGAATCAGGGAAGAGGCTCACTCAATTCTATCGTTTTAAGTTATTGTAGCACCTCAGTGCTACTCTTTTTAAGAAATCACCTTTGATATAATTTGTTGATGCAAGCCACATGGGTATCTTTTGTGATATGTGTCACCAAATAGTCAAATAGTCTTCATCTACTTACCTGAGGTTGCTTCATGTTTGGGTGATTCCTTGCACAACCCCAACCTTCTTTTCAACTTGATGTCTTTGCTTCACTATTGTGAGTAGTCAATTTGATACCCTTCTACCCTTTGACCGATCATCTATATATCTCTACTTGGTGTAGTGTGTCACGTTGCTCGGCGATGGGATGTTCTTGAATAGGTTCAGTATGCCAATAGTCTTCTGTGGTAAGCGGCAATTCCCAGTACATAGTCGCGACTCGCGAGGCTCTCCTTACTAAACACAGACCTCCAATCTGCTCCAAACCATTGGTTTGGTTGCTCTGATCTGCTGTTTGATCACATGTACCAACCTTCATTGTAGAGATGAAGTCAAAACACCTCTGGGCGTTCTTCGCCACAGTTTTCATTTTTGAGAGCTGCTTCATGACAATACGACATATATTTATATGTCCAATAAAGATATTTGCTATAAATGGTTGTGCCCCTCATGGATGTGTGCATTCCCATACAGAGGTGGATAGCAATTGAGAGGCTGTAGTGTGCAACACCTGTAACTGTATATTCCTTCTCTAGTCACTTCTGGTATTGTATATAACTAATATTGTTCTTTTGTTGTATTGATGATATTCTAACTTTGTCATATATGTCTTTAAGGAATTTTAACTATGCACAAGGTATATGATGCACACATATACTTCAGAACGTGTCCACCACAAGGATGACAATTGGGAACAGTCTATATATGACTTCTGTAGGTCTTTGATCCTTTTTTATTGCTAGAATTTTGATTTTAATGCAATTATGTTTGAGTTTCCCTTTTACTATGATATGTTAGTTAGCTGGTTCGCTAGTTTCTTTTCAACTAAAATCCCGTCTCACAGCAAATTACTCTCGATATCTCTGATCATGAAAGCTCATGGTGCTCGGCATATTCACCATGTAATGCATCAAGATTGCATCTAGTAACATTTGAGGCCGTGCTTTTGTTAATCTGGATATTTATGGCTACTGCTACATGGGTTACAGAATCATAAGCCTATTTGCATTTTAAAGTTGATTCTTTATTTTTTTTCCGTGTTGACGTTATGGTTCCGGTGCTGTCTAGAGTTGATTTTTTGCAAAAAACTGTGGTGTCTCTTTCATATGCACTTAAGGCCATACTTCCGTATTTTGGGATGTGTATTATGCAAACTCTAGTAATGCAAAAACAACCTTTCTAAATATAATTTCCCCTTCATCTGGTAAGAAGATATCAATCTATGCAAATCTAAACTATGACTTTATTTGGAGTACCTTATAGCTGAGCTAGTAAGTTCACTGCAAGGATGAAAAATCTTTCTATATTTCAGTAAATCATACTCTATATAATTCTTGTTTGATACAATTTAACCAAAAAGGGAATGTTATTGCTGTCTCTAACTCCTGAATGTCATTCCTGTCACCTGAAAATCCATACTAATTTCAGTTTTCACCAGACTTACCTTTTCCCACATGTTTTTGCTACTTTGTGCTCTGCTTTCCTTCTGTTTGTTTTCTTGCTTCTCGCTGGCTTCTGTCTCATGCTTGTGATTTGGGGTTGTGCGTCTGTGCCTGTCTGCATGCGGTTTCTAGGGCGGGTGAAGCCTGGGAAGAAGTTCATTTGTTGTTTGTACATGTTTATAGTTGCTAGTCATTCTATGCACATAAAAGGTTAAGGAGGAAATAAGCACATTATTGTAATTATAAGTTGTATGCCATTAGCCTGAACTCACGGATGTCTGTTGTTTGGTACCTGAACTTGCGGTACTTGGTTACTGTAGGGGACGTTTGGTTAACTGGATCTAGTCGGTTTGGATTGCATTTAATCATTCAGCAATGGAAAAACCAAGTTTGGTTTGTAAGTGAGGGGCCATGGACATAATCCTGCACTTTTAAGCTATCGTTAAATTCTGGACGCCGGCATCCATTTCAAAACAGTTGGGGGCCGTGATCCAACAGACCGGTCGTTGCCCTCGCGTTGCAACGCCACATAAAAAAGTAACCTCCCTCCGCAATTTCCGATCAACCAAACATAAAGTTTGATGCTGCCGAATTATCCAAAACCGACAATCAGTTATACCGGGAGGTCCGGGACTTTGTGGATACCGCGTTCACCTATATCCGTCAAGATACAACAAAGCAAACGTCCCCTAGAAATTTTATCTCGTTATTATAACGTTGTATCCGTATTGCTATTTCTTATTGAGCAAACGTGTAAAGTTGGACTGTTCTGAATGCGATGTATGAATTATTCTCATTTCTCTTCTAAATAAATGCTTAACTTTCAGTTACATCACAAATCACAGAAATTCTCTTTGATTCCGTATGGAGTTTAATGTATCTTTTATACCGACTTTCATCCCTTTAAAGGTCAACCAGAACATGAGACATGGTAAAAACACCAAAAATCAAGAACATGCATAATTGCATTCCGCCTAGGAAAATGACCAACGTGTGTTCTGTCATGAAAGTACACCTTCTTATAAACATGTTTCAATGCCTGCCTGTTTGCAAGGTATAACTTTGGAGATGTATAGCGGGTATGCTGCTGTGAGCCAAATTGGATGCATGCGTCGAATGGCGGCATCAAATTTATTTCAGGTGCTTCCTCAGTGATAGGAGTTAAGTGTTTATCGTTGCATAGGTTTTTTTCTTTTGTTTTGGCTTTTGCAATCTTTGACTTGCAGTACCAGGACCTGAGTAAAGAAACCATGTCAATTCAGTGATCTCTATTATCAAAATCAGGATTCTGTTTATGTTTCATGCCATCACATTAGCTTAAACCGATCACAATGAAATCAATAATAGACATCTATAAACCTGAAAACCAATGACAATATTAGCCAATACATGTTTACATACATCATCTTTTTTTTGGAGTAAAAAAAGGGGAAACATAAACCCATCGGCTCCCCCTTAACCAAGAATATGTAAGGAAGTATGACATATGTTCGGGGTTTACTCTTGGCTGGGTAGGGTCCAATAGTGGCCGATCCTAGAAAGGGTTCCTCGTTATAAAAAAATAGTATAACATATGGCTTCCTTTGGATAAATAGTCAGAAAAGAGGTGTGGCGCGCAGAAGTTCCCGTGTTATCAACATAGAGGATAGCTGCTTGATATGCTCCCAGGCTTGATTGGTTACGTGGGTTATGCAATAACGGCCAGCGGGGTTTAATGGAGAAGATGACGGCGAGGCGATTCTATTCCCTTACACGTCAAGTATATTTGCATAACTGCAAGGTTGTTACCTACTTTTCTTCTTGATTTTGTTCATATGTTCGTAGTCTTTTTCAAGAATGAGCTAGGGAGGAATTTAAGTGCACTAGTCGGGGTTAGTCAAATTAATCTGGACTAGACTGTTTGGCAACTCAATCTGGTTTTGTTCGTCAACCAAGGCTGATTTTGTTTGGTCTTGTCAGGATACAATTAGATTCTGTTTGACAAATCGGTCCGGATCTGTTGTAGTTTGATTCTGTTTAGCAACCTATTCAGGATCTAGTCTAATTCTAATCTACTTGTAATATGAAATTGTTTGCATAACATAATTTATGATCCGACTACATTCGATACTATACTTCAGTGTAATAGAGCATTTACATGTATAACAATAATAAATATATAACTATATTTATACAAATTCTGAGTACAACTATTTTTGTTGACGTGTGCATTTTAAAGTTTATATTATTTTACCTATGTATTGACATAACACATGAAATCTGTGTTCTTGTAATCAATGTTTAATTGTATCTATGCCTTTGAAGCAATAATGACTTAATACATGAAACCTATGTTTTTGAACAAATAGGTGTATAATAATCAAATAATGCAAGCTAAATACACATAAAATTGTAAGTGAAGTCAAACATGTGATATGAAACACTAATGTGAAATTATTAATACTAGTATGTAATATTATATAAAGAAAATTATAAGACATTTGTCAATTATGAAATCAAGTTGTATAAAGTTCATTGCATTTAGGTAGTCATTAATTTGACATTTACTTATTGTCTTCACCACCAAACCCTCGAACAACATCATTTAATGCAGTAAGTCCATCGTCATCAATATTATTTGGTGCAATAACTCCAACGTCAACAAATATTTTATGTGATTAAGAGCTTCCCACTTGGTTGGATTGTTGTTGTATGCCTGGTCGGTAAGTAAGAGGACTGGTGTAGAAGGTGTGTGAAATTACATCTATAATTTTCAACACTTTTCACTTTGTTGTAAACATGTTCATGTTGACGTCAGTCCTCCCTATTAATGTGTGAAATTCACAAAAGACGTCATACTAAGCTTGACATTTTGACATCCTAACACTGTGTCGAGTGTTGCATCTGACTCGTCATCCAATTGAGAGCGATCCATTATGTCAGGAAACAACTACAAGATAGTTTGAAAAACACCGACGTTAGCAATGTATATGTGTTTGTTAATAAACTTTGTGATTAAAATAAGCCATTGAAGACATATTTCAATTTACTAGATGGACAAAAAACAATACAAACAATAATCTATTATATGTACACCAAACAATGAAAAAATTTTATAATTAAGTAGATGTACAACAAATAATAAAAAAACTTCTAAATTATTAAATGAATAGTAATTCTATATTCACAACTATAGGTAGACATGTAAATGGATATCCAGAATCCACACATTCGATCCGGATTTGAGTTTGAAATTTTAAAAAAATGACATTTGCATAATCCAGATTGGATTTAGGATATCAAATTTCATATCAAAAAATTTCGGATAGGATATCACATATGACTATATCCGCTCTGAAAAAATCTGCATCCAACAGATATATACATATATTATTAAATATATATTATCATATATAAAAATATGAATATATATATATTATCATATATATTTATAGTAATATCAATATTTTCTATATGTAATATATTTATTAACAATAAATTTAAAATTTTAGGTCAGATTGGATATTTATCTAAATTCGGATATTATTTGTTCAGATTAGATTTGGATATTATTACAAGATATCCTTCGGATATCAGATCAGATATCAGATTGAATATATTTTTCAGATTCAGATATTGGATATAGCAATATCCGCTCCGTATTTGATCCGCTTACTTGTCTAACTGTAGGGAATATGGCATCAGATTAGCAGCAGAAACAAAAATTTTACTGTTATATTTCCATTAAACCAGCGGATCACGTCAACAACTATATAATGGAAGGATGGTTTTGAGGATATACCTGGTCCTGGAGCAAGTCTAGTGACATCTCCTCGTCGATGTAGTCATGCAACTATCTTCTAGTTGTACTAGACTCGTCTGTTGTGCCTCCTGGTCTTCACCACGGACAGCAGGTTGACGTTGTCCTCCTTGCGGTAGACAACAACCTCTATGCTTCTGTGGAAGTCCACACAGACATCCTAGAACTCCTTTCGTCCTACTAGAATGGACATGAAGGAGTTGTCCCTCCTGTTGGTGTACTAGTCACCAATTTACTCTTTTATAATTGTTCTCTATTGCTATCCCTCCCTTTATCGGGTAGGACTTGTTGGGTTTTAGGGGAATCAGAGAAGGCAGTGGAAACAAAAATTTTCTTATCCCGAACCCAGTATAAAAGAATCGCGTCAACGTCTATACAGTAGGAAGGATGGTTTGTAGAGACATACCTTGTCCCGAGACTTGCTCGACGACGTTACCTCGCGGCTTGCGCGGTCTTCACCTCCGGTCTTGGACGGTGTCTGTGCAGCTCCTGGTCTCACCGGGACTGTCGGGATTGACAGTTGTCCTCCGAGCGGTAGAAATCTCCCGCCTCTGTAGTAGTCCACACGGACTACCTGGAACTCTGATCGCCTTATCGTACAAGGCATTGGAAGGAGTCGTACCCTTCTGTTGGCATACTAGTCACCGACACACTCTCCTGCAACTAGTCACTTTTCTACAATTGTCTTTCCCTTGCTGTGCCTCCCTTGTCGGGTAGCACTTGCTCGGGCTCTCCTGGTTACCAAAACCAGAGAGAATGACAACTTTACAGAGCAACTCGTGTTCTGAGTTGTACTTGAGAAGCCCCCAATACCCCTATATATAGGAGGGTCATGGGACAATGTTCTCTACCCCGGGCAATGCAGGATTAAAGCAGGAGTAAAAGGGTTCAAGATTTTTTACAAAACAACCAACTGCGTCAGCTGAACCGATCGTTTCAAGCATGAAACGGTCGGTTGGGGACCTGAGCCGATCGGTTCACACCTGAACCGATCGGTTGGGGCACCTGAGCTGATCAGTTCACATCTGAAATGATTGGTTCACTGCCTTGGTCAGTTCCCGATTGACATTTCCTCTTTTGTTTCAAATTGATCCAAATACCAATCCTTGTTCCAATCAAATTGGACAAGTGAAACGAAAAGAAATTTCTCACCAACTTGACTTTCCCAACTTGCTCGTTTGGACCTGTTGAGCCGATCAGTTCAACCCTTAAACCGGTCGTCTCAACCTGTCCTGAGCCGATCGGTTCATCACATGAGTCGATCGATTCACCAAGATGAGTCGACCGGTTCATCATATGAGTCGATCGGTTGGGAGTGCAGACTGTGCAAAATCAGTCAATTGCAGTTTCAATCAATCCGATACTCTAATCAATCGGTCCAACACCTTGAACACTATGATATTGAGCTATCAATTGATTGAGTGTTTAATTGAACTACTAAACTCCTTTAGTAATCAATCTAAACATCGTTTGTGGATAAACTCCTCTTCCAGGTTAAATCCTATGTGTGTGACCCTACATGCCCATTTCACGTTGGCAGTGAAAGTCCATAACACTTATGACTTCACAAGCAAAGAGCGGTGCCTAGTCGCACATCAGTGCTACCCAAGTGAAATAGAAAGTTCGAGAACAACTTTCAATCCTACAATCCGTGAATGGTGTTACATCAAATGTATAATTCCATTGTCACTGATATCCCGAATGAACTCAAGGCATGGAACAGTCATCCTGTCAATGTTCATTCACTTTCTTGATCTCAAAGTAGATTGGAGGAGATACATATGACATCAATATCACATATTGATTCACACATGCGTGCGCACGCCTATCTCAATCCTACTCATCAAGTGGCCACAGATATCAAACTCCCTCAGGAGGGACAAATCCCATATCTACCACTTACCCCTCAAAAGCCCCATGTGTCAAAGCCACCCAATCATCACCTTTATAACAACCCATGTTTCAGGACTGCGTTTGATGATGTCAAAGTGTACCCAACGATATGTGTTGAGTGTAGTGATTTCAGGTCAAAGAATCACATTCACCACCATCACTGTGAGAACTGACTGTGACTACCATGTCATGGTTACATGTGTCAAACTCACGGTGGATCTGTCCGGTACACTTGTTCTATAACAAATACCTATGTGTTTGGTTTGATATCTCCATATCATGACTAATGAGATTCTGTCATCAACCAATACCACAATCTAGTCTTGTGTGTCATTGTTGTCTATCTACCTTCCACAATGACATCCGACTAGGGACATAATAAGAATGTACAAACTCTTAGCATCCGTATGATCTCACCGTTCAGGTCCTTAACCTGAAAGTGTACGTCATTGAGTACTATCATTCTCTAGACATTCAATCTGTTCTATCATTATCTCATATGATTGAACCTGAAAGAATTGGAAGCTTGCCTTTGAAGTTTATCAAATCAATCTTAATGTATCCCACCAATCATCCCATGATTGGCTCTCAGGGCATACATACCAGCAGACTTCCACTTGCACAGCGAGCCAATCACCCTTGAATCATATTCATAGTGATCTTCAAACATGTCCCACATGTTACTGTGCTCTAGTGCTAACATAGTGAGTTATGGCAACACCTTGCCAAAGTCGGTATTAACTGCATGTCTATCATCTCTTCGCTGTACGTCACACGTATGAGATGGAGTTCACGTAATATGTGATCTAGTATTCCTTTGCTAGCCTTTAGCCACATTGCATGACCAAGTACTCCTTACTTGTCATCAATAACCGGAATATCTATAAGTTCATCTCTATGAACTTCCAGATCCATATAGCATCCACTAATATTCTTTAACACACAGATACACGACTTTTTTTTAAACGACTTTATTGGAACGTTTCCATTTACCAACAAACATTCACTTTTATATATATCCCATATATTTTGCGATTAAATTTTCTATCCTTTTTGGAAGTTCGCACCAGTGTAACTCTTTACAGTGAACCCTTCCTTATTTCCATAGAACTAGTACTTCTCAAGTACTTATCAAGTTCTTATGGTATTCCAGTAACCCTTACTAGAACTACACAAACATCCACTCGTCATGTCCCACATATAAGTTATCAAGATGAACACATCATATTGTTATGTCCTACATACAAGATGATGAATGCATTTTATTCTTGCCATGTCTATACATGCAAGATGATGGGATGATTACATACATGATAGATCCTTATCTATTCTTAGTGTTTCTATTATTCATAAGAATTGGACACTTGGCATTGGAATACTAACTCCATGTAACATAGATAAGTTTTCTCCCACTGAATATGTGCACACTGAACCCTTCAGTATAGATTGCCAATGTATGCTTTTTCTTTTCAGGTTAAGAGGTTTTTGAGAACTATCTCTATATATCTCTATTCCTATCACATAGGAAACGTCACTATCTTCCTAAAGATAATTTCTACTTTGGATTTCCATTCTAGACCATTTCCATTTCACATCATCATGTGGAATGCAAATACGCTCCCACTAAATCACATATCCCTTCTTTATCTTTGTCATATCAGTCAAAACCTTTGACTATATTATCAAAATAAAGATCACAATTCTGAGTTGTTTGTACTCAATCAATCACATTGATTAGTCCATTGTAACTTATAGACGTCAGTTGCATTAATGGATTCATAAACCTTATAGGTTGTGTCACGTACACATCCTCGTTTTATTCCTTATAGGAATGTGGTTTTAGTATCCGTATGCCAAATATCTTAGTCATTAAGTTGCAATTAACAAGCATCATCCTTCTCAAAATGTCATCCATGTGTCTTAACACTTAAGACTCATTCGCACTTATGGATTTCATCCCAATGGGTGCTACTATCAAAGCCATACCTTATGGTTCACATAGAAGTCATTTAGGATGTAATGGTCATAAACCATAACTCAAAATCTGGTTCCTCATATTCATCTAGATAGTTGATTCATCACATGAACAACTCATCACATAGATAATCGAGGTGTATCTGTCAAGAACTCACAACTCTTTGTGATTCTTAATGTCCTTTATTAGTGTAGGGTATTCTTTATTTAAGAAGAAATTAGCTATTTGATAATCATCCTCTAACTCCTTAGAGTATGACTCCTTTTGATTTAGACATCACCATGCCTTAATCATGAGTTCACTATGATACACTATCATAATCACTCATAAGGTTCTCAAACATTTGGTTTAAGTATTTCATTCATTGATCTCGTCAAGAATTAACACTTTACTAAATTCGTACTTCATCTATGATATTCTTGAACACTCCAAGATATTCATATTGGTATTTCTCTAAACACCGTTTGAAGTACTAGCATTAACTCTAATAGGTATGTAAATACATCACATGTATTATACCTAATAGGATAATCAATCTCCCACTATGACTAGTGAAGATTGATCGTGTCCAAGAGATTCATGTCTCTTACTGGTTCTCTAACCAAAAGAGTCTAGATTTATCCATCATATGGAAACTAGAAATGAATTTCTCATGATTTATGCTAATTTGATTGTTTGAGTTATCAATAACTTTTAGGTATCATTTTATCTTATGCATACCAAGTACCACAAGATAAGCAAGGAATTTCTACAAAGATTGAAACATCAACTTTATTAATTGCCATCATTGTCATACAATATGCAAAACATTAAGGTGTTTCTATCCATTGGCAAATATGAAATAGTAGTTCATAACTCTATTACATGCCTTCAAGGCTGAAAATAAACTAAAGTACTCCTATCTATGGCGGCAACATTTGCCCCATTTATTGGGTGCTTTACACTTTATATCTTGGTATCATATACCTCAAAAAGTGTTATAAGTTTATTTCATGACACCTTCAGGTGGAGACGTCTGTCGCCTCCTTCTTCTTTAGTTCTTCCAAATAGAGTGGACAATTCCTTTTCCAATGTCCTGGCTTTTGACAATGGTGGAAATTGCCTCTCTTGGTCACGCCTCCCTTGGCCTTGAGAGTTGAAGACGACTTGAGCTGGTGGCTAGCATCAGAGCCTTTCTTAGCCTTGCCCTTTCCCTTGCGCTTGGACTTGCCTTTCTTGTTGTTGATCATCATCACAAACTTAGGCTTGTCCTTCTTCATCTGTGCCTCGGCTGTCCTCAACATGCCCAACAACTCTGTCAACATCTTATCAAAGTTGTTCATGTTGTAGTTCATCACAAACTGACTGTAGGATTCTGGCAACGATTGCAATATCATGTCAGTAGCCAACTCTTGGCTCAGAGGAAATCCCAGTCTTGTCAGGTTCTCCACATACCCAATCATTTTGAGCATGTGAGGACCAACTTGATCTCCTTATGTCATGACACACTTGAACAATGCCCTGGAGATATCATATCTCTCTTGCCGTGCTTGATCTTCATACATGTTCTTGAGATGCTGAATCATCTCAATGACACCCATGTTCTCATGTTGTCTCTGCAACTCGTGGTTCATGGAGCACAACATCAAGCACTTCACATCAATGGCATCTTCAGAATGCTTCTTATAAGCATCCCTTTCTACCTTTGGTGTTGTAGGAGCAGGTTCCTCTGGAGCTGGAGTATCCAGGACACAGAGCTTTCACTCTTGAGTGAGAACAATTCTCAATGTCCTAAACCAATCGTGGAAGTTAGTCCCATTCATCTTGTCATTTTCAAGGACCGATCGTAATGACAAGTGATTGCTGTTTGTTGTCATTTTTACTACAAAAGGAAATATATGCAATTTAGTCCAAAACTCAATTTTGACTTATTTGATTGATTTGAAAGGTTGACGATATAATTAGGACTTTAATTAATTATCGCTCCCACTATTTTTGTTCAAATTGATAGCCCTCACCATAAATTCGGAAGATTACAACGTATAATCTTATAGTGGGTCAAGATCCTGAAATCCTCTGAGTCATGGACCAGCTAGGGCTGTCACCCACAACTTAGATCTTCCAGGTAGGCAACTTTTGCCAATTGCATCATATGCAACTCTTGAAAGATGTCATATGCAACTCCTTGCCATGATCACCTCCATGCCTCAAGGTGCTAGATCCTATCTAGGTCACCTTGTTAAGTCCGACCCAAAGCCAACACGATGAATATGCACCCTGCTAGGGAAGACCCACATATCCATCCTTCACGCTTCCACGAGATAGATGGTGCACCACGCTAGGGCGTGCCCACACTTGGCCGATCAAGCTTTTCACGTGTGTCGCATTTGGAAGACATCTAAAACTTTATTATTTAATGAGGGATTTGGTTTTATAGGTACATATACATATCCAATCACCACAATATATAGTACGTATCATATACATGTTATATCCCACATAAAACATGTGAAATGATAAAAAGCGATGATTATGGCCATCCTAATGTGATTCCTCGAGCCAAGAGGAATCACAGTCATCTAGATCCACATCACATGCAACCTGTATAAGATGAACTCTGTGCTTTGCCGTTCTGGGATTAATCAACTCATCTCCATGATTGATCGGGTCGCCATCAGGCCGGTCGGTTGGGTGCCACCAGCCGATCGATTGGCTCCTCCAACCGATCGGTTCATTTGGTCGTCGTGCATCTCCTCATGGCCACCACCCGCTGGTCTCGTTCCTCGAACCGGTCGTCTGGAACGCCAATCGATCGGTTCACTCCTTGAACCGATTGTCTCAATTGTCATCAGGTTGTCCTCCATTCTTTGACATAACATGAAATAAATTGATCTATCCTATTTACATTTAAATTGGGAAACCCCGAGTTACATTCGGGGGGAGCAAAGGTAGAAAAGAAATCTCGAGTTATCTCGAGTTACATCAGGAATAAGGAGGTAGGGAATCGGTGCGCAGACTGAGATGCAAGCAACCACATTCAACCAAACACACATGCATATGGTTTATTGGCCATAACCACGCTATACATCCACCATAAAACTCATTTAAGGGTGACGCGTATCGAGTGCATTCATATTACATATCATATATGTAAATTGGAATTTGTGGATTTAGGATTGGACATGCATAAATCCAATTCTATTCGCATCGTATGCAATAAATAAAGGAGACAAACCAAAATTGATCATATCGGTAATCCTAAAGTATAGAGCAGTTGATGTGGCTCTGATACCACTGTTGGGTTTTAGGAGAATCAGAAAAGGCAGCGGAAACAAAAATTTTCTTCTCCCGAATCCAGTATAAAGGAATCGCGTCAATGTCTATACAGTAGGAAGGATGGTTTGTAGAGACATACCTTTTCCTGAGGCTTGCTCGGTGACGTTACCTTACGGCTTGCGCAGTCTTCACCTCCGGTCTTGGACGGTGTCTGTGCAACTCCTGGTCTCATCGGGACTATCGGGATTGACAACTGTCCTCCGAGCGGCAAAAGTCTCCCGCCTCTGTAGTAGTCCACACGGACCACCTGGAACTCCGATCGCCTTATCGTATAAGGCACTGGAAGGAGTTGTATCCTCCTGTCGGCGTACTAGTCACCGACACATCTCCTGCAACTAGTCACTTTTCTACAGTTGTCTTTCCCTTGTTGTGCCTCCCTTGTCGGGTAGCACTTGCTCGGGCTCTCTTGGTTACCAAAACCAGAGAGAATGATAACTTTACAAAGCAACCGGTATTCTGAGTTGTACTTGAGAAGCCTCCAATACCCCTATATATAAGAGGGTCATGGGACAAGGTTCTCTACCCCGAGTAATGCGGGATTAAAGCAGGAGTAAAAGGGTTCGAGATTTTCCACAAAACAACCAACTGCGTCAGCTGAACCGATCGTTTCAAGTATGAAATGGTCGGTTGGGGACCTGAGCCGATCGGTTCACACCTGAACCGATCAGTTGGGGCACCTAAGCTGATTGGTTCACTTCTGAAACGATCGGTTCACTGCCCTGGTCAGTTCCCGATTGACTTTTCCTCTTTTTTTTTCGAATTGATCCAAATACCAATCCTTGTTCCAATCAAATTGGACAAGTGAAACGAAAAAAAATTTCTCACCAACCTGACTTTCCCAACTTGCTCGTTTGGACCTATTGAGCCGATCAGTTCAACCCTTGAATCGGTCGTCTCAACCTGTCCTGAGCCGATCGGTTCATCACATGAGCTGATCGGTTCACCAAGATGAGCCAATCGGTTCATCATATGAGCCAATCGGTTGGGAGTGCAGACTGTGCAAAATCATTCAATTATAGTTTCAATCAATCTGATACTCTAATCAATTGGTCCAACACCTTGAACACTATGATATTGAGCTATCAATTGATTGAGTGTTTAATTGAACTACTAAACTCCTTTAGTAATCAATCTAAATATCGTTTGTGGATAAACTCCTCTTTCAGGTTAAATCCTATGTGTGTGACCCTGCAGGCCCATTTCACGTTGGTAGTGAAAGTCCATAACACTTATGACTTCACAAGCAAAGAGTGGTGCCTAGTCGCACATCAGTGCTACCCAAGTGAAATAGAAAGTTAGAGAACAACTTTCAATCCTACAATCCGTGAATGGTGTTACAGTGAATGTATAATTCCTTTGTCATTGATATCCCAAATAAACTCAAGGCATGGAACAGTCATCCTGTCAACGTTCATTCACTTTATTGATCTCAGAGTAGATTGGAGGAGATACATATGACATCAATATCACATATTGATTCACACATGCATGCACACGCCTATCTCAATCCTACTCATCAAGTGGCCATGTATATCAAACTCCCTCAGGAGGGACAAATCCCATATCTGTCACTTACCCCTCAAAAGCCCCATGTGTCAAAGCCACCCAATCATCACCTTTATAACAACTCATGTTTCAGGACTGCGTTTGATGATGTCAAAGTGTACCCAATGACATGTGTTGAGTGTAGTGATTTTAGGTCAAAGAATCACATTTACCACCATCACTGTGAGGACTGACTGTGACTACCATGTCATGGTTCCATGTGTCAAACTCACGGTGGGTCTGTCCGGTACACTTGTTCTCTAACAAGTACCTATGTATTTGGTTTAATATCTCCATATCATGACTAATGAGATTCTGTCATCAACCAACACCACAATCTAGTCTTGTGTGTCATTGTTGTCTATCTACGTTCCACAATGACATCTGACTAGGGACATAATAAGAATGTACAAACTCTTAGCATCCGTATGATCTCACCGTTCAGGTCCTTAACCTGAAAGCATAAGTAATTGAGTACTGTCATTCTCTAGACATTCAATCTATTCTATCATTATCTCATATGATTGAACCTGAAAGAATTGGAAGCTTGCCTTTGAAGTTTATCAAATCAATCTCAATATATCCCACCAATCATCCCATGATTGTCTCTCAGGGCATACATACCAACATGACTTGCTCGAGTTCTCTCAGTTACCACAATCGGATAAGATAAAAAATTGTCAGAGGTAATTGATATGTCTAAGAAGCCTCCAATACCCCTCTATCTATAGGAGATATTAGGGTCAGGGTTTCCAGTCTGTGTTGGAGTGGAAGGGGTCGAAATCTCGACGAACCGATCAGTTGGCATGCGAGTCGATCGGTTTGCCCAGCAAGTCGGTCATTTTGCATGTTTCCCAATCGTATATGAATTGACAATTCTATTACAATTAATGGACAACATGATGTCAACTCTAATCCTTGATGCAATCGAATTGCACCCCGAACCGCGCGTCTCGCAAAGCGAGCTGATTGTCTCACAACCAATAGTCGATATGTTCACTAAACGAACAGGGCATCTCGCAAAGCGAGCATATCGTCTCACGACCACCAACCTAAACACTTTAGTAATCAATCCAATTCCTATGTGTGTGACCCTATAGCGAGCTGATTGTCTCACAACCAATAGTCGATCTGTTCACTAAACGAACAGGGCGTCTCGCAAAGCGAGCATATCGTCTCACGACCACCAACCTAAACACTTTAGTAATCAATCCAGTTCCTATGTGTGTGACCCTATAGGTCACATATTACGTTGGCAGTGAATGTTATAACCATTTATGACATCACAAACAAAGAATGGTGCCTAGTCACACATCACTGCTATCCAAGTAAATGAAAAGTTGGACAACAACTTCAACCTACAATATGTGTTTATTATAGTGTTTGTATAGTTCCTTTGTCATTGATATCCATATTGAACTCGAGGCATGGAGTAGTCATCCTCTTCGACATCAATCTTGTTTCTTGAACTAGAGTAGACAGTCTAAGATATATGTAAGCTCAATATCACATATTGACTCACATGTGCACTAATAGTTGATCAGTTTACTAAACGAACTGGGAGTCTCGCAAAGCGAGCATATCGTCTCATGACCACCAGCCTAAACACTTTAGTAATCAATCCAGTTCCTATGTGTGTGACCCTATAGGTTCCATATTACGTTGGCAGTGAATGTTCATAACCAATTATGACATCACAAATAAAAGAGTGATGCCTTGTCACACATCATTGCTATAAAAAAAATGGAAAGTTGGAGAACAACTTCAACCTACAATCTGTGTTTGGTGTTACAGTGTTTGTATAGTTCCTTTGTCATTGATATCTAGATTGAACTCAAGACATGTAGTAGTCATCCTCTTCGACATCAATCTTGTTTCTTGAACCAGAGGAGACTGTCTGAGATATATGTAAGCTCAATATCACATATTGACTCACATGTGCATGTCCATGCATTTCTCAGTCTCGCTTATCAAGAGGTCTAGGATATCATACTCCTTTAGGAGGGACAAATCCCATCTACATCACTCACAATCATCCCCATGTTTCACAATGTACCCAATCATCACCTTTATGACAGCCCTTATTCATGATTACGTTGGATGATGTCAAAGCATACTAAATGACATGTGATGAGTATAGTGACTTCAGGTCTAAGAGCCACAAACACCTCCAACACTATAAGAGATGATTCTGACTACCAAAATTTTCTTTCATGTATCACTCTTATGGTGGGTTTGTCCGAGGCACTATTCTCTAACATGTATCTATGTGTTTGGTTTGATATCACATATCATGACTGATGAGATTTTATCATCAACCAACACATACTCTAGTCTTATGTCTTATTGCTATCTATCTACCTCCACAATAACATTCGCCTAGGGACATAATGAGAATGTATATACTATTAACATCCATATGATCTCATTGTTCAAGTCACGTACTTGAAGACATACGTCATTGAGTAATATCAATCTTTAGACATTTATCATGTTACATCATTATCTCATAACTGAATGAAACAAAATAAATTGGAATCTTGCCTTTATTATTAGTAAAATCATTTATGAGTTATGCCATTACCATTATCATATGATTGGCTCTCTAGGCATACATACCAACAAACTCTCACTTACACTTAGAGCTAATCACCCACAAATCTTATTCCAAGTGATCTAACATGTCCATCATGCTTCTGCTGTGAAAGTGCATTTTTCAAGGGGTCAGTAATATCATTCTGAGTTGGTATGTTAGTCTATTTATTTAGTAATATGTGATAATAATATAGTTGACAGAGAGTTCTCTCGTTGAGACTTCTATCTCACCCCGTTGGTTAAACACCTTTTTAGGTGGACGTGCATGCTGAGTTAAAGATCACGTGGTTGATGATGATATGAAGAGGAATTACACCTGGTGAATCATGGTGTATAGATAGTGTTTAGTAATAGAGTCTTATGTGTCTTCCTCGTACATTCAGGTCCTTGGGGGTGTTCTCGATGTGTTTTGATAACGTGATGATCGATACGTGATTTGTGACTTGTGTGCCTTTGTTGGTATGCACATACATATGGAACTGTTATTTCATGTAACAAGTTGATGGTGAACATTGTTGTAGCACCTTGAATATATGTTATGAAATGCAAAATATTGACTCTTGTGTAATAAATCTCAACTCCCGGTGCTTGTTGCAAATCGTTTTTTTCCTGTGATTTTTTGGTAATTCGTTGTTAATGGTTAGTCGTGGTTTAAGTTTTGAGTAATCTCGCTTGTGTGGCAAAGGGTGTCACAATACTAAATTTAATGATTAGAGAATCATGACTGATTAAGAGTAGGTGTGATTAGGGATAGTAAAATAAGACTCGACCCGAATGACCCGGCCCGAACCCGAAATTTTAAGCAAGTTTAGGGTCTAAGATTTTTTGACCCGACCCAAAATTGACCCAAACCCCAAGAACCCAAATAAATTAGGGTCGAGCCAGGTATGGACTTTAGACCTGAATTGTCCAATTGACCTAAAATTTAGAATCAAATTTCCAAATAAAATTTCAAATACTATACTTTAAGACATCCAATGGCCCGTTAAATTACTAGTCCATCAATCATGAAGTTTATTTTGGTAATTGCACATGGTTTTGTATTGATTTGTATGATTTATTATACTAATTATTTTATGAATTTGTATTTAAAACTCTTAAACAAACTACAATAGGCTTTATATGTGTTTCTCAATTACATTGTAAGTTTATCACAATGAAATTTGTTAATTACACTTAGGAATTATCAATGACAAGACAAATCATAGCATTCTTTTAAAATTATTGTCTTGGTTTTGGATTTATGGGTCAGACCCGATAGACCCGAAATCATTTGCAGTTTGGGTTAGGGTCAAGGGTTTCAACTCAAAAATCCATCTTTTACAAGTTCAACATCTAGCCAAAAAGTGTTCCCGAAATGACCCGAATTAAAACCCGCTCAACCCGAACCTAATTGCCACCCCTAGGTGTGATGTACTAAAGTTTATTGACTACTATTTTTGACATAAATGTTATAACAAATTTCATAACAAAATATATTTTCAGTCTCATTATTCTCATTACATAGACATGGAATAATCCAACAAACAAGTTAGGATATATAAGAATTACAATGAAACATATTTAAAATGAGATCATATGATATATTATATTACAACCATAATGAAATTGAGTCTTCCTAGGAACGTGGTCAAAATGGCTCTTCCTAGGTTTATGGTGTAAAGTTATGTAGGATAAGTCTATCAGTAATAATTTGTGCTAGGCTAGGCTAGGCTAGTTCTAATAACCTTGACACATCCTAAGATAGTACATAAGAATTAAACTAAAAAATATATGCTTGTCTAGGCCCATTATCCGCAACAAGATCACTGTCCTGCTGTGGCAGATGGAGTCAAGACATGTCATTCATGTACATCAGCCGATGTCAATGTACATAAATGCATTGGCAAATGCTTATAAAACAACAATCGAAAATTATAATGCAATGTAAATAAGTAGCATTACGAATCAAGTGCTCATCCAAATTTGACCACAACTGAGTCAAGGAAGGTAGTCCCCGCTTATAGGATTATATTATGAAACAAGTGGTATCCAAGGGTAAATAATACGACAATGAGTTCATATTTTAGCACTATTGGCCACAAATGACCGTAACTCAAATGTATGAGTGTGAAATAAAAAGGGCTAACCAACTCACGACAATAGAGCACAATTGTTATACAAGAGTAGCACAAAACCATGATTCAGTTCTTGAAATAACTCAAATATGCCTTAACAAAGAGGAGGTACATATATAGTGCAATGGTATTCCATATCTGCATCCACGAGCATCCCAATTTGATGTAAAACAAACAAAACCAGAAATGAGATTAGTATGAAAGAGAGATCACAAATGAGAAAATACAAACAAATCAAATTGACTCAATGCACCAGGTAGTACCTCAAATACCAAGGCATATATCTCCCAAAACCAGGTAGATCAGTCCCAAGCAACTAGGATAAGATATGGAGTATGAGGGGAAACTGAAGCGCTATCAACTCCACTAACATGTGTCCCATTTTAAAGTTGTTCACCAACAAGGGCAAGCCTGAGCTAAGGTTTCATCATGGTTTCCTTCGCACGGCATGTATAATAGTAAAAAAGAGAATGACAACCAAGGAGATAAGGTTTGTAGGGCTAACCAAGATGACACATAGGCTTTGCCCGTAGCAACATCTTTGTCACCGGTGATGGTAGGCTTGCTCGTTTTCACGCTCCTACCCGTGAGTAGGTAAACAACCCTAGCCTGGGAAGATTCGTCTCTCCATGCCGGTTTGACCGAGAACCACGAACCAAATTGTCGTTGATGCCACCATCATGAAATGCCGCACACTGAACCACCACGTCGCTGCTTGCATTCGTTCGACTAAGTTGCTGCGACATGAGGAATCACAAGTGAGAAAGGCAGAGAGGGGAGTTGTGTTTGCAAGAGAGGAGCCGGGGTCACGGGAGGAGAGAGGAGAATGAGACAACTGTAAACTGGACTGGAATTTCAAATCCCGCCCATAGCTGGACTGACCTGGTCCGATTGTTGGGGTTACAAAATCTAAATCAATTGTCATTATCGCATTGAGAACTAATTGCCAAACCAACTTAACGCGGATCAGATTAAGATAACGTGGCACAAAAAGATACAGCCTACTCCCGACCAGTTCCGAACCAAACAGAGACTTTAGGGATACATGACATGTTGCAAATGAAACTCAATTATAGAGGATCAGATACTTTTGGTGAGTATACTCATTCAGAACAACCTGACGCAATTCCTGACCCATCCCGTTACTCGGTTTGCGGATGGTGGGTGGCAGTGGCGAAGCTACTTGCAGGTTCGGTGTGGCTTGTGCCTCACCCAAACCTGCAGTCAAAGATGGTTCTTTAGCTTCCCGTATTGCACTCCCATGTTGGATACTTGTCATTCGTTATATGCTCTTATACGTATTGTTCCACCCTCTCCGACTATCATGCCTTTTTTATGGATAAACGAACCTAACAAAACAAAACTGACAAGGAGAAACTAAACTACGAGTAGATCCGCATGAAAATCCACAACCAAATAGGGACGAAAATCAATTGATCGTGTACAGCAATTTAAAAGTCATTCATTCAATGGTTAACAAATAGGACATGTGTTCAAATCACGCCGAAAGGCTATCTGCAAATGACATTTTATGCTGATTGAACGTGGAAGGGGGTGATCAGACCACACTCTCTCAGACCCTGATAATTTATCATGTTAGGTGGGTCCAATAGTGACCCTGTCTAGGATGAGTTCTCTTGTAAATAGAAAAAAATATTTAATCAATTCTTATCGGATCGATTTGACTATTTGTTCTATTCTTGTGCTATAAAGTTCATGCCATGTGTACGCCAAATGAGAAGTTACACAAGTATATCTTCTTTGTATAAACATAAGTAATATGTCTTTCCTTTTTCTACCTATTTGCCTATACTTAAAAAGTTTAACTGCTGCTATATATCTTTTGTTCACACCTTCTAAATACGGATGTGCTGACTCATGTCATTTTATTGAAAATTGTCTTATATGTATCCTGGACAAGTCGCAGTAATGGGTATCATTGAGATTACTAGATTAACTATCAGTCAGAAGAACACACACCGTTGCAGCATATGTGAACAATATATGACTTATATTATGAGTGACTTCTTAGTATCGAGACAAAAATTTGAATGATAATGAAATAATATCTTGGGAGTATAAAAACATGTGACAATTGGTCTCTCTTACCTTCCATTTTGTCTTTTCCTTTAATCATATGGTATTAATTCATTACTTGGTTTCATAATTCTTATCCTTTTCAAGTCATATGCTCTTTATTCAAAGTTCCTTTTCGGCTACCACTAGTACATGAATGGTCTGTAGCTTTGGTTTTTTTAAGCCTGTAGCATCACTTAATAACTGACCCCTAAGTGACCGTCGCTATAGAATTTGCTCTATAGCGTCGGTTTTTTTGACCAAACAAAACCGACCTTACAGAGTAAACACCGACACAAAAAGTTATAAAAAATATGACCCTAGCGAGAAAAAAGAGCTTGTAAGGTCGGTTATTCCAAAAAAACCAACCCTGTAAACTCTCTTGGTCGAGAAAATTGTCGACCGAAAATATTTCGGTCAACAAAATTGTCGACCGAGGGGTACACTGAAATGTTTATTCAATCTTTAGGATCGGTTATTCCAAAAAAAACCGACCCTATAAACTCTCTCGGTCGAGAAAATTGTCAACCAAAAATATTTCAGTCGACAAGGGGTACACTGAAATATTTATTCAATCTTTAGGGTCGGTTATTCCAAAAAAACCGAACCTGTAAACTCTCTCGATCGAGAAAATTGTCGACCAAAAAAAATTCGATCGACAAAATTGTCGACCGAGGGGTACACTGAAATGTTTATTCAATCTTTAGGGTCGGTTTTTTTTTTTATAAAAATCGACGTTAGAAGTTATATTTCGGTCAAAAAATTTCTCGACCGAGGAGTGTACACTGAAGTGGTTATTCAATCTTTAGGGTCGGTTATTTAAAAAACCGACGCTAGAAGTTACGATTTTTTTTAAATTTCTGCAGAAAATGAAATAGAACAGAAGAACAAGAAGATTCATATATTGTGGGAGAAGGGAGCATTGATGCTCAACCGTCACCATCCAAAACCACACATTCATAACAAAAATGATTCATAATCACATCATAATTTACAAAATGATAGATTGCAAGTCTGAGATGATATTAAATGTCAGATACAAAAGTAAATATGAAAGAGTACTCAAACCACATACATAAATGGAGCTGACATATTTAATCCAATGCTATATTGACTTCATTTAGAAAAGAATCTGACCACTCTTCTCAGAATTCATTCAAGTCCACACGTGTGTAAGGCTGAGTTGTAAAGATCTGTAACAGAAAATGTACATGCTAATATTTTATAAAATGACTACAATCACTTGTAAATTTATGATGTTATTCTTTATTACCTGACTTATAGTCTGAATGTCAAGTGATGCTTGTTTGACAATAGCTTACATATATTTCATTACATAGTAGCCACAAGCCCAGTCATTATTTTGCATAGGACACTACAAATAACGAATTATACTTAATGTTAGTAAACTACTATAAACAATAGTTGAGATAAGACTATAAGAGTTTACATATTAGAGTTGAAAATTAATACATATAAGACTAAGCAGTTGTCAAAGTAGCTACCTTGACATTTTTCAAAGTCAATGTCTTTAATTTTGTGGGTATTTGTCCTCCAGCTTCACGAAAAGCCTTTATACCCCTATCAATTAAACGATAGTGGGTAAAATAGAAATTCTAAATAGAAATATCATGTTGAAGCATTGACTAAATTTATGCTTACTCCATAGCTGACAATTTCAGTTTGTGACTCCTTGTTGTTTTACCTATTGGGTCAAGATAATAAAGAGTCATCAATTTTGGGACAATCACCACTAATTCCCAATGTCTAGCTCTGAGTAAGAATAAAACAAACATTAAAATAAATAATTTTATTCATTATTACAATTATATTGAATAATAATACTTATTGGGCGTTAAAAGGAATTAGGATAATTTCCTTCCCCTCACTAGTAAAATATTTGAATGCAGTAGAGAAGTACTCATTCACATCCTCAAAATGTGTCTCCACTTGACTAGTGATTGAAGGAACTAAGAATCTACCATTCCTTATATCAAAGTTTGTGATCTCAGTATATAAATGTCTGTAAAACATTTGTAATTATTTCCATATATAGAACTAAGCTAAAAATGTGTATTGGAATTTTCTATATTGATAGATCCTTACCTTATCCATACTTCTATTATCGAAGTATTCAGCCAATCATACCGGAACAACTCTATAATATCATCAAGAAAAATAAAATTCTCAAAGTCTCTCCCAGCTGCATCTTCTGTTAAATTGACCAACATATGTGATCCCGAGCTTTGGTTGGCTAAGTATCGACACACACATTTACATTTGCTTTCCAATTCGTCGAATGTAGCTTCGGGAATGAAAGATGGCTTGGGCATAGGAGGACGACTAGTAGAATTTTTACTTTTTGGTTTACAAACCTGTTAATTAAATTACATATTTATATTACACGAGTTCATATATGCAGTCAAATATGAAAAATATGGTAGAAATAAGGTATACCTTGTCATTGATAACCAAGTGTCTAGGCCAACCCACCATATCACCCTCAACTTCTTCAAATGTACTATATTTAGGATTAGGTATGGGTAGTGGTTTGTCCCCCATTCCGTCGTACACAAGATGGATGGACACACGACAAATGTCATCCATAATTTGTTGGCAATGCAATATACCACCAAGGTTGTACACCTTGCCCGCTGCCACAACATTATATTCTGGAACCTCCACTGTAAGTTTACAGTTTATACCAACCTAGATTGAAATAATATAAGTTATATAAGAAGCAGTAGAACAAATACCTATTATAACTATATATATTATCATATATATATCATACTAATAACACAACATATAGAACAAAAACTTACCGCAGATTGTAGTGGTGGGTCATTGGAGTGCTCCCATGACCTTCTACAACTGGAGCATGGGCTTATACCTCATCACTTGAGAGACACACAGTATGAATAGGTTGAGAAGGTTGAGTAGGATGAAATGAAGACATTATTTCTTTTACTTTCTGCTCTATTGATGCTTCAACCTCCTCTTATGTAAGACCTCCTGCACAACCTCTTTTAGATTGCGAATGGCCAAAATAAGACTTGAATCCTATGCCAACTCCTAATCCCCTAACACGTCTAGGATGCTCCTTCATACCAAGAACAACTGATAGTTCATCCATGTTGCCAGTTGGGATGAACTTTCCTTCTTTCCTTTGCTTGTGGAGATCAATCTATTCATAGTTAATAAAAATATTAAGTCACAATATCAATTAGATATAAATAAATCTAAGTTTGTGGGAGTTACTCTTTACTTAGTTGGGATAAACCTACCATCTTTTGTGCCACCTCCTTAGTTGCAGGGTTGACAATTTCACCTACTCGATTCTTTCTAGCATCAATCCATGTCAAGTGTCGGGGTGGACGCTCAACTTGAGTTGTACTAGATTCTTCTCCAGAAGAGGATTGCTTCTCTTGTAGTTGGCGGCGGAAGGCATAACCATCGGGCCCCAAGCGATGGTCATGTATATTTTTAGCCCGTCTTTCCTTTTGAGCCTAGTGAATAGCCTGATCATTTAAAATGAGGTATTGCAATTTAGACTTGGCAAACATGTATAAAAAGATTCACCTCCTTAATTGTATAAAATTAAAGATTCATACAATACATCACAATCTTTATTACCTGAAACTCTTCCGATCTCCTAGCTGCAACAAATCTTTTCCACACCTCAGGATCTATAAAAATATATACATCTGTTGCTTTCTTCTTTTGTTTAGGATTATGTATAAATTCCCTTGCGAGATATGTCTTAAAACCCCTCCATCGTACACCACATCGTTGTAGCACTCTTTTTTTGTGATCTTTTACATTTAGATGAAAAACACCCTATACATACAAAAGAAGCAATTAATAATGTTGTTTTGAAAAGGAATTAATTCCAAGCAAACTAAATTAGAATCAATAGATAAAAACATATTAAAATAATATCACTTCCACTCACAGATATATCTTTCCATATGAGGTCTTTTTTGGCATTAGGAACATCATGCCAATTTTCTATATCTATTTCCACCTTACTGTGCGTGATCGCCCCTACGTAATGCTTGAAAGCACTGGCATGTTCTCCAACAGGTGCTCCTGTAATATCAAACTGGACTAGCAATTTGTCCCCTTTAGCCCTGAGCTCCTGCAGCCTACGCATCAGTGTGGGACCTCTACTTTTCTTAGCATCACCACTACCATCCTATGGTGCTCATGCTCATGCTCAGAATGTTCATCTTCACTCGCCATTTTAGAACCTGCAAGTATACATGATAAAAAAAATAAGTGATAATAAAATCACAAGTGATAAGGTATACATGATATATGATGTATATTTAAAAGATTACTTTCTTGAATGATAATAAAATAAATAATTCAAAGAATATATGCCTCTAGTATTGGTTGAGTTGTTAGTCAAGTAAAATTCCTTCAGCATGGTCATGACGTTTATAATATTCATCGGTGTTATCTTCAACATTTACACTTGGCAAACCAACTGAGAATGGACTAGGATCATCATACTTTTCGTAGTATTCTTATTCATTTACAAGTTCTACAGTAAACTCTCTTTTTCCATGAAGAACGACAGACCAATTTTTATTTTCCGGGTCATCAATATAGAATACTTGTTTTGCTTGGTCTGCCATGATGAATGGCTCATCTTTCTCACCAATCTTTTCAAAATTCACCAATTTGAAACCCAACTCATCCACTAAAACTCCTTTGTTGTTGTCAACCCAATTACACCTAAAGATAGGAACTCTGAAATTTGTATAGTCCAATTCCCATATATCCTCAATGACGCCGTAATATGACATCTCAGCTTCGTGTGGTCTTTTATCTTTGGCACTAGCAAAATACAACGAACAACCTTGAACAGTGACCCCACTGTTTTGGACCACACTACTTTCGTCTTGACGCTTTATCATAACCTTCATATGACATGACATCCATTTTTGGCTTAAAGGCGAGCCATTTTATGTTCTCAGCAACATTATTCGGTGATTCAGATAGTTGATTAAATACTTTCTCTTCAAACCACCTAATAAATGTTCGATTATGCTCTCTTGCAAGCCACATTGAACTGGATCGCAGATGATTTCTCTTCATAAGATCATTGTGTTATGTGATGTAGCTACTAACTTCATCGATGTTGTGTAAAATATACAAATACACTTGTTCCCACAACTCACGACTGATTCCTTTCACTCGTCCTCCCAGAGTTCCTTTGCCACAATAAGTTTCAGTGTGATGGGAATTTTTTAGATCGCTAGAAGTTTCATTGCAATTCAAAAAACCATTACAAAAGTCCATCACCTCCCTAGACACGTAACCCTCAACAATACTCCCTTCAGTACGATAACGATTCCGAACATCACCTTTAAAAAACTCATGTAGCGTTCAAATGGATACATCCAGTGTAAGAAAATTGGACCCAAAATCTTCACCTCCCTTGTAATATGTATTACAAGATGAACCATGATATCAAAAAATGAAGGAGGAAAGTACATTTCAAGCTGACACATGGTAACAATTACATCTTTCTATAATTTATCGAGAGTATCAGGATATATTACTTTGTTGCATATTTCATTGAAGAAGAAACAAAGTCTTGTGATTGCAAACCTTACATGCTTCGGCAATATAGATCGAATAGCCACAGGTAAAATTTGTTGCATTAAGGTGTGACAATCGTGAGATTTGAGACCTATCAACTTCATATCCTTCATTGATACCAATCTATGAATATTAGAAGAGCATCTTTGTGGAACCTTAATATTATAAAAGCACTCACAGAAAGTCTTTTTCTCCTTCTTTGATAAAGTGTAACAAGCTGGTGGTAAATATGTGCGGCGACCCCTGATCTCCACTGATAATTCTTTTCTTATACCCATTAATTCTAAGTCTTTTCTAGATTTGATGCCATCTTTAGTCTTTCCTGGTATGTTCAATAGTGTACCAATGATGCTATCACAAATATTTTTTTCAACATGCATGGCGTCAATGCAATGTATAATTGTCAAAGATCTCCAATAAGGAAGATCCCAGAATATTGACCTATTCTTGTATAGAGATTTGTCACATGCGAGTGGACGATTACTTGAACTCTTTCCAAATTCATTAACAATATGTTTCACCCTATCATATACAACATTTCCTGGTATAGGTTTAGGAGCACTTCGTTCCTCAGTTGACCCATTAAAGGTTTTGCATTGCCTTCGATAAGGATACACTAGTGGGAGAAATCTCCGATGACCAAGATATACGATTTTACCACCATGTTTCAGTCTGATTGAATCAGTATTTTCCTCACAAACATGGCATGCTTTGTATCCTTTTATGCTATATCCAGACAAATTTCCATAAGTTAGAAAGTCATTAATCGTGCAAAATAACATAGCACGCAAACTGAAGATCTCTTTACGTGAAGCATCATATGTCATAATACCTTCTTCCCATAGTTTCATTAGGTCATCAATAAGAGGCTGAAGGTAAACATCAATATCATTTCCAGGTTGCTTGGGCCCTGATATCAATATTGACAACATCACATACTTATTTTTCATACACAACCAAGGAGGAAGATTGTATATAACAATCATAACAGGCCACGTGCTATGTTGGCTGCTTAATGTACCATAGGGATTCATTCCATCTGTACAGAGTCCAAGTCTTAAGTTTCTTGGTTCTTTACCAAATTGTGGGTATAATAAATAAATTTTCTTCCATTGTGGTGAATCATATGCATGTCGTAGGATGCCATCATCATTGGCCTTTAACTCCCCATGCCAAGATAAATTTTGTGCATCTTATGTATTAGCAAATAAGCGTTGAAATCGTGGTATTATTGGTAGATACCACATCACCTTGGCAGGAGAGCCATTTTTAGCCTTAGCTGAATTTGTGGTCTTATACCTTGACGCACCACATTTTGGACAATTTATCAAATTACTATAGTCCTTCTGAAATAACACACAATCATTTGGACATGCATGAATCTTCTTAGCCTCCATTCCCATTGGGCACATTATTTTCTTTGTTTGATATGTTGAAATTGGAAGCTCGTTGCCTTCAGGAAGAATTTCCTTTAACAAAGACAACAATGAAGTGAAACTCTTATCGCTCCACCAGTTTTGAGCTTTAAGAGTATATAATCGCATCACAAAACTCAACCTCGTGAACTTAGTACAACCCTTATATAATGGTTTTTCAGCATCATGGACAATGTTTGCAAATAAAGAAGGTGGATCAATAACATTGTCCTGACAACTACATAGCATCTCATCAACCATATCATCCTGAATCTGGTCATCTTGAATCAGTTCATCATTAACATTATCATCATTATCTATATCTTCTATGCCACAACTATTAGTATCGACATTTTCTGATCCATAACTAAATTTCTCTCCATGCCAATACCATTCATTATAACCTTGTATGATCCCATTGCATATGACATGATTCTTAATTTCCTCACCAGTATCAACTTTAAATTTGTTACAACAATTTCTACATGGAAAATATAGCCTATCTGTAGGTAGTTTCCTATGTTCCTCATCAAATCTGATAAATTCATCAAGACCTTTGGCAAACTCTAGACTGCAACGATTCTTGATAGACATCCAACTTCTATCCATTTTCTATATCACATTAAAATTAATTATAAAACTAACCGTTTAATATTGATACTATAATCTGTAAGTTTTTATTGATAGGAAGTTAATTACTTATATACTAAAGTGTACCACCTATCCCATTTTTGAATATTTCATCTCACTAGTAACTGTATAATGTATGTTTAGTTTTGAAGAAAATTTCAGCAACATTTCCCCTAAGTTCTCTAAGTAGACCGATATAAATGGCAAATAACCACTCACATATGTACCCAGAGAACAAATGAGGAAATCCTACTAAAATTTTCTACAAAACTAAACATACATTATATAGTTACATCCTAAGTGAGATTAAATATCCAAAAATAGTCCCAAACCTGGGACTATCCAAAGTTTATTCTTAATGAGTAAATTTTGAACGGGTTTCTAAGTTAATATATAAATGTATTATTTTCATATTTATATATTAAGTTAAATATCATGCATCAACCCTAAAGTGTCAATCTAGGAGTACACATGTCTAATCTCGTATTAATTTTTAGAATTTATGTAATGATTTCATATGAAAAAATACATGTTTTTATTATTGGTTGGGTTATCAAATCATATAAAATGGAAAAACAATATATCTGTGTAGTTAAAGGAGCGCAAGTCCACTCTCGGTCGACAATTAGTTGACTGAGAGCCCACCTACGTGTGGCGTCCAGGTCCACTCTCGGTCGACGAATTCTCGACTGAGAGTGGACTTGGACGCTACCATGGCGGCGGGAACGAACTTGGGAACGAGGGAAGCGGAGACCTTACTTGGAAACGGCGGTGAACTTCGTGGAGGATGTGACGACCTTCACGGAGAGGCGACAACAAAGAGCTCTCTTCGCCGAGAGGAGGCAAGGGCTTTGGCAGCGTGGAGAGGTGGCAAGGGCTTTACGTACACCACAATCCTCTTCGAACATGACTACAAGCTTCTTGGCAAAGGATTTGGCGGCGCGACAACAATGAAAAGTGATGACGCAGGAGAGAAGGAAGAGAAGGTATCAGTGGTGGAATGACACAAGGAGAGAAAAAAAAAGGTATCGGCACCGCGGGAGAGAAAAAGAGAACGAAATTTATGTTTTGGGGGAGAGAAAGACTAGGTCTCGGCCACTTCAAGCCCCGGGCCCGACCTGTAGCGTCGGTTAAAACAAAAAAAACCGACGCTAGAGATAAGCGGTGCCCGTGTCGGGTTATTTAAAAACACTCAAACTCATTCTCAATCGACAAATTCGTCGACCGAGGGGAGCTCTAGGGTCGGTTAAAAGTAAAAAGCTGACGCTAGAGGTGCTTATATAAGCGTGAACTAAACTTGATCCAAAATTCATCTCGGTCGACAATATTGTCGACCGAGGGGCCCTCTAGGGTCGGTTATAAGGAAAAAACCGACCCTAGAGGTGCTTATACATGCACGAAGGAAATCTAGCTCTCCTTCTCAGTCGACGAATTTGTCGACCGAGAAGTTATCAGTCGACAAATTCGTCGATCGAGGGGAGCTCTAGGGTCGATTAAAAGTAAAAAACCGACGCTAGAGGTGCTTATACATGCGTGAACTAAACTGGATCCAAAATTCATCTCGGTCGACAATATTGTCGACCGAGGGGCCCTCTAGGGTCGGTTATAAGGAAAAAACCGACCCTAGAGGTACTTATACACGCTCGAAGGAAATCTGGCTCTCCTTATCAGTCGACGAATTTGTCGACCGAGAGGTTATTGATCGATAAATTCGTCGACCGAGTGGAGCTCTAGGGTCGGTTAAAAGTAAAAAATCGACGCTAGAGGTGCTTATACATGCAAAGGAAAACTGGATACTATAATCAACTCGGTCGACAATATTGTCGACCGAGGGGCCCTCTAGGGTCGGTTAAAAGTAAAAAACTGACGCTAGAGGTGCTTATAAATGCGTGAACTAAACTGGATCCAAAATTTATCTCGTTCGACAATATTGTCGACTGAGGGGCCCTCCAGGGTCAGTTATAAGGAAAAAAACTGACCCTAGAGGTGCTTATATATGCACAAAGGAAATCTGGTTCTCCTTCTCGGTCGACAAATTCGTCGACCGAGAGGTTGTCGGTCGATAAATTCGTCGACCGAGTGGAGCTCTAGGGTCGGTTAAAAGTAAAAAACCGACGCTAGAGGTGCTTATACATGACAAAGGCAAACTGGATACTATAATCAACTCGGTCGACAATATTGTCGACCGAGGGGCCCTCTAGGGTCGGTTAAAAGTAAAAAACTGACGCTAGATGTGCTTATAAATGCGTGAACTAAACTGGATCCAAAATTTATCTCGGTCGACAATATTGTCTACCGAGGGGGACCTATAGGGTCGTTATAAGGAAAAACCAACACTAGAGGTACCTATACATGGCGAAGGCAAACTGGATACTATAATCAACTCGGTTGACAAATTTGTCGACCAAAAAGATCTCTAGGGTCAGTTAAAAGGAAAAAACCAACCCTAGAGGTGCTTATACATGTGTGAACTTACCTGGATCCAAAATTCAACTCGGTCGACAATATTGTCGACCGAGGGGACCTCTAGGGTCGGTTATAAGAAAAAAACCGACGCTAGAGGTGCTTATACATGTGTGAAGGTAAACTAGATCCAAGATGTCTCCCGCATTTTTTGTAGACATATAAGGTCGGTTATTTGAAAAAACCAACCGTATAGATCGAGGTGCGAAGCCAAAATCGAGCAAAATTTTGCCGCGGGAAACTATAATTGGCTTTCTAATCCAATTGTCTATAAGGTCACTTATTTTATGAAAACCGACCCTATAGAGATACACTACAAGGTCAGTTTTTTTAAGAAAAGCAACCCAAGTGGTCTTAAGTGGTGCCCGCATTTTTTATAGACATATAAGGTCGGTTATTTGGAAAACCGACCCTATAGAGTTACACTACAAGGTCGGTTTTTTTAAGAAAACCGACCCAAGAGGTCTTAAGTGGTGCCCACATTTTTTGTAGACATATAAGGTCGGTTATTTGGAAAAACTGACCCTACAGGTAGTGACGTTATAACTCATTTCTGTACTAGTGTACTGCTAGTATGGCGGTATCATTCTTGAACTAAATGCATATATCTAGAGCTAGGCATAAAACCAAACCAGATCATTGAAACCAACCAAACCAAATCAAACTGATCAGTTTGGTTTGGTTTTCATGGGTGAATAGTTTGATTTGGTTCCAAAAATATTCAAATCATCAAATATTAGTTTGGTTCAATTTGAGGGTGCAGTTTAACCAAACCAAACCGAACTAATACTATTTCTATATATTATTTTAATATATACTTATTATAAATAAGAATTAGAAGAGTAATCTTGTTAGGTTAAGGACATGCTTTTTCTATATATATGAGTACAAAGATTAAGCGGATACACTTAAGTGGGTATACATATCCCTTAGTTAAGTGTACCATGAACGAAATAGAAAGATATGATGATAATGAGCCTAGAAAGATATGACGATAATGAGCCTAGTTTTAATAACCATTGTACTTGCACTTACATTGTGAAATTCTTATTAAATCAAAATTTACAATATCAAAATTACTTGCAATTTAATATGAAAAAATAATGCTAAATAAGTAAAATTAAGATTTACATATTTTTTGACTATATGGTATAAAGCATACTTATTTAAAGTTAGTTAAAAATGTCTATTTATAGTTTATATATGTGTTCTTATACTACCCTTCCTGAAGTTTTTTTATCATGCTATATGGATTTATAAATAGGATGACAATTAGTTTGATCAATGATGATAAATTTTTTATGATACTTAAGGACGATAGTTTGAGACCAAATTAAACCAAACCAAACTACAAATTAATAGTTTAGTTTGGTTTGGTTTTAGACTAGTTAATGATTCAGTTTAATTTGAAAATTTTACAAATCGATATATACGGTTCAGTTTATAGTTTTAGTAGTAAACCGAAACAAACATGACTATGCCCACCCCTAAATGTATCATGGCACATATATGATTTATTTTGTCCATTTAGAGTAGTGCCACTGTATATAACAATGTAAAGATCTATTCAAGATTTTTCTATTTAATTTTACCATATTTGATTTTATGATTGAGTCAGTGATATGAGCGGCAAAATAAAAGTTTGTAAATCAATTACACTCAAATAAAAAATAGACAGACAACAAGTGATATGTAAATATCAAATTTATCAAGAAAATATTTAACTGCAATTGGGCCTCACCCACTTTAGATTCTTGACTCCATCACTGGTAGGTGGGGTGAGGTACAAGATGTTGGATGGCAGAGGGTATTGTTTCCTGAAAAAGAGCATAGTCAGTGTATTTCCATTAACATCATATGGGTAACAACTTCAGAAAAAAGGAATATAGTGGTTGTATAGTAAACCAGCACGAAGTAATAATGAAGTAGAAAGCTTCCCACGTAGTAATCAATGGCAGCCTAGCTGCCATAAGTATCCCGTTTCCAAATTAACAAAATGTCGGTACCCATCTTGGGGGTTTGAGACGAGAGGGATTGTGGAGAGGTGAAGATATGGATTGGCTTAGAGGGACTAATGGGCCGTTTCTCAAGAGTAGCATTTCTGTGGATACAATAAACATGAAACTTTAATTGCTACAATCATATGGTCCATATAGATATCTCGAAACTAAATTTTATTTTATAATCACAACATTGCTATACAACTAGCACTACAACAGTTGGATACAAACTATCATGATTTTCTACATGATAGATTACTTAAGAGGCAGAACTCTCAAGGAGCAATACAATCAGATCGTTGAACTTAGCACTACGAGAGCCAATAATGAACGTCTGATTGATGGTGGTGGTGAAAACTGAGATGATCCACACTACTCGCTTTACCAGATGGGCACAGAAAGATGTACTTTTTGATTAAGTGATCCGGGATTTTTGAAAGGAATGTATTAAAAAACTCTACTACCTTCACACTAAGGTACACCCCTGGTGACATATCCCTTCGATACTTTGGTTAACTATTTACCATCTTTTTTATGTTTTATTTTGTACCAATTGTATGATTTTCATCATAGCTTATTGCAGTTTTCGCATGAGCCAAACATCAATATCAGGAATGAATTATCTAAGGAAAATGGACAGAAGAACGTTGAGGAAGTGGGACTTGTTGCGCTTCTCATTTGATGCGAAGTGAAGTAGCTAGCAAATTTCGGCATGGCATCGTAGTAGTAGGATGGGACATGTAATCATCAGCTACTAGAATGAAATGGACATTTGACAGCGGCGACAACGGGTTAAGCGAAATGCAGGTGGTGAAATATTCTACACGCTGCTTTTGCTACCGTGAGCCGTACACTTTATTCATGGACTCTTTCCGACTATTTTAGGATCAGTTATATAGGAGAAAAATTCCCAAGTTATTAGCCATAATCTCATCAGGATATAAGCATTCAGAATTTCACTTTATAAGCTCTCCCCAAATTAATTTGAGTCTGCCTAATTTTGTTTTAAATATAGTTTGACTCGCCGCATTTGTCCATTATGTCCTATATACGCATACTATTTTAGATGATTATTTTCTGTAACGATCTTTGTTTGTATTTGGTACACTAGCACCAATTCGTGTACAACTTGAGTTGTTATGTAGAAAGTTTTTTGTAAAAGAGAATGGAGTAGTAGATTTTCGTATTTGTTTTTTTTAAGAGAATGGAGTAGTAGATTTTTGCATTTTTTTAAGGTACATTATTTAAAGTAGTCCTCAAAGCATTTTCTGTGGATAGAGAAAAGTAAATATTCAAAGCCGATGGACAAGTATAAAAACTAAAAGTGTGGTCTCTTTATATTAGGAGTACACTTCTTTTGTAAGAACGAATGTTGAGAAAAACGAAACTGGGATGCGGCTTTGATTCTTTTCTAAAAGTCAAGTTAGGCCCCAACAAGTCTCCCTCCTTTTTATCCAGTGCATTAAATAGATTTGAGAATATTACATTACTTCAAAAATATTAAACATGGTTTTACCTTTTTGTATTTAGGCTCCAATTGGTTTGCAGTAACTGGTCCAGAAAATTTATGAACTGGAGTTTCTTAAGTAATTTTTCATGATTGGTTTAAAATAAGTGTTGGAACTTGAGTTCCGTAATTTCCCGTGAGTCAGACTTACATACAAAATATAGTTCTTGAGTTCCCCCTTAAAAAGAGCGGAAAACGAGTTCCAGGAGAACTAACAACATTTTCTTATACAGTTATATTTTTCATTCATCATAAATGACAAATGTAAAATATTTATGACTAGAAATATTAGCAGTATGAATATAGTTTGTTACTAAACTCATAAGATAATATGACAAAATATCATAAATTATAACCGCACATTGAAAATATTTTACACTATAACTACCATTATCAGTACGATTTATAAAATAAAAAATACAATCATCTTAAGAAAATACACCACACCATGTGAAAATAATGCGATTTACCTAATATATTCTTATTCTTCATGTTTATACAATGTGATTTGAAATTGAAAAATGATAATTGACTATAATCATGCACAAATAATATAGTAAAATTCTCCTACAAAATAATATCAAAATTAATATTCTACATTGTGTAAAACAATGATGAACCAAAACTTATATTTATAAGCGCATGAAATGTGGAGATTATTATAATACTTTGTACATACAAAGTGAAATAAAAATATTATGATGTGATTTTAATTATAATATTTTTATTAAGATTATAATTGTACTATAAAAATAGATTCTTTAAAGGAGAAACATTTGTACCATAACCACTTGTTGAGGTTATTATGATTTGAAAATATTATGATTTTTCACAGATCTGATTCTTTTTTTATGTCTTTGTCATCCTTACTTATAGAAAGCTAATAATATTTTTAATGATTTCCATATTTACACTTACAACAAACTAATCACATAGAAGTGAATGAAACTCAAGTTTCGGAAGTTGGACTAGAGTTCCCAGAAAATGAGCTCTATGGAACTTATGAGCTACACCAAACCAATAGGAGCCTTAACTAAAGAGGAAAAGATGAGATTATGTAATAGACAATTCACTTTAAGTCAAGATGAAGAAAAATATGTGCTAGAACTTATGTTAAAGAGGTACGTGCTCTTTGCTCGTGTTTAAAACCAACCACGGGCAAAGAGAGGTGTGGTAGTATTGGGACAAATCTTGGACACTGCTCCTTCCAACGTTGTCTATCAAAATAAATTAGAAGCCCTCAATCAACTTTCAAAGCAGAAGGATTAGCTATTCTTCAATAGTTAACTACAATAAAGTATTCAACAACAAGACATGAAGTCAGTACAAACTATAGAAACTACATAAGTAGAGGATTAGATATTGACTTTCCAGGAAGTGGAACTATGGAGGGGAAATCAAAGTCAAGTAGAAAGAAAGTGATATTAGGATCTTTCCAAGTCTCTCTCTTTTCCTTCCCCTACTAAGGATATCTAAACTTGATTGTTACGCCATGTAACATCTCTAGATTCTTCCATCTCAAGACTTAGAAGGCCTGAGAGGACAAATCTAAAAATGTTAGGAATTGAATCAGAGAGTGATGTGGAATCATTGTGTGCATACATAAAGATACAACTATAGTGCATACACCATACATTCTCAACATCCATCATATATATGATTACAACATGAATTGTTACAATTTTATAGTACATATTGAAAGGACAATTTTACAATCTAAACATATATACTAACTAGGATCTACACAATAGGTACAACCTATACAACTGCTCACTTTCTGTCTTTTATCCCATGCCATCTCTGAACCTAAAACATACGTGAAATAACAAATCAACACAATGTGTTGTGTACATAGGTAGAAAGATACATATATTTATGGTTTTCATAATTTGAAAATATTTGCAAAAAGAAAGAAGGAAGATCATAGAAAATAGTTCTTTGATAAGAGAAATATGCCAATTTTATTCATTTTTCTAGATGAGTTACATTATCAAGGTGGATAAGTACCAAAACATGCATGTTGGGCCCTATCTTGTGTACCAAGTACTCCGATAAAACTCCCCGTACACCATGTGCTCTAGGGAGGTGTACTAGACAATATTAATCCATTCCCTCTTAAGGGGGATAATGAACACCTCAAATAACTACAAAACATCCACACATAAATTCTGTTTCAATTGACAAATCACTGAGTACTTATATTAATACTACATCCAATATTTGCAAATAAGAGAGAGTCTATACATACATATCATGATTTCAACCAAGAAAACCATAGTCATATGCTTAAATAAAACCCACATACCAGAGTTTATAGATTCATATTTATATTATGGACCATCTACATCTCTGTTCACCACCCGATTAATAACAATTTAACCATCATTAATTATAGAATCATCATTTAACTTGATATTTAGGTCCAAACTAGGGTTTGCCAATAATATGTCTAAACCAATATTAATGTTGTCTCTAATATTTTTATACTGATCTATATGCCATAGTTTAGGTCAGGTACAAATTTTGTATTTTTTGATGTTGTATCGATTTTCTAGAATTCAAAAGAGGTTAAAGCACTTAATTAGTCATTAATAAAAAAAGACCTCGTAGGTTGACATAATAATCAGATCAAAGTTCATATTTAGTTTCCATGTAATATTAGGGTTCATGGATATTTTTCTAACATTTTATGTATGTCATATGCTAATTATTCCAAATATATGAACCCTACAAAGAAGCTTTATAGTATCAATTAATTATCAACAATAATAATGTTTCAAATGTGTGATATAAGGTTCTTACAGAAAAGTAGGCATTTTTATGAGTTTAAGAGTATTTTGTGGAATTATTTGGCCATGGAGACTATTTTTTATGGTTTATATAAGATATGCATCATATATAAGATATTTACCTTTTGGAAAAAATTCACACTATTGGATCTAGGCCTAAGAGCTGGTCACAATGTGTCACATAACCCCCTCCCCCAATCAGGGTCACGACTTCTGCTGGCTCTCACCCAACTGGCTCGATAGCACGATCTGGCTGCTGGAACCGCTGGGACAACTCTATTCCTCACACACGATCTGAGGTTTATTGACTCATCGTCAAGTGTCATCCTCGCCATTGTAATCTGACTCTCAGCATCAACCTCTGCTCTTCTAATCAGGGGCACAACTCCTCCATAAGGCCAGACTCCGGTGAACAACTAAGAGAATGGGCCATCCATGTCCCCATTTTATCTCCTCGCAGGCGATTTGCCTCGGACACGGGGGTCTGCTGCTCCAGATCAAGGTGCCGCCTATTTCTCTGCCATGTGCGAGCACTATCGTGCAGTGGCTTGGCTCTCAGTGAGGAATCCTACAAGCAACCAGCACCCACCTTGCAGATAGGAGGGTATCTCGATCTCACTATCAATCTAAGAAGCCTTCGTCACCTTGGCTCCTCAGACATACCTCACGGTCTCGATCCTGCTGGATTGTTGGGTCCCATGCCGCCACATGGAGGAAGCATCACACCTGCAACCTCTAGCCTGAGACCCTCTGGTCCTCCGCCTACCCCTCCAAGGGTTTCCTAGATCCCGACATCTGTCTGAGAGGGCCTCCTCACATGCCTCTTGATGACTTATCCTACTTCAACCTTGACCTTCCTCTTCGACAGACATAGGTTCCTACCACCTCCTCTACTGCTAATCACATCCCTTTGACCCTTGATATTGATACTACCTGTGATAAAGATGGTTTTATCATTTGTAATCTCCCTTGCCTCCAACTCTCTGGAACTCCTTTGGCTTCTCCATGAAAACAATGATGGAGAGAGAGAGCAGAAGCTGGAGGTCAGTTTCTCTCCCTCTACTTCTCTATTAACTAAGCTTTTGGGCTGTTGTGTAGATCCGATCAAGGCGTATATATCTAGCCTTCCAAATACTTCCTACCAACCCTTGATCCTAGTATTCTGGGTGTCGAAGGACTTGTTTACTTCCTTCCTCGATAAGGTTTGGTGGTAGAATACATACACAACATAGGATGTGATATCAAAATTTCAACACTACATGCGACCTTCATCCAATCGAAGGATGGCAATATGGTAAAGACCACACACCTACGACACATGCATGTATCCCAACATAGATCATATCCTATTGAGATATAGGTTATGAATCATAGTTTAATTAACTCTCGCTCTCCTTTATTTTTGAATCTCAATCAATCTTGTAGGAAAGTTCTTTGACCCTAATTCAAAAATCTTCATATTCCTACCTACACTTTTGGTGTTCACAAGTAATTATTGTTTTTTTTCAATTAAGATACTCCACAATGGTGTATATATATAGATATTGAAATTCAAGTATACATTAATTGACCTCTAACATTGTCCAAACACAATCAACTTAATCAATTTGACCATATAAGACCTCAGGTCCCCTAAATAACCCATTTTACTCCATGCATGTCCTCAAGTATACTTATATTGGGTATAAAAATCCTAAAATCAAGGTTATCACATTCACCCCATATTATATCGAATTGCGTCCCTAAAATTCACTAGTCTCAACCTTAAGGTGATATCAAGGAGTCCAACTTCATATAGGTCAACACTTCTAGGTGTCAAATCCATCATAGTGCTGAATGTATCCTAAGTTGTCATCTTAGGAATATAAAGCATATAGGGTGTACTCACCCCCCTTATCTAGGTTGAAGCATCATATAATGGCTTAGTCATAGCATGAAATATATTATTTTAAGGACTTATGTCCCATTTCCCTAAGAATTTGGGTTTGTTCATACTTTTAGATGACACTTAAGTTGTCATCTCAAGATATGAATGCATCTAGGGTGTAACCACCCAATCTTATATAGATTGAAGCATTATGTTTTTCTTTAAGGATTTGAATCATCACTTCACATGTTAGTCATAAGATAACATAAAATTCTAGTACTTTAGGTCTTACGTTCCTCATTCCCCTAAAAATTAGGGTGGTTCATAGTTTTGAAGTTAAAAGAGGTATACTTCTGGGCATCATCTTTCACCCTACTAAATCATACAAGATGATGTCGAGATCTCATGTCATTATTTACTACTACTATTAAATCATTAATATGGTTTATGATCAACATCATACTAGGATTTCATCATTAAAGGGAATTGATATTCATCTTTGCATATTAGGGTTTTCACCCTACTATGTGAGTGTTGTCTTCAAACTAGAAGCATAAATTCAGAGGGATTGAAGTTAGGAACTATATTTTGTGATCATGTTGTCTATGTACCAAGATATCTTTATTTCAAGATAATGATTTCTAACTCAAGTAGGGTTTCAAACTTGGATATCACATATATATTTCATGTATGAAGGGAAAGAGAATATACTCGTATGCATAAGGCATGAGGCATTTCACTCTTATGAGGTTTCAAACTTGGATATCAACATTTATGAGTATCTTATGCATAAGGCATTTCACTCTCAGAACTAGAGTTCATATATCGCCTCACTTGTAGCGAATTATAATATTCACAAACATATGTCACTCAAGCTTGGACCCATATCAACCAATAGGATCAACTTTCTCATTATGAGTCGCCTACCCATCATTCTTTTAACCCAACTCTCACATACCAGATTGAATCATGCAAAAGGACTCAACTCATCTACTCAGGAATAACCCAGCTTAGGACATATCATTTCACTTATCTCATACTTTTCATATATTGAAGGGTAGGTCCTATGGCCCTCTCCTTGTGTGTCTCACTCTCTCTCTAAAGTTCACCATATATCTTGTCCTAACACTAGAGGTCCTCCTTTGTAAAAGAGCTTGAGGCTCGTGCATATTCAACTTTATCTTAACTTAGCTCATATTAAGTAAGAAAAGGGAATGAACTTTCATCAACAAGACTTAGATTAGAATCTTCAAAATTGGATTCAGATCAGATAAAACTTAAATCTTTATGAGGAAACTTATACCATAAGAGATCAAACTTAGATAAGATCGCACATGCTTATTCCATATATAAATCAATCATCTACTCCAACTGTCACATATCCAATAAGGCTCTAGACATCTAATCTATCTAATCTACCTTCTGGATTGATGTCACTCTTTTTCACTTAGGTTGCATGAACACCTCCTATTCTCACGTGTGAGGGACATATCTTCATATTTACATATATATAACAAAATATTATATAGTTTTTCTTTGAGAAAGCAGACGTCAGAGAAACTATCGAGGCTCGACCTGATTGGAAAATAAAACCAAATCAGCAAAATGAGTGTCCCACACACAGTAGATAGTCCAGTGCCATGTCACCTAGTGAAATGGTGAGTACAAGGTGTATACTAGTGTAGCTACCCAATATATATGATCTCTATATGGAAAGGGTTTCATACACTTGTCTAAACCTAGTTCTCAAACATCTAGGTTCTAACTTAGAGTCTAAGCAAACCTTATTCCTATAGAACAACTTACTAAGTTTTTAGGATTTTAAGTGAAAGGTTGGATTTAGTTTTATATTTCATGGTGACCAATTCCTAGGTGTAACTATTTTTCTTGCTCTGGTACCAAATGTAACATCCCCTGATTCTACCGTCTTGAGACTCAGAAGGCTTGAGAGGACAAATCCAAAAACATTAGGAATTGAATCAAAGAGTGATGTGGAAGCATTGTGTGCATACATGAACATACAACTATAGTGCATACACCATACATTCTCAACATCCATCATGTATATGGTTATAACATGAATTGTTACAATTTTACATTACATATTGAAAGGATACTTTTCCAAATCTGAACATGTATACTAACTAGGATCTACAAAATAGTACAACATGTACAAATGCTCACTTTCTACATTTTATCCCATGCTAGCTCTGAACCTAAAGCATATATGAAACAACGAATCAACAGAATGTGTTGTGTACATGGGTAGAAAGATACATATATTTCTGATTTTCATAATTTGAAAAGATTCACAAAAAGAAAGAAGGAATATCATAGTAAATAGTTCTTTAATAAGTGAAATACGGAAATTTTATACATTTTTTTAGATGAGTTGCATTATCAAGGCAGACTAGTACTGAAACAAACATGTTGGGCCCTATCCCATGTACCGAGTACTCTGGAAAAACTCCTCATACACTATGTGCTCTAGGGCTGTGTACTAGTCAACATTAATTCATTCCCTCGTAAGGGGGATAATGAATGCCTTAAATAACTACAAAACATCCACACACAATTTACGTTTCAAGTGAAAAATCACTGAGTACTTATATTAATACTACATCCAATATTTGCAAATAAGAGAGAGCATACATACATATCATGATTTCAACTAAGAAAACCATAGTCATATACTTAAATAAAACCCACATACCAGAGTTTTAGAGATTCATATTTATATTCTAGACCATCTACATCTCTGGTCATCACCTGATTAATAGCAATTTAACCATCATTAATTATAGAATCATCATTTAACTTGATATTTAGGTCCAAACTAGGGTTTGCCAATACTATGTTTAAACCAATCTTATGTTTAACCATCATTAATTATAGAATCATCATTTAACTTGATATTTAGGTCCAAACTAGGGTTTGCCAATACTATGTTTAAACCAATCTTATGTTGGGTTTTACGTGGTTGGAGTAGGTAGCAGAAACAAAAGTTTTACTTGACCATAAACCCATAACCAGCAGATCACATCAATATCTATGTAATGGGAAGGATGGTTTTAGTGAGATACACCTAGTCCTGAGGCTTGCTCAGTGACACAACCTCATAGCTAGTACGGTCTTCAACCACCTGTCTTCGATAGCGTCTGTGCAACTCCTGGTCTCACTTGTACAGAAATGACGAATAATGTCACATTCGATGTCGTCGGTTGGAAAGTAAAAACCGATGCCAATATGCTACGACGTTGGCTTAAAATGACAACTGACACCTATATGTGAAGGACGGCCGATTTACAAAAGACACAGGTATTACATTTTCTTAAATGTTTATTTTTTGACATATCAACCGACATCCAAAATCACCCACAAAATACAAATTTTTATGAAAAAATTTGCCTCCAAGAAATTTCAATTCGACGTCGGTATTAAAAACACCGACGACAAATATTCCACACCAAGACCCACAAAAGTTTTTATCCACTAATTGGTTGTCAGTTTTTATTTAAAGAACTGACGACTAAATATCCTTCGTGAGGAAAAATTCATTCCCTTATTTGGCGTCAGTTTTCATAAAAAAAACTGACGAGGTTGTGTGTTCACGCGTTATCCCAGCAAAAAATTTTATATAATAAAAAATTACAGATAGGTGTCGGTTTAGGTTTGTAACTGACATATGTTCCTTTAGGCGTTAGATTATTTTATTAACCGACGCCAATAGTTAACTTAATAGCACCCGCACGAGCCAAATTTAATCTTCCCCTATTTAATTCTCGATTCTCTGAGCAGATTGAAATCGGTCTGGTGATTTTTTCTGCCGCCTCCTTGCCGCATCCCCTTCTCTGCTCACCGTCCACCTATTGCCACAAGTAGCTTGAAGCTGCTCACCGCCTCCGTGCGCCACCAGTCGCCGCCACGAGGAGCTTGAAGCTGCTCACCGACGGAGCTGCTGCTGCTATTCACTCACCGCCAGTCGCCTGCCGCCACCACCTACTCCCGTCATCGCCACCACCTACTCCAGGCAGAGCGAGGAGCCTTCCTCTAGCCGCCTTCAGCTGCTCCAGTCACCTCCACTGGCCACCGTCTGCACCTCCTCTGCTTCACCTCATATGTCGGCCACCTTCACCTCCACCCCGACCACCTCCACCTCCGGCCACCGCCACCACAGCCTGCTCGATCCACCAGTGTGGTGAGTGGTTAATCAGTACTAGATTTGAACTTAGGGTTAATGATGCCATCATATAGTTGATTACTATTGATTAATTAGGGTTAATGATGCATTAATGAACTTAATTAATTAGATTTGCACTTAGTTTCTCAAAGATTGTGTAGTTGATTAATATTGATTAATCAGGGTTAATGATGTATGAATGAATTTAATTAATTGATATTGCTTTCTTTCTCTCTTGTTAGTGATTGATTTAACTTAGTTCAATAATTGTTCTGCAAGCTTGTGTAGTTGATTAATAATGATTAATTAGTGTTAATGATGAATGAATGAACACAAAATGGAAGAATGAATTGAATTAATTGATGTTACACAAAACCTAGGATATGAATGATGAAATGATGATGATATGATGATGGATGATGATTGATGATGGAAAAGAAAGATCTGTGTTGGCTAGCCCCTAATGGAGATGACAACGACGATGACGACGACGACGACGACGATGACGATGATGATGATGCCGACGTTGATGAATGCGAATATTTCAACTCAATTATACACAACATCCTAATTTTTTGTAGTATTTGGAGTATGTTAAGTCACACAAGAACCTCTCATTTCCGTCCAACACTTCTGAGCTTCGAAACTCTTGAGAGAAGAGGAGATTATAGGGTTTGGGAAATGAAGTTGAAATTTTAGAATTCTGGGTTCTCTCTTTCCAAGGTTGGTAAATCCTTTATATTTTAGAAAACGTAATTCTACTCATTAAACTACAAGTGATGGAAATTGAGAAACTCCAATAATTGCACAAGATTGTTTACCTTGTTTGACCTTAGATTTCATTCTTCTATTGAACCTTGTAAATGAATCATATGAATGTTATAGTCTTCTTGATCAGAAGCAATATGAATTTATCTAGATTCAGTTTACATTTTTATTATTTATAGATGTCAAATTATGCATATTGGTTAAAATAGAGTACTATGCATAATATGTGAATGATTGACTGGTGATTAGTTCATTTGACTTATGTGATGGAAATGTATATATAGGGTCTATATATATTCTGATCTGAAAGAAATGTATCTCTAAAACCGTAAGCCACATATTCTTGGGTTAGAACACGAAATCACATATATGTCATTTAATTGCCTCATATTTTCCTTAAAGTGAGTAAATGCACTTTAATATCCATTATAACTTAACTTATCTAGATAGGAGCCCTGAACACTATGATTTTCTCCTGAAGTCCATACTGGGGAATTGAAACAAGATTTCTTCTAATAGCCCTTGTATTAAAAGAAGTATCAGAGTGTGAATCTAGGCCTTGAAGGCTAGATCACAATAATTTAATAAAGATTTCAAGATGAGATGCTAACTTAAATTCTATGTTGCTAAGTAATTAAATAATATGGACGTGATACATTGTTGTAAAAAGTTGTGCTCTTGATGTGGAAGGGATCAGTAGAGGTAGCTTTCATTAGTATCTCTTACATGGTGCCCTAGTTTGACATATATGGCATTTAACCTATCTCATGCAAATATGTAACCTGTCTCATGCAAAATGGTTACATCTATAGTTGGCTAATGAAAACATCTTTAGTTTCTTGTTCCAAATATGTAAACAAAAAAATTTATTTGTGATTTTCATGTAATCGAATGTTTGATTCAAGGATTTGTATGCTAAGTAATTTCAATGATGATGGTGATGATGATGAATAGATGATGATGATGGTTGGCCCCTAATAGATATGATGATGATGATGATGATGACGTTGATGATGATGATGATGATGATTGATTATGATGATGATGATGATGATGGCGACGATACTTAGTAAAAATGTAATATATAATTGGTTTTTCAATTCATTTCACCATGGTCTGGGCCTATACCCCGATGTTTATTTCACTGCGTACTACCGACTACACATTTATTTTTTAGTTTAACAGATTCAATGAATAACTTAGTGCAATGAATGCCAGTTTGTATTTGATTGACTATTTTGCTTCGTTTGTAGTTAACTACGTAGAAAATATGTTATGTATTCATATGAAACAATTATTTCTCCATCATGAATATGAAATAACCCATGTTGTCATATGTTGTTAGTACTTTTCATATTACTTTTTCTCAATATTATTTTACATTGTTGTAGGCATAACATCTAGATCTTCAATAGTCACCATGTCCTAGGCCTCTACCCCAATGTTGCTATTCCCTAATGAAGAATAGTTGGATATCATCCTAGACGATTGTTCCTTAGTACAACTCACTATACCTAAACATTGGTGTTATCTAAACAGAAGATGCTACAAGGCTGGTGAAGTGTACCTAAATTTTGGAAATTCAACATCTGTTATCGAGGTTAAGTACGATGATGGCAAAAATCTTGTATCCACATCCAATTGGTGCGAGTGGGTTAGGAAGATGCTATTGGGCTGTAGTGACAAGCTTTTTCTTCATCTGGTTGACCATAATACCATCAAGGTTTGGATAACCAACATCAACAACGAGACACTGATCATCTCAAACGATTTGAGTACCCGACAGAGGATAGCGATGATGATGATGATGATGATGATGAGAACACACCCAATTTCCTTTTTATTCCTTTTGGCACCGTCGATTTCCCTATCACCATCAGTTCAAATTCATCTAAAGACAATGACGAGCTCCGCGTCACCTCAACATCAACAAAAAAACTAAGGTAGGTCCAAGCAACAAATTTACTTTCCTGTCTTATTTTGTGTTTCCACTTTTTGTCTTAAAATAAAACTTCATAGCTATTTTTTGTTGTTAAAACTGTAGACGAAGACCACCACAATGAAAAGGCCCTCACAATTGCTGATTCTGGACCATGTTGCTATTGTTTAAGTTGTGTATCTAGTCTAGTTGTGTCTCTCTCTCTTTCCAGTTATTTTACTTATGCACATTTTTAGGGGTACAACAACCCCCTTATTTAGCTACTATTTTGGACAGCAACATCACTGCATGTTCATAACTATGTCATTTTCATTTTCATTTTGCATTTGTATTATGAAAACAAACTAACCACGACTTAAGTAAGCCTAAATTTTATAATATTGAAGTTAATTTCTATTGTGTAACCAAACATATTTGAATTGAAATCAGTTTGCAAAAAATAGGTATATTGTACTGGAAATCGATACCATACAATCGTTATTATATAGTCTCATATGACGATGATGGAACTACAAGTTTCTACATGTGTGTGATGAATCATATGAATTAAATGTGCTTATACATATGTGTGAATCACATGATCCATATTATAATATTGTCCATCTTGTAAATATTACAAGTTTGTGGCCTGTTGTTGGCTGAAATCAAATGATGTTGTAAACCTATAGTTTAGAACTGAACTGCAGGTTCTGCATCCTACTGACCATCCTGAAAAGTAGGCCTGCAAGCTCATAAGAAAAAAAAACCAAAACATAGTCGTCGGTTAAATATAAAACACTGACCACAATTTGAGATCAACAGTGTCGATTATTTTTAGAAAACCGACACATATGGTCTAACCTGGGGCCAATTTTTTTGTTCAGGATGGGAAGTGGTGTCGGTTTTGGAACTAATAACCGACGCCTATTGTTACGACCTCACCTTTCAGTAACCCCCAATTAAGGGAGACTTAGAGGATAAAGCCGCACTCATAATTCCGGATCAAAGGTTCAACATATAACTATAAATAATTATTAAATTTTAGCAGACTATATGAAAAATGGTAATAAAATTTTTCCTTTTTTGCATACCTTGAAAAGTGGGAAACTATCTTCTAACCACAACTTATCCACTCTATTTAATTCCTCCTTGTTCTTTAATTCTTGAATTCACATTATGTCGCTTTACTGTTTGTGCTTTGGAGGATTTACCTAAAACGCCGACAAACAAAAACAACGATCAGCCGAAGCTGGTATGTGGGGAGAAGCAGATAAGTGTTCAACTAAGTTAACAACATAATCATTCAATTAATGATTTAACAAGCAAGATTACGTTTTAAACCATATAACTCAATCCATACATATTCACAACTCTGGGCTGTCCCTGCAGTGGACATGGATATCACCTCTCTTTAGGTATAGAGTCGCATGGCACTATCCGAGGATAGCCCAATATCTAACTCTTTATGACTTGATGGTCCTACCTCCATGGTAGCCATGTACTAAGTCAACCATTGACCTGATGGACCTACCCAATGGGTAGCCATGTACTAGGTCATCCATAGACCTGATGGACCTACCCAAGAGGTAGCCATGTACTAGGCCTTTCTCTAACCTGATGACCTACCCATAAGTAGCCATGTACTAGGTTAGCTATTTTGCCACAGAGAGAACCAGGATCTGAGTTTATAGGTGTACACATTAAGTGATAGTCATAGCCACATTATATTTGCAATATGAACATCCAAGCAGTTTAGTTGCATTCAAAGCGATAAAACGTTCGGAAAACGCCGGGAAACCTAAACGGTTAACCATAAGTAACCACATACCTGATCCATAGCAACTTGATGTCCATGCATTTAATATTCAACATAATTAATAGGCAATCAACAAAATCCTGAAAATAATGCATAACATCCAAGTGTCATTGTTTTATTCAAACATCCTTAGAATCAACTTTGATTCCACTTTAAGATTTCTAAGTCATCCTTAAGGGTTCTATCTTTCACTATGCATTTATTACTATTGATGTTTGTTTAGTCCACAAACCCTAATTTCAACATCATAGATACCCTCAAAAGTTAATTAAGTCCAAACTGTCTCTTTTACACTTAAAACTACTATCTTCATCATTTTAGGTCATTTCAAGATCATTCATGTTCAGGTTTCTTTGGATTGACAACTCAACAAAGAATTATAGTTCGATTCTTCAGGAACCCTAAAAATTCCACATTAATGATCTTTTATACTCAAATTGGATTTATAACAACATAGAATTGTATTATTCATGGGTTTGCACAATTAAAATCATTAAAAGACATATCCTCCTAAATTAGGGTTTCTAAGCCCATTAATGCAAACTTATGTATATGAAACCCTAATTTAAGCCAATTATGTACAATTATCATCCTTTTATTATCAACATGTTAATATTCGTTCTAAACATTCACAGAACAACACTATCTTCCACTATCATCAATTCCAAGGGTTTTTCACTAATTAAACTAGTAAATATGATAACTTTACACCCTTTTTAAGATTTCAAGCATAGTTATGCACATAATCTCTAAATTGATCTAATTACGTGCAAAGATTATCATTTTCAATCTTAAAGTATCTTTTTACAATTAACATGTTATCATCAACTGTAGTGATCCATTAAACCCTATTAAACACATTAATCATACCAAAATAGGGTTTCTTAATCTTTAATTCATTAAAGATAATGATTTACACTACTTTTCGAACTAGGATCAGATTCAGGCTATAAAACCATTTTTATTGGGTTCCTTACATTTTTCTGATCAAAATACATATATAACTTGTTTCAATCCGAGTTACGGTTAATGAGATATGATTTATGGTAAAACAACTTACTTCAGCCAATCACGATGCGCCACGTCATCAAATCCATGCAAAGCAGCCCGTTGCGAAATATAACCAAAAGACGGATATGCCCCTCCACTTAAACGACCGTCTTTACAATAGGGAGGGGCAGAACGGTCCAACGGGACCTCTGCCTTCTTCCTCCTCGCGCAGGCGCCGCTGCCACGCCCTAGCCGCGCGGGCGCAGCTACTCCTCTTCCTCCCGGAGTCCGTTGGCCGCCGCCGAGCCTATCTTGACTCCTCCATCCTCCGCCGCCCTTGGGGCACCAGAACAAGCCCGCCCAGCACGGCTAGCCTGGGCTGGAGAGAGCTACATCTTACGGCTGAGTTGCAGCCGTGCAGCAGCTGCTGCGGTCGATCGTGCAAGGTCCGGGACAGGGAAGGACGACCGACCTCTCCTAGGTCGTCGTGGGTGCCTCCTTCCTCCATCCAGATCACTAACAACTCCTCGGGATCCCATGGCCAAGCTACTCCCCCATACTAGGGTTTATGAAAGAGAACGAGGTAGAAGAAGAGAATTGTGTGGACTCTCCTTTGGAACTCAAACCAGAGCTCTTCCTCTCCCTTTATAGTGGGTGCAACGAAGTCTAAAGATAGCTATTCTTGAGTTGTCAAGCCCTTTTTCCAATTAGGAAATTATATTCCTTCATAACAAAGCAACCTTTCTCTCTCTTCATTACTCTTTTTGCTATTCTCCTATATATGGATATTATGGAATTCGAAATTCCTCTTTCCTACTCTCCTTAGACTTTCCTTTTAGTTATTTGTCATAACTTCATGTTTTTCCTTTTAATAGAAATACTTTCCTTTTCACAAAATTTCATAATTAATGGATTATGTATTTCCATTATCTCTTTATTTTATAATTATAGTATTTTCTCTTCCTTTTCCTTTATTGGGTCTCCTTGGCACCCAAGAAACCTTATTATCTCGAAATTCTTTTTATTGGATACTTATTATCCTTTTAGATGCATCCTTATGCATTATCTCACATTATCTTGTTTATTTCTCATTAAAAATATATCTTCTTGAGAATTTCTTTTTATTTCTCTTCTATTTTCCTCATTGGAATTCCTTCTATCATAATAAAACCTTGGGATACGAAATTTCATAAAGGGAAAGTCAATTATCCATCTTTTCACTTATATTCCATATTTCATCAATGTTTTCAATTTCTCTCTTAATAAAGAAATACATAATTAATCTTTTCTTTTTCTTATTTCTTTTCTTTACAACTTTAGACTCCTTGGAACCCAAAGAATCCAAGAGGCACGAAATCCTCTTTGGATTTGCCTTCTAGAGGTTTCCACATATTTCTTTTATCAATTATTCAATTATTCATTCACTAATTGAATTTCCTTGTTATTTCCTTGTTATTGGGCCCAATAGCCAATAAAGCCCACAAATCAAACAACAAGGCTATTTTAAACGAAATCCAATTATTCAAAACAAATCACATCATTATTTGTTCAATTATCCTTAATATGAGAAATTGCATTTCTCACCAATTGAACCCAAAAATTGGGGTTATAACATCCTTCCCCTCTTATAGGAATTTTGTCCTCAAAATTCAAACAAGCAAACAAACAATTCAGGATAAGACCTTTCCATGCCCATCATTGGCCCCTATGTGGCTTTTCCGTACTCATGGCGCTTCCACAGAACCTTTATCATCACTTATTCTTTTCCCTGAGTTCTTTCACTCTGGCGTCTATAAACTGCACAGGTGACTCAGGTCATTTCAGCCTCCCTTGGGGCTCACTAGGTTCATTGCTCAGCACATGGTCGGGTACCTCACATAGTGTTCTAAATTGGACACATGGAAAACATCTCCCATTACTCTATCCTGAGGGGTAGGGTCAAACCTAACCTTCTCCACCCATCCATCTCTAATGGACCCATGTATCGGGGACTCAGCTCTCTTAATTATAACTGAGAGGGGTCGGATTTTCATGTCACATTTTCTCCCACAGTAACTTGTATGTCAGTCTACTTTGCATCTGCTCACGACTCTTATCGTCTCTAGGCTCCTTTCAGCCCTTGCACAATCAAAGTGACTTCATCTACACGCACTGTGGTCCCTTTTTTTTTTCTAACCATCATGTGGTCCTTTTCTAACCATCATGTGACCCTTTTCACCAACATCACCTTACTGAAGTGGTGACCGACACAACCTCCCTTACAGAGCTTCGTATAAAACCTGATACTGGTTATGGTGGTTATTGTCACATATTTCATAAGACAAGAACTGTCTCTAGATATCACCCTGATCGAGCACACATGCCCTCATCAGACCCTTTAGTCTGGATCATACCAAACATAGTTAGGGGTGATAAACTATACTAACATTGAGTTCTTCATGTACCTACTTCCACTTTATGGAAGCGAACCTTTTAGGTCAAACTCAAGAACCTTTGAACTTGCTTCATGGTGTAGTTGAACCGTCTCTCACATGGGTAGTTCAACTAGATCTGTCCCTTGACAGAACTCTTCCTTATCTAGGTAAGGCGACCTACCATAACCCGCATTGTATCTCGACCTTCCTCGATCCAGGGAAGACCTTTCACAACATCCATAGTGTTGAGCTCTCATTCCCTCTCAAGGATTCTTTTGTCCTCTATATCGATACACTGGGTTACTGGGGTTTGTCCTTTACCTCTTGGCTTGCATGGCCATACACCACATGCAACTTTATCTGAAGCATCTAACGTGCTATTGCCATCTTCCCATGGTGTATCATGATTTCCTATACGTCATGATTCTTTCAAGATCGACTCCTTTGAAACCCTAAACCACTCTTGTCAGGGTTTCATCACCTTCTTTTCCAAAGAAGTGCACTTGAGGTTCTACTACCATCCTTTCATTGCATCAAGAACTAGGCTGGCTAACCAAACAACCCTTAACTTTTCAACGCCTCTTGTTTCATCTGAGTGTTATCCAAACACCTCTCTTTTTCAAACTTAGGGTTGGCCAAACAAACTCTTCTAAATTCTAGTCAACCAAGTCTTAATCAGATCATTCATTATCACTTCACATCCTTAGGTAACATTACACTTCCATATATTTTACTTATCATGTCACCTCAAACTATATGTTCGTCTTCATAAGAACACTCTCTGATTACATCATCATGGTGATCAAACGCAACCTGGTATAACTTGTAAGCTCCACATCCTCTTAAGGTGATCACCTCATTCCCCTTAGTGTTTGCAAGCCATCCATCATTCATTCACTTTACTCTGGTAAGATATCTTCTCTATCCCCATTTCTCGTGGCAACGCTCCAACCTACATCATCTCTTATCCTTGGTGTATGGCATGCATAATGTCCTATCTCTCACCCCCATAACAAGAGGAAATAAGCATTTGGCTGCAGTCCAAATACAGAGTTCCTCCTATTCCAAGAGTAGAGATGGTACATCCCACCTTGCCAGTACACCTTTAAATCTGAGTTGCAACGTGCCACATATTTCTCTTTATCACAAACATCATGATATCAAACTAGTCTTGAACCTACTGAGGTTTATATCCTTGGTCATTTCCTCTAGGGCTATAGGGTACCGACTCTTTTGGGGTCATCCCTCTTCCCTCATGCATCCAGAGAGTGCCCTACTCATCTGCCCTTTGGGTCCCATGAGTTCATGAAGGTGATCAATCTCCTAACCCATGGCCCTCAGACAATGATAGCTGTTACCTCCCGACCCTATGGTCATGTGCAACTGGGGAATTAGGTAACTCCTACCTTCATCGGTCTTATCCCTACCTGACCCTAGGATAGACTCAGGATTCTCTATCATAGTACATGTTCACTTAGAACCTTACCCAAGTCTTCATCCTTTCATCGGGATCATGGCAATCTACCTACCTTGGTCACGCCCCTTTCTGGTTACTTCCATGGTAACACATTCTCATGCAATAGAGATGGATATCTATGGGTCGGTAGATTCAATCTCATACTTTGTACCTTTCACTTAGCTTTTCAAGATCCTATGAGACCTCTTTAGGTTACCTTAAACCAACAAAACTGATATACACCCTTCCAAAGGGGGTCCCGCTCCCAGGATGGGAGGAAAACTATCTCCACGGTCTCAAAAGCTCTTAGGTCCAGGGTTTACATCCACCCGAGCCTACTTAACCCTAGCAAACCATTAAGGCACAAGCAGATCACTTATTGAACCATACTAGGTCCTATGTGTCCTCTTTCCTCAATGTCGGATTAAGATCATACCTTTCTTTATCATCAACTTAGCTGTGAGAGGTTCATCAAACACACCTTTAACTTCAGGGGCTCCTCTTTTCCTCCATTCATGAGGATTACTATTCTTACTTGTACAGGAACTCAACTTCTCATCATGAGCCATAGGTACACCACTCCCCTCTTAGGCCTAGGACCCTAGGTTCACTGCGTGCTCTGTCTCTTAACTACGAACCAAGCATGAAGAAGGCATGACATGCACTCCTTGTCATCCTTCAACTCAAACAACACTTAGGGTTGGGTCCTCCTTAAGGACAACCAACAAGGTACAAGGCCTCATAACCTGCTACAAAACCTTTCTAGATCTAAGGAACTCTTCTTCCCACTTTAGAAGGTAACCACCTATACCGTAGGCACATAGGCACCAGATGCTTTATCTTCTATCTCTAGGGTTTGGTCCCTCTAAAGGCAACCAAGATATCATCAACCTTCAGGGATCGATCATGAAGCAACCACTATCATCCATTTTTCAGGGTTTTAAGTTTCCAACCCTCTTGTTGGGTTTTCCTGCTCTCTCTAGAGTTAACCCTAAATCCAACTTCACCATTAGAGGTCCCCTTTTCATGAAGAATCAACCTCAAAGGTATTCTCTACAGGGGTGAAGCCTAGGTTCGAACTTAGGGTTGCTCAAGATAACCCTTTATGCTCACTCATGATTCCTCATCCAGGGTTATCCTACTGTCAGCACTATAATGTGCCCTAGGTGCCAGCTATGCCCTACTGGTACAAGCCCATAGGGTTTCTATGGTCCTTCACTAACATCATGGTCTATGGAGCTATCATTTACCCTAACATGCACGACCCTTCCCAGGGTTGGGTTGCCAAAGGTGTTAGGTCACCCATGGATCCTATGGCATCCCAAGGCATGTCCTTTCAAACACCTGGTCCAACCCATCTCTCTCTAACCATCACTTAGAGTTAGGGTTAGCATCATCCTCAGTGGATGTGCTAGGTTTCTACTTGCAATGGAGATCTCTACCTCCAGGACTGACTTATCCTCCTGACAAGAAGGTCTAGCCTCAGGTCCCTCCTGCAGACATGACATCTTATGTCATACGACCTAAGCATGTATCTATTATTTATTTCACGCTTAATCTATTAAGCTTATGTCCGTGACATCTTATTTACATGCCTTTCATTAATTTAGTGGAGGATTCCTTAAACCTCGTTGATCTTACCCATACCTCGAGAAAGTGAGGAGAAGAAAGAAAACCCTAATCCTTTAGGTCCTTATCAGAAATTTTATGATGAGAAGAGATGAATAAGATGAGAAGTCCTAGAGGTATCTTATTTCGATTCGTACCCTAAGACTTTGGCCAGGCGGTCACACAGGTCCGGGAGTCCTCGTATTCCGACTAGCGGTGCGGAGGAAAATTTTGCCAGCCCCCGGTCGTGATCCCTTTCTAGACACCTCCGTCTTTCGGATACTCCTCTAATAACTCCCTTGGGTTCTATGGAGTTTGTAAAATTTAATAATTACTAATAGTTACATGAAGAACCTGGCTCTGATATCAAATGTTACGACCTCACCTTTCAGTAACCCCCAATTAAGGGAGACTTAGAGGATAAAGCCACACTCATAATTCCGGATCAAAGGTTCAACATATAACTATAAATAATTATTAAATTTTAGCAGACTATATGAAAAATGGTAATAAAATTTTTCCTTTTTTGCATACCTTGAAAAGTGGGAAACTATCTTCTAACCAAAACTTATCCACTCTATTTAATTCCTCCTTGTTCTTTAATTCTTGAATTCACATTATGTCGCTTTACTGTTTGTGCTTTGGAGGATTTACCTAAAACGCCGACAAACAAAAACAACGATCAGCCGAAGCTGGTATGTGGGGAGAAGCAGATAATTGTTCAACTAAGTTAACAACATAATCATTCAATTAATGATTTAACAAGCAAGATTACGTTTTAAACCATATAACTCAATCCATACATATTCACAACTCTGGGCTGTCCCTGCAGTGGACATGGATATCACCTCTCTTTAGGTATAGAGTCGCATGGCACTATCCGAGGATAGCCCAATATCTAACTCTTTATGACTTGATGGTCCTACCTCCATGGTAGCCATGTACTAAGTCAACCATTGACCTGATGGACCTACCCAATGGGTAGCCATGTACTAGGTCATCCATAGACCTGATGGACCTACCCAAGAGGTAGCCATGTACTAGGCCTTTCTCTAACCTGATGACCTACCCATAAGTAGCCATGTACTAGGTTAGCTATTTTGCCACAGAGAGAACCAGGATCTGAGTTTATAGGTGTACACATTAAGTGATAGTCATAGCCACATTATATTTGCAATATGAACATCCAAGCAGTTTAGTTGCATTCAAAGCGATAAAACGTTCGGAAAATGCCGGGAAACCTAAACGGTTAACCATAAGTAACCACATACCTGATCCATACCAACTTGATGTCCATGCATTTAATATTCAACATAATTAACAGGCAATCAACAAAATCCTGAAAATAATGCATAACATCCAAGTGTCATTGTTTTATTCAAACATCCTTAGAATCAACTTTGATTCCACTTTAAGATTTCTAAGTCATCCTTAAGGGTTCTATCTTTCACTATGCATTTATTACTATTGATGTTTGTTTAGTCCACAAACCCTAATTTCAACATCATAGATACCCTCAAAAGTCAATTAAGTCCAAAATGTCTCTTTTACACTTAAAACTACTATCTTCATCATTTTAGGTCATTTCAAGATCATTCATGTTCAGGTTTCTTTGGATTGACAACTCAACAAAGAATTATAGTTCGATTCTTCAGGAACCCTAAAAATTCCACATTAATGATCTTTTATACTCAAATTGGATTTATAACAACATAGAATTGTATTATTCATGGGTTTGCACAATTAAAATCATTAAAAGACATATCCTCCTAAATTAGGGTTTCTAAGCCCATTAATGCAAACTTATGTATATGAAACCCTAATTTAAGCCAATTATGTACAATTATCATCCTTTTATTATCAACATGTTAATATTCGTTCTAAACATTCACAGAACAACACTATCTTCCACTATTATCAATTCCAAGGGTTTTTCACTAATTAAACTAGTAAATATGATAACTTTACACCCTTTTAAGATTTCAAGCATAGTTATGCACATAATCTCTAAATTGATCTAATTACGTGCAAATATTATCATTTTCAATCTTAAAGTATCTTTTTACAATTAACATGTTATCATCAACTGTAGTGATCCATTAAACCCTATTAAACACATTAATCATACCAAAATAGGGTTTCTTAATCTTTAATTCATTAAAGATAATGATTTACACTACTTTTCGAACTAGGATCAGATTCAGGCTATAAAACCATTTTTATTGGGTTCCTTACATTTTTCTGATCAAAATACATATATAACTTGTTTCAATCCGAGTTACGGTTAATGAGATATGATTTATGGTAAAACAACTTACTTCAGCCAATCACGATGCGCCACGTCATCAAATCCATGCAAAGCAGCCCGTTGCGAAATATAACCAAAAGACGGATATGCCCCTCCACTTAAACGACCGTCTTTACAATAGGGAGGGGCAGAACGGTCCAACGGGACCTCTGCCTTCTTCGTCCTCGCGCAGGCGCCGCTACCACGCCCTAGCCGCGCGGGCGCAGCTACTCCTCTTCCTCCCGGAGTCCGTTGGCCGCCGCCGAGCCTATCTTGACTCCTCCATCCTCCGCCGCCCTTGGGGCACCAGAACAAGCCCACCCAGCACGGCTAGCCTGGGCTGGAGAGAGCTACATCTTACGGCTGAGTTGCAGCCGTGCAGCAGCTGCTGCGGTCGATCGTGCAAGGTCCGGGACAGGGAAGGACGGCCGACCTCTCCTAGGTCGTCGTGGGTGCCTCCTTCCTCCATCCAGATCACTAACAACTCCTCGGGATCCCATGGCCAAGCTACTCCCCCATACTAGGGTTTATGAAAGAGAACGAGGTAGAAGAAGAGAATTGTGTGGACTCTCCTTTGGAACTCGAACCAGAGCTCTTCCTCTCCCTTTATAGTGGGTGCAACGAAGTCTAAAGATAGCTATTCTTGAGTTGTCAAGCCCTTTTTCCAATTAGGAAATTATATTCCTTCATAACAAAGCAACCTTTCTCTCTCTTCATTACTCTTTTTGCTATTCTCCTATATATGGATATTATGGAATTCGAAATTCCTCTTTCCTACTCTCCTTAGACTTTCCTTTTAGTTATTTGTCATAACTTCATGTTTTTCCTTTTAATAGAAATACTTTCCTTTTCACAAAATTTCATAATTAATGGATTATGTATTTCCATTATCTCTTTATTTTATAATTATAGTATTTTCTCTTCCTTTTCCTTTATTGGGTCTCCTTGGCACCCAAGAAACCTTATTATCTCGAAATTCTTTTTATTGGATACTTATTATCCTTTTAGATGCATCCTTATGCATTATCTCACATTATCTTGTTTATTTCTCATTAAAAATATATCTTCTTGAGAATTTCTTTTTATTTCTCTTCTATTTTCCTCATTGGAATTCCTTCTATCATAATAAAACCTTGGGATACGAAATTTCATAAAGGGAAAGTCAATTATCCATCTTTTCACTTATATTCCATATTTCATCAATGTTTTCAATTTCTCTCTTAATAAAGAAATACATAATTAATCTTTTCTTTTTCTTATTTCTTTTCTTTACAACTTTAGACTCCTTGGAACCCAAAGAATCCAAGAGGCATGAAATCCTCTTTGGATTTGCCTTCTAGAGGTTTCCACATATTTCTTTTATCAATTATTCAATTATTCATTCACTAATTGAATTTCCTTGTTATTTCCTTGTTATTTCCTTGTTATTGGGCCCAATAGCCAATAAAGCCCACAAATCAAACAACAAGGCTATTTTAAACGAAATCCAATTATTCAAAACAAATCACATCATTATTTGTTCAATTATCCTTAATATGAGAAATTGCATTTCTCACCAATTGAACCCAAAAATTGGGGTTATAACACCTATGGTCCCACTGCTGACACTTTTGATTTGGGTTGCAATCGGGGAAGGCTTTGTGTCGTCGGTTATATAACTGACGCTGAAGGCGTCTACTTTTAGTGTCACCCACTTGGGTGTCGCTTTGAAACTGACGTCAAAAGGCTTATTTAACCGATGCTAAAGGTGTTATCTGTGTTAGTGTCTTGACCTGAGATGTGGCTGACTGTCGTCCTCCTGAGCAACAGAAGTCTCTCACCTCTATAGATAGTCCACACAGACTACCGGGAACTCTAGTCATCCTGAAGAACGGACTAGAAGGAGTTGTCCCCTTTTGTCCATGTACTAGTCACCAAGACACTCTCCGACAATCAGTTGTCTTTTTGCAGTTGTCTTTCCCTCGTTGTTCCTCCCTAGATGGGTAGAACTTGCTTGGGCTCTCTCAGTTACCACAACCAGAGAGGACAACAACTTTGTAGAGCAACTGATGTTCTGAGTTGTGTCTCTGGAGAAGCCCCATGTACCCCTCTATTTATAGTAGAGGGAAGGGTCGGGATTCCCAGTCTGTGTGGGAGTAGAAGGGTTTGAAATTTTCATGAACAATATACACTGCGGTAGGGGAACCAGTCATTTCATAACTAAAACGGTCATTTGGCAAGGTGAGTCGACCGGTTCACTAGTGAACCGGTCGATTGGGAGTGTGAACCGGTCAGTTCACCCAATGAACTAGTCGTTTCACTTCCCTGACTTGCCTGCAATTGACTTTCATTATTTGTTTCTAATTAACACAAAGATTAATTCTTGTCCCAATCGAATTGAACAAGTAAAATGACAAACTTTTCTCACAAACAGGGACAACTCAACATTAATCATTTCAACACTGCTCATTTGGTCTAGCTGAACCGATCCGTTCACCAAAGTGAACCAGTCGTCTCACTGACCATGAGCCAATCGGTTCACCCAGTGAATTGTTCGGTTGGTGGTCCAGATTGTGCAGAATACAATCAATTTGGGTCTCAATCAATCTGACACTCTAATCAGTTGGTTCAACACTTGAACTTGATGATTCTGAGTCAAGTCTATTGATTGAATGTTTGATTGAGTACCTAAATCCTTTAGTAATCAATCCAAACATCATTCATGTATAAACTCCTCTTCCAAGTTAATCCTTTGTACGTGACCCTATAGGTCCCATTTCACATTGGCAGTGAATGTCCATAACTAGCTTATGACATCACAAGCAAAGAGCGGTACCTAGTATCACATCAGTGCTACCCAACTGAAAAGGAAAGTTGGAGAACAAATTTCAATCCTACAGTCTGTGATTGGTGTTCCAGTGTATGTATAATTCCTTTATCTCTGATATCATAAATGAACTTAAGGCATGGAGTTGTCATCCTTTCAACATTCATTCATGTTTCATGAACTAGAGCAGACTGTCTGAGATATGTGTGACATCAATATCGTATATTGATTCACATGTGCATGTTCATACCTTTCTTAGTCTCGCTTATCAAGTGGCCTGGACATCATACTCCCTTAGGAGGGACATATCCCATATCTATCACTCACAGTCTATCTCATGCATCAAAGTCACCCAATCATCACTGTTATAACAGCCCATGTTTTAGGATTGCATTTGATGATGTCAAAGTGTACCCAATCACATTCGACGAGTGCAGTGATTTTAGGTCTAAGAATCACAATCACAATCACCACCATCACTATGATAGATGATTCTGACTACCATGTCATGGTTCCATGTGTCACTCTCATGGTGGGTATGTCTGATACATTGTTCTCTAACATGTATCTATGTGCTTGGTTTGATATCATATATTATGACTAATGAGACAATGTCATCAACCAACACACACTCTAGTCTTGATGTGTCATTGTTGTCTATCAACCTTCCACAATGACATCCGACTAGGGACATAACAAGAATGTACATACTCTTAGCATATGTATGATCTCATTATTAAGGTCCTCAATCTGAAGACATACATCATTGAGTATTGTCATTCTTTAGACATTCATTTTGCTCCATCATTTATCTCATAATTGATTGAGCTAGAATGAATTGGAAGCTTGCCTTTGATATTTATCAAATCAATCATGATGTATACCAATCCAATCATCATATGATTGGCTCTCAGGGCATACAGACCAACGGACTCCCACTTGCACTAAGACCCAATCACCTTTGAATCATATTTGTAGTGATCTCTAAACATGTCCTACATGTTTCTATGTACTAGTGCTAATCCAGTGAATTAGCAACATGTTGCTTTAGTCAGTATATTTCATGTTTCACATCTCCTCACTGTACGACATTTCATATGAAATGGAGTTGCCGTAATATGCTATCTAATATTCCTTGCCTAACAATTAGCTCTATAGTTTGACTTAGTATTTCTACTTTGTAATCAATGGTTAGAATATCTATAAGTTCATCCGTATGAACTTATAGATCCATATAGTATCCTCTGGTGTTCATAACACAAGGATACTTGACATTACTTTTTGAATTAAATTGCCTTTTAATTTTACCCGGAACATTTCCACTTAACAACTCTTGTTCACTTTACAATTGAATATAACTTTTATATTTTGCATTTTGCGATCATTTTTCTGTCATTTTGGAAGCTTGCATCAGTGTAACTAATTTACACTCAACTCTTCCTCTTATTACCATAGAACTAATCCTTTAATACTTTATAAGTACTTAAATAAATTCTTTATGGTATTCCAATGAATCTCACTGGAAGTAGAAAGACATCCAATCGTAATGTCTAATACATACGAGATAACTGGATGAGCATATCATATTTTCATGTCCAATACATAAAAGACAATGAATGCATATATATATATATATATATATAATTCTTGTCATGTCCGATACATTTAAGATAATGGGATGATTACACACATGATAGATCTAATTGTGAATGCACAAGGCATCTATCTATGTGTTCCTAATCTTCATAAGAATTTGGGACACTAGGCATCTGAGAGACTAACTCCATGTAATATGGACAAGTTTTCTCCCACTGAATCTTTGCATACTGAACCCTTCAGCACAAACTACCAATGTATGCTCTCTCTTTATTAGGTCAAGAGACTTTTAAGAACTATCTCTATAGATCTCTATTCCTATCACATAGTACATTTCTCTTCATTCCTTTAAAGAAGGTATATCGACACCAGTTTCATTTCACACCTCATCATCATGTGGAATATGAATATGCTCCCACTAAATCTTTGTAATCCCAGATCCCTTCTTTATTTCAATATATTAGTCAAACCTTTAGACTATATAATCAAAGTAAAGACTTCATTTCTGAGGTGCTTGTATTTAATCAATCATATTGATTAAACTCTTGTAACTTATAGACAGTATTTGCATTAATAGAATTATAAAACACTTCAAGTTGTGTCACATACACAGACTCATGTTATTCCTACTAGGAATGTGATTATAATATCCATATGCCAAATTTCATAGTCTTCAAGTTCCAATAGCAAGAATGATCCTTTATGGCCTATAGCCACTACAATTGGTTAAATAAAATCACCAGGTTCAACACCTTGAACTCACTTGAATTTATCTCAACCATTCAGCTCTTCAAATGTCATCCATGTCAGTCTTAACTCTTAAAACCCAATTGCACTTATGGGTTTTATCCCTATAAGTGCTACCATTAAGGTCATACCTTTTTTTGGTTCACATGGAAGTCATTTTGGATCTTATGGCTTCAATCCATAACTCAAAATCTGGTTCCTCAACAACATTTAGTCTGATTATTGGCTCATCATCATATGACCAATTCATCACCTTTGAGCTTGTAGGATATCATTATCCATCAAGCTCAAGGTGTTTTTTTACTAGATATATGAGGTGTATCTATTACATAAGGAATTTGAGAATCCACAACACTTGTGATTCTTAATCTCCTTTTGTACCTTTATTTAGTGTAAAGCATATTCTTTAGAAGAATTCTAGAAGTTTACTTATTTGTTTGATGATCATACTATTACTATTTAGAGTATGATTCCTTCTTTGATTTAGACATCATTATGCCTTAATCATGAGTTCTCTATGATACACTATCATAGTTACTCACAAGGTCCTCAAACATTTGGTTTAAGTATCTCATTCATTGATCATATCAAAGAGTTAATACTTTTACCAAGTTTGTTCTTCATTTATGATATTCTTGAACATTTCAAGATATTCATATTGGTATTTCATTAAATACCATATCTGAAGTATTAACATTTATTCCAATAGGTATGTATATACATTAATATGTATTATATTGTTCAGGAAAGCGGTATGCAATGTACGGGCGGCGAGGGTACTGCATAGAGTATATGCGGTATGCGGGAGTATATACGAGAGTATATGCGGTTTTGGATTTTTTTATCTCAATAAACTAATTACATATAAAATGGTATATTGAGATCATATATATATATATATATATATATATATATATATTAGACACTTATATATGTTGTTCAGATATAAACATATTAATATGCATGTATGATCTGCTTATATATGTATATATGTCTATATATGGAATGTGTTTGTTATATATGTACAAATACTAAAATGTATGTGTATCAATGTAGAAATATGTGTAGTGCGTGTGCATAAATGTGAATAAATCAAAATTTATATACTGATGTAAAAATATGTGTTTGTATATGTAGGTCTATTGTATATGTATGTATCTATATGTTTATATCAAAAGGTATTCATATAAATGTACAAATGTGTTTGGAAATTGTTATATGTATTACAATGTATACATATAAATCAACGACTATATATATAAATTTGTATATAATGGGATATGTTTTTATATGTATTGATGTATGTATGAAATGTATGTACACAAGTTGTGGGCTTTTCAAAATGCAGAGTTTAATCGACCGCTTAATTGACCAAGCAGGAGTATATGCGGCCCATGACCGCTTAGTGGACCTATTAGCAATATGCGGTGTGGTAGGGTGACTGAATAGGTATATGCAGGAGTATATGCGTCTGTGCAGACCGATTTCCCAAACAATATTTATACCTAATAGAATAGTCATTATCCCGTTATATAGTGAAGATTGACTTATTATCATGCCCAATAAACAAGACACTCATGTCTCTTAATGGATCATTAACCAAGAGAGTCTAGTTTATCCATCAACATGGAACCTAGAGATGAATTTCTCATTCATTTGTTTAGATGATAATGCTAATTAATTGTTTGAGTCATCAATAACTTTTAGGTATTATTATATTATCTCATGCATATCAAGTACCACAAGATAAATAAGGCATTGCCATAACAGATCATATCTTTGAAATTGAAATATGAATTTTATTGATAGACATCCTTGTCATTACAAGATGTAGAAATAAAAAAATGTTTCTATTTATTGGCAAAATGAAATAGCAATTCATAACTCTATTACATGCCCTTTGGGATGAAATAAAAAAATGTACTTCTATCTATGGTAGCAACACTTGCTCCAATGTTGATGAGTGTTCCTTCTTGGTCCTTTCATAAAGGCCATCACCTTTTTTTAGATCTTGCACATCATATATGTCAGATCTATATCTTGGTATCATATACCTAAGATAAAGAAGCATTTTAAGTTTATTTCATAATACCTGAGGTGGAGACTTTCATCCCCTCCTTCTTCTTCTTCTTTAGTTCATCTATGTAGAGAGGGAAATTTCTCTTCTAATGTCCTGGCTCATGACAATGGTGACATTTGCCTCCCTTCCTCACCCCTCCCTTGGCTTTGAGAGTTGAAGTTGACTTGGGTTGCTGGCTAGCATCATAACCTTTCTTAGCTTTGCCCTTTCCCTTGCCTTTCGACTTTCCCTTCTTTCTATCGATCATAATCACAGATTTGGGTTTGTCTTTCTTCATTTGTGCCTCGACTGTTCTCAACATGCCTAAAAACTCTGTCAGTGGCCTGTCAAAGTTGTTCATGTTGTAGTTCATCGCAAACTGACTATAGGATTCTAGCAACGATTGCAGTACCACATCAGTAGCCAACTCTTGACTCAGAGGGAATCCCCGTGGAGTTAAGTTCTCCACATACCCAAACTGAAGTATTAGCATTTATTCCAATAGGTATGTATATACATCAATATGTATTATATTGTTCAGGAAAGTGGTATGCGATGTACGGGCGGTGAGGGTATCACATAGAGTATACGTGGTATGTGGGAGTATATGGGTTTTTGGATTTTTTTATCTCAATAAACTAATTACATATAAAATGGTATATTGAGATCATATATATATATATATATATATATATATATATATATATTAGGCACCTATATATGTTGTTTAAATATAAACATATTAATATGCATGTATGATCTGCTTATATATGTATACATTTCTATATATGGAATGTGTTTGTTATATATGTACAAATACTAAAATGTATGTGTATCAATGTAGAAATATGTGTAGAGCGTGTGCATAAATGTGAATAAATCAAAATGTATATACTGATGTACAAATATGTGTTTGTATATGTAGGTCTATTGTGTATGTATGTATATGTTTATATCAAAAGGTATTCATATAAATGTACAAATGTGTTTGGAAATTGTTATATGTATTACAATGTATACATATAAATCAACGACTATATATATATATATTTGTGTATATAATGGGATGTGTGTTTATATGTATTGATGTATGTATGAAATGCATGTACACAAGTTGTGGGCTTTTCAAAAAGCAGAGTTTAATCGGCCGCTTAATTGGCCAAGCGAGAGTATATGCGGCCCATGACCGCTTAGTGGACCTATTAGCAATATGCGGTGTGGTAGGGTGCCTGAATAGGTATATACAGGAGTATATTGATAACACCAAATTTTGTGATATTTTAGACTATTTTTCTGTTATCAAAACTGCCATTTTTAGCTATTTTCCTCTCTTTTGTATGCACTTTCACAATAATTGGCCAAGCAATGCTCTTAAACCTATATTTCCATCTTTTGCAGAGTTTTTCCTCATTTTGGTGCAATAAGGCGTCCCGGCCCAGAGAATAAGTCCAAGTCTATTTCGGCCTTCCTGACGCCCGATACAACCTCCGCCCGACAGGGTGGAGAGACACAATGACGCACGACAAAAGGATGTCGCGCAAGAAGGAGCAGATGGACGACACGCCTTCTACCTGACAGGGAGCCCAGCTCGCCCTGACAACCCAGCTTGTCGGGTGACACAGTCACCCACCGGAAGGCGCGCCGTCCATCACGTGACCGATAGCCGACACTCCTAAGCCGAGTGATACCAGTATCGGCCATCCACCGACCCACAAATAAGGATGACACGTGGCGCTTCAAGCACCATAACTTCCTCCAACTGCTGTCTATAAATAGCAGCTACAGGAAGCCGAAAAGACAGTTCGGATACCCTAGAATTCGGACAGTGGGGAGCTTTGAGTGATCTTTGGAGGAAACTGCGAGAGCAGGAGTATCGTGCCCCAGTGCTCGTGCTGGGTGACACTAGGTGAGCTCTTCCTCATCCCGAGAGGGAGGGGATAGTTCACTTAGAACCGTCCCGGGCGACACTGCGGGCCGATATCGGCCAACGATGACGAGCGACATAAGTGCCCGACAGTAGGACACGTCGCTCCATGCCCGACACGATATCGAACACGATACGCTTCGCCCGTCATGCGTGCCGCCCGAGAGGGTGTGTCGCCCGACTTGAGCGTATCGGCCAGGTCCTTGAACGATACAGTTGGCCGTCGCGGTGTGCCGCTCGAGAGAGTGTGTCGCCCGACACCGCTGTATCGGGCTAGGCCCCTGTCCGGTATCGGGCGGGAGAGCCGCGGTAGTCTGTCGCCCTTCTACATCAAGAAGGTGACATCTATCTTTAATTCCGTTATTTAATTCCTTTCTTACGCATTGTATTAAGACCCTTAATGTGTATGGAAATAGAAAAGCTTAATTACTTGCTGCTCTATGCTTGGTGCGATGTATTGGATGACTACTATGTTTGATATCTAAACTCTAGCTTGCATGTTTGGATCGCGTTTCGCTTAGCTACCGAATCGTGTTTTCCAGTCGCAACAACTTCGAGAGTCGTGTTGCGGCTCTAGTGTTTGGTCCGATTCTGGAGTACGAGAGTGCCTGGAACGGAGTGGTTTCCGTAACATTCCACTCTAACTTAAGTCCGACAACCTCAAGAGGGGTGTTGACGCTTGGTTAGAAGTACCCACTCTGAGAGGAGGGGTGCAGGGTGTCACTGCTGCTGCTTGTTTTGCTGTAGTCTTATCCTTCGCATCTTTCCCTAGCTCTAGTATTATCTTTCTCCTTCTGTTACATGAAAACCCCTAAAAATTGCTAAATGACTAAAACCTTAAATCTTTCTTGTAGCTCCAGTTGGAGATAGTTTCCTTTGTTTTATTTGTGACATCTTGTTGTTTCCCTTTTGGGAATTTATATCTCTTTACACCCACCGGAGTGTAACGTGTCGATTCTGGGTTCTCAACACCACCCCCCTTGTCCCTATGTTCGACCCCGATATCTACTTCGACCCCGTAAACAAAGTTGCGGGGGCCTAGAAAGATTCAGGTTTATAAATGTAAAATCTCGACTACCTCAAATCTGCCTCCACTTTTGGACGCGCAATTTAGGCCGGTCAAATTTTTGGCGCCGTTGCCGGGGACAAGGCAAAAACGGTACTGTAGACGAATCCGAATCCACTAACTACACTCCTGTGCCTCAAGCTTAGAAATGAGTTTGACATCACTCTTTTTATTTTTCTTTTTCCTTACTATTATTCTTTTCTTAAAATTAATAAATTCCATTTTCTAAACTTGATTTTTCATGCTCTTTCAGGAACCCTGAAAGCTGTGACCTGTTCCACCGAGCTTTGATACCATGTCTCGTTTGGAGCAGTCTTTTTCTGAGGGTGAATGTCAGGGCCGAGGCGAGAGGGCGAGCCAGCCTAGCTTGGTTGGCCAGCTTTCCGCCTACATAAAGAGACAGGATACCATCATCAGCCAACTGGTGCAGAGCACGCTCCCTAGCCCTGGGGCTCTGAATTCAATGCAATGCCAAATGGCCAACTTGCAGATGCGCCAGCGTGAGGTCGACCAACGACTGACCCAGATGTCTGCTCTGATGAAGAATCCTGCAATAAAAGCACTCCCCTACCCAGAAACTGCCAGAATGGCAGTACTGAGGTCTGGAAGAACGCTGGAGTGCCCTGATGAAGTCAGGTCTGAGCCTGAGCCAAGGCCTGAGGGTGCAACTCCAGCAGAGGAGGAAGAAAGATAGGCAGGCGTTTGAGAGTCTGCACAAGGGTTCCCCGAAGAGCTACCTGGCGGAAGGAATGCTTACGCTCCTAGGATTTCGTTCCCGTATAAGCTGATAAAGGCGAATATGAAGAAGCGTCATGAGAAGTTCATGGAGTCGATCAGGAAACTGCATCACGAAGTGCCATTCCTTGACGCTTTGGAGGAGATGCCTACATACGCCAAGTTCCTCAAGGACCTTATCGCAAAGAAAAGAAGGGGAGGAAAGATAGAGACAGTGCACCTAGCTTCTGCCTCCTCGGCCTTCATGAAGCCCGACTTGCCAAATAAGAGGAGGGACCCCAGAGCTTTCACGATCCCGTTCACCATTGGGGACAATGTCGAGCGGAAGGGTATAGCAGACTTGGGGGCAAGCATAAGCCTCATGCCCCTAAGTTTCGCGCAAAGGGTGGGCTTGACCGACATGGTTCGAACCAACATGCGGATTCAACTGGCAGACCACACCTTTAAGAGACCCGTTGGCATTGTTGAAGATGTGCCGATCAGGGTTGGCGATTTCTTTATCCCCTGCGATATAGTCATCATCGACACAGTTGAAGACCCCCGTTGTCCGATTATCTTTGGATGTCCTTTCTTGGCAACAGGAAGAGCGTTGATTGATGTCTCTGAGGGGATGATCACTTTGAGGATCAGAAACGACCATATGGACTTCAATCTGAAAGAGATCATGAGAAGCCCGTCCCTGTCCGAACCAACATGTTTCGCAGACAGCTACAATAAATTCTGCGAGGAAATAGAGGAAGATATCCGGACAGTAGACCCCCTCTTGAGGGAAATAAACTGTCAAGATCCCGACCTCGAAGATCCTAAAGTCGCGAGGTATCTCGACCTATTCAACCTTTCTGAAGAAGAATTGCAAGAAGAGGATAAGGTGGTGGAGTCTGTGAAGTATGCCACTCTCGAGGGGGAGCCTCAAGGGAAGGCACCCAGACCAAACCCAGAGTTAAAAGTGTTGTCTGAAGATCTGAAGTACGAGTTCTTGGATGAAGAGCAGCGGAACCCTGTCATTGTAAACGCCAGTCTTTCAAGAAATCAACTGGACCGACTCCTTGAGGAGTTAAGGCTCCACAGGGGGGCTATAGGATACTCGGTAGATGATATCAAAGGCCTTAGCCCCGCCCTGTGCATGCATCACATCAACTTAGATGAATCTTCCAAGCCTCTGGCTCAACCCCAGAGGAGGCTGAACCAGATGCTCAAGGAGGTCATCAAGAAAAAGGTAATAAAGCTTAGGGATGCGGGGATCATTTACCCAATCAGCGATAGCAATTGGGTAAGTTTGATCCACGTAGTACCCAAAAAGGGCGGAATGATAATGGTTAAGAGTGAGAAGGGTGACGATGTGGTGGTTAGGACCGTCACCAGATGGCGGATGTGCATTGATTATTGAAAGCTAAATCAGGATACAAAGAAGGATCATTTTCCGTTACCTTTTATTGACCAAGTTCTTGAAAGGTTAGCGCATCACGATTTCTTTTGTTTTCTTGATGGTTTTTCAGGTTTTTACCAGGTACCCATCTTGCCCGACGATCAAGAGAAAACGACATTCACCCGCCTTTACGACACTTATGCCTTCCGAAGGATGCCCTTCGGACTCTGCAACGCCCCCACCACCTTTCAAAGATGCATGATATCGATGTTCTCAGATTTTCTAGAAGATATCGTAGAAGTTTTCATGGACGACTTTTCAGTCTATGGGAAGGACTTCGATAGCTGTCTGAAAAATCTGTCATCAGTCCTTCAAAGGTGCGAGGAGAACAACCTAGTCCTGAACTGGGAAAAGTGCCATTTCATGGTGCGGGAGGGCATCGTTCTAGGGCATAAGGTCTCAAGACGTGGGATCGAGGTGGACGTAAGCAAGGTGGAAGAAATATCCAAGCTTCCTCCACCCAGATCTATGACTGGGGTGCGCAGCTTCCTTGGACACGTCGAATATTACCGAAGATTCATCAAGGACTTTTTGAAGATTTCCAAACCACTGTCCAATCTCCTGGTAAAAGATGCTGAATTTATTTTCTCTAACGATTGCCTCAATGCTTTTCAGGCCCTGAAAAATGCTTTAACATCACCACCCATCCTTCAAGCGCCAGAATGGGGTTTACCTTTTGAGCTGATGTGCGATGCTAGCGACTACACGGTTGGAGCAGTCCTGGGGCAAAAGAAAGACAAAAGGCACCATGTGATTTGCTACGCTAGTCGCACGTTGGACGAGGCTCAAGTAAACTACACGACAACTGAGAAGGAGATGCTCATGATCGTCTTCGCGTTCGATAAGTTCAGGTCGTATCTCGTCGGAGCAAAGGTCAAGGTATACACAGATCACGGGGCAATAAAATACTTAATGCAAAAGACGGAGGCAAAGCCCAGACTGTTGAGGTAGGCCTTATTGCTCCAAGAGTTCGACCACGAGATTATCGACAAGAAGGGCGCAGAGAATGTGGTAGCAGACCACCTATCAAGGATCGTGGCTGAGAGACAGGGAGGACCACCAATCAATGATGACTATGCTGACGAAGCTCTGATGTTGGCAGAAGCTCAAGAAAAAAGTTTACCCTAGTTTGCAGACATCTGCAATTATCTTGCCTGCGAAGAACTGCCTCCTGACATCACGTACAATCAGAAAAATAAGCTATTTGCGGATGTCAAAAACTACTACTGGGATGATCCTCTCCTGTTCAGAAGATGCACTGACAACTTATATAGGCGGTGCATCCCAGAGGAAGAAACCGCAGACATCCTGAAAGAATGCCATGCCTCCCCCAACGGTGGACACTGGGTAGCGAGAGAATAGCTGCAAAAGTGCTACAGTCAGGTTTCTACTGGCCCTCCTTGTTTAAAGACGCTGCACAATTTGTGAAGGTTTGCAAGGAGTGCCAGTTTACAGGAAATATAGAGCGGAGGAATGAAATGCCAATGGCAAGCTGGATCGAAGTAGAAATATTTGACGTGTGGGGGATCGACTACATGGGACCATTTCCCCCATCTCTGGGGTATCAATACATACTTGTGGCAGTAGATTATGTATCGAAGTGGGTGGAAGCGGTAGCCACCCAAACCTGTGATGCCAAGTCAGCCATCAAGCTCTTCGAGAAGACCATCTTCCCTCGTTTCGGTGTACCACTTACTGTGATAAGCGACAGAGGGTTGCACTTTGGAGAAAGACAATTTGAAGCACTTCTGCGCAAGTACGGAGTGAGGCACAAGATCGCTACACCCTACCACCCACAAACGTCAGGGCAGGTAGAGGTTTCCAACAGGCAAATCAAGTAGATCTTGGAGAAAACTGTCAGCCGAACGAGGAAAGACTGGTCCATGAAGCTTGACGACGCACTTTGGGCCTACCGTACTGCTTACAAAACACCCATTGGAACCACCCCCTACCGTCTCATCTACGGAAAGTCCTGCCACCTGCCTTTGGAGTTGGAACACAAGGACCTTTGGGCAATCAAGTTCCTAAATATGGACCTCGACAAAGTAGGAGAAAAAAAGGGTTTTGCAGCTTCAAGAGCTCGAAGAGCTGAGAATGAACGCCTACGAAAATGCAAAAATCTACAAACAGAGGACAAAATTGTGGCATGATGCCCACCTCAGGAGAAAAGATGTAAGCGAAGGGGATAAGGTCTTGTTATTCAAGTCCTCTATTCGTCTTTTCCCTGGGAAGTTATAAACGAGGTGGTCCGGACCGTTCATAGTGTCAAAAATATACCCATCAGGAATGATGGAGCTCTATGATAAGGACGAATCAACCAGGGTCTTTCAAGTAAATGGGCACAGGGTGAAAAGGTTCTATGAAGATGAAGCGTTTGTCAGGAGAACATAGATCAGTCTGCAAGATATGGGTACGGTCGAGAGCTGAACAAGATGATCCTACACCGTTCGAGCTAGCGACGCAAACTTCAGCGCTCCTCGGGAGGCAGCCCGAGTTTTTCTTTCTTTCGTAGAGTAGGATGCAACCTATAAAAACAAAATTTATGAATGGTAATAAGGCCCGAGCCGGTGCACGTGCAGAGCGCACTGACTCCTCTATTTTATGGGCCACCGCTGTCATACTTTCTGAAGTCGGGGACTTAACCCTAAACCGATGATGTCCTTCTCCTAGCTTTGGTTTTCGGTCGCCTGTTTTAAGCCGTGTCGGGAAGAAGCTCAGCTGGCACGCAGTCACGCTTGTATCAGACCGCAGTTTCTGGGGCACCACAAGAACCAGGGCAGACAGTATTCTCGAGCAACTGCCGTATCGTGCATGGAAATAAATGCCCTTGATTTAACTGACGTGACCTTCGTCTCGGGAATTGCCTGACTCGTTGGCCGACGTGCGCCTCAAAAATGCCCGTTTTACCCCCAGCTGAGCTTGCTATATATAGCAATGTGGGATCAACGTGTCGGGCTACCTCACTTCTCTTTTTAGCCACCTATAACACATGCAGTGACCCACCTTTGCTCGCGTGTCGGCCGGCTTGCCTTCACCCTTATATCGGGCGATGGCTCCTATGAGCAAAGGTATCACCCGACATGCTTATCGCCCGACATGAGTTTTCATATCGCACTACTTATCGGGTTTTACGAGCCTAGTCGATTTTGTATCGCCCAACGCAGTTAAGCACGAAAATAACTCCCGATAGTGTTTGCCTGATACGCCTTATCGGGCGACACATTTTTTTGTGACGACCGGACGGGCAGTTGATCTTTGGCGACCTTATCGCCTGATATATCCGTGTCGGGCAGTGTGTCGTGCCACTCACCCCTCCTCGTATCGTCCAACCCTGTATCCTCTCGAGCTTCCTTTTGATGGACGATACCTGGATTTTTAAATAAGTCTTATCGTGATTCCTGTCTTTTCCGACCTAACATTTAGATGATCGTTGGACTTGATAACAGGGACGGGTCACACAGGGCAAACCTCCAGCCGAGCGGAAGCAACAACTGTCGGGCAGAAACGTAAAAACCCCAAGGCAGCTAGCCGTCGACTACCGCAGACAGAGAGCGGGAGAATTTTTCTTGATATGGTAGCTTCAGAGGAAGATCACTTTCTTATAATAGTCTGTCTTCTGCGATGGTTTAGGACCATCTACAGAGACAACATCAGTCTTTTGCGGGCGACTTCCGGATGGAATCTGGGCATTCCGGTTCCATCTTCTTAAGGAGGAAGCAGCCACAAGTGTTTTCAAGAGCTCTCGAGCTTCCATCTTGAGAGCTTTGCACTTGTTCTGGCTGTTTCCAAATGAGAAAATAAGGAGGCTGCAGCAAAGAAGCATATTGCAGCTTCTCCAAGGCACAAGCGAACCCGCTAGATAACCTTCACTAAGCTAACATGAACTCACCCTGTTTTCTTCGCTACTCTGGGACAGAGTGCGGAGTAAGTTTGGGGGGGGTACCCGTGTGCTAGTGAAGGAGGTATAAAAATTCTCTTGTGCCTCTCTTAATCCTCCTATATCATCTTTTCGTACCCTTGCTCATATAAAATTTTTGAAAATTTTTGCTTATTTTGTTCCCATGCATATGTACAAAGTCGCTATATTAGTAAAAACCTGATGCAACTGCTTGCAAAGTTAGTTTTCTTTGTGCTTAACGAGTTACAAGTTCCATTATATCTTTCTGATAATGCTGCTTCAAACAAACAAAAGATTACGTTTTTCCATGCCAAAATTTTTGAAAAATATAATAATCTCGCAAACAGCTAAGAGATGAGTATGGAGAAGGAAAAAGCTGCCCAAACAGCAGAAATCTCTTTGTTTCCCCTTTACCCAATGAAAATCCCAAAAAGAGAGAGAAGCCTTATGAGTGTGAATAAAAGCATGAGAGTTGTGCCCAATAAAAGAAAAGAAAAAAAAATATATACCCGCTTGTTTTCCAAAAGTACCCATCTTTAGGCATGGTAGATCCGGGGCAGTGGTACGTAGGATGTGAAATCACTGCTCCAAAGCCAATTGGCTTGGACTGCAGGGACCACTTGCCCACTAACGGACCCTTACCTGGATGGACTAATGGAAAACAAGATGAAAAACCCAAAAAGCCTTAGCCTACCCGTTACACAACTTTCTGCCCCGAAAATAAAGTTGTTTGATGTGTAAGCTAAGTTCGGAATCATACACTAAAGACTCGCTGAAGCTGTAGAAAAAAAAGTTCTACTGAAATAATAAGGCAGGAAACGCAAGGTCTTTTGCTCGTAATGAGACAACATTATCTCTAAAGGCATTACTATACTTGCTTTACCTCTTGGCCTGAAAGCTGTACCAAACAAGAAGAAACATCACAAAATAAAGTTTAAATATTGATTGAGGACAATCAAAACGTTAAGTTTGGGGGAGTTGATAACACCAAATTTTGTGATATTTTAGACTATTTTTCTGTTATCAAAACTGCCATTTTTAGCTATTTTCCTCTCTTTTGTATGCACTTTCACAATAATTGGCCAAGCAATGCTCTTAATCCTATATTTCCATCTTTTGCAGAGTTTTTCCTCATTTTGGTGCAATAAGGCGTCCCGGCCCACAGAATAAGTCCAAGTCTGTTTCGGCCTTCCTGACGCCCGATACAACCTCCGCCCGACAGGGTGGAGCGACACAATGACGGATGACAAAAGGATGCCACGCAAGAAGGAGCAGATGGACGACACGCCTTCTACCCTACAGGGAGCCCAGCTCGCCCTGACAACCCAGCTTGTCAGGTGACACAGTCACCCACCGGTAGGTGCACCGTCCATCACGTGACCGATAGACGACACTCCTAAGCCGAGCGATACCAGTATCGACCATCCACCGACCCGCAAATAAGGAGGACACGTGGTGCTTCGAGCACCATAACTTCCTCCAACTGCTGTCTATAAATAATAGCTACAGGAAGCCGAAAAGACAGTTCAGATACCCCAGAATTCAGACAGTGGGGAGCTTTGAGTGATTTTTGGAGGAAACTGCGAGAGCAGGAGTATCGTGCCCCAATGCTCGTGTCGGGCGACACTAGGTGAGCTCTTCCTCGTCTCGAGAGGGAGGGGATAGTTCACTTAGAACCGTCCCGGGTGACACTGCGGGCCGATATCGGCCAATGATGACGAGCGACACAAGTGCCCGACAGTAGGATGCGTCGCTCCATGCCCGACACGATATCAAACCCGATACGCTTCGCCCGTCATGCGTGCCGTCCGAGAGGGTGTCTCGCCTGACTTGAGCGTATCGGCCAGGTCCTTGAACGATACAGTCAGCCGTCGTGGTGTGCCGCTCGAGAGAGTGTGTCGCCCGACACCGCTGTATCGGGCTAGACCCCTGTCCGGTATCGGGTGGGAGAGCCGCGGTAGTCTGTCGCCCTTCTACATAAAGAAGGCGACATCTATATTTAATTCCGTTATTTAATTCTTTTCTTACGCATTGTATTAAGACCCTTAATGTGTATGGAAATAGAAAAGCTTAATTACTTGCTGCTCTGTTCTTGGTGCGATGTATTGGATGACTGCTATGTTTGATATCTGAACTCTAGCTTGTATGTTTGGATCGCGTTTCGCTTATCTACCGAATCGTGTTTTCCCGTCGCAACAACTTCGAGAGTCGTGTTGTGGCTCTAGTGTTTGGTCCAATTCTAGAGTATGAGAGTGCCTGGAACGGAGTGGTTTCCATAACATTCCACTCTAACTTAAGTCTGACAACCTCGAGAGGGGTGTTGACGCTTGGTTAGAAGTACCCACTCTCAGAGGAGGGGTGCATGGTGTCACTGCTGCTGCTTGTTTTGTTGTAGTCTTATCCTTCACATCTTGCCCTAGATCTAGTATTATCTTTCTGCTTCTGTTGCATGAAAACCCATAAAAACTGCTAAATGTCTAAAACCTTAAATCTTTCTTGTAGCTCCAGTTGGAGATAGTTTCCTTTGTTTTATTTGTGATATCTTGATGTTTCCCTTTTGGGAATTTATATCTCTTTACACCCACCAGAGTGTAGCGTGTCGATTCTTGGTTCTCAACACCACCCCCCTTGTCCCTGTGTTCGACCCCGTATATCTACTTCGACCCCGTAAACAAAGTTGCGGGGGCCTAGAAGGATTCAGGTTTATAAATGTAAAAGCTCGACTACCTCAAATCTGCCTCCACTTTTGGACGTGCAATTTAGGCCGGTCATATATGCATCCGTGCAGACCGATTTCCCGAACATTATTTATACCTAATAGAATAGTCATTCTCTCACTACATATAGTGAAGATTGACTTATTATCATGCCCAATAAACAAGACACTCATGTCTCTTAATGGATCATTAACCAAGAGAGTCTAGTTTATCCATCAAAATGGAACCTAGAGATAAATTTATCATTCATTTGTTTAGATGATAATTCTAATTATTTGTTTGAGTCATCAATATCTTTTAGGTATTATTATTTTATCTCATGCATATCAAGTACCACAAGATAAATAAGGCATTGCCATAACAGATCATATCTTTGAAATTGAAACATGAATTTTATTGATAGAACATCCTTGTCATTACAAGATGTAGAAATAAAAAATGTTTCTATTTATTGGCAAAATGAAATAGCAGTTCATAACACTATTACATGCCCTTTGGGCTGAAATAAAAAAGGTACTTCTATCTATGGCAACAACACTTGCTCCAATGTTGATGAGTGTTCCTTCTTGGTCCATCACTTTTTTTTAGATCCTGCACATCATATATGTCAGATCTATATCTTGGTATCATATACCTAAGATAAAGGAGCATTTTAAGTTTATTTCATAATACCTGAGGTGGAGACTTCCATCCCCTCCTTCTTCTTCTTCTTTAGTTCATCTATGTAGAAAGGGAAATTTCTCTTTCAATGTCCTAGCTCATGACAATGGTGACTTTTACCTCCCTTGCTCACCCCTCCCTTGGCTTTGAGAGTTAAAGATGACTTGGGTTGTTGGCTAGAATCATAACCTTTCTTAGCTTTTCCCTTGCCCTTGCCTTTAGACTTTCTCTTCTTTCTACCGATCATAATCACATATTTGGGTTTGTCTTTCTTCATTTGTGCCTCGGTTGTTCTCAACATGCCTAACAACTGTATGAGTGGCCTGTCAAAGTTGTTCATGTTGTAGTTCATCACAAACTGACTATATGATTCTAGCAACAATTGCAATATCACATCAGTAGCCAACTCTTGACTTAGAGGGAATCCCAGTTGAGTTAGGTTCTCCACATACCCAATTATATTGAGTGATGAGGGCCTACTAGATCTCCTTCTATCATGATGCACTTGAACAGTGCCTTGTAGACATCATATCTCTCTTGTCGTGTCTTTATAACTCATAGTTCATTGAGCACAAAATCAATCACTTCACATCAATGGCATCCTCAATATACTTCTTGTAAGCATCCTTTCAGCCTTTGGTGCGGTGGAAGCGGGTTCTTCTGGCTATGGTGTATCTAGGACATGGAGCTTTCTCTCTTAAGTGAGAATAATTGTCAATGTCTTAAACCAGTCGTGGAAATTGTTCCCATTTAGCTTGTCCTTATCAAGGACCGATCACAACAAAAAGTGATTATTATTTATAGCCATTTGTTCTACAAAAGGAAATTTGCAATTTTAGTCCAAAACTCTTTTCATTTGAAAATTGACTATATTAATTAGGTCTTTAATTAATTATCACTCCCACTATTTTGATCAAATTGATAGCCCTCACCATCAATTCAGAAGATTGTAGCGTTCAACCTTCTAGTGAGTAAGATCCTAACTTCCTCTAAGTTATGGACCAGCGAGGGTTGTCACCCACAACTAGATTCTTTCAGGTAGGCAACTTTTGCCAATTGCATCATATGTAACTCTTGATAGATGTCATACATAACTCTTTGCCATGTTCATCCTTATGCCTCAAGGTGCTTGATCCTATCATGGTCACCGAGTTGAGTCCGACCCAAAAGCCAACACGATGAATATGCACCCTATGAAGGCAGACCCACATATTCACCATCACACTTCCACAAGATAGACGATGCACCACGCGAAGGCATGCCCACACTTGGTCGATCAAGCTTTTTATGTGTGCTTCTTTTGGAAGGCATCTTCAACTTAATATGTTTGTTGAGGGGTTTTAATATGCTTATATATGCATATATGTATCCAATCACCACATATATAGTATTATCATATACATGCTATATCCCACAAATGAAAACATGCAATAATAATAAAGTGATTATTATGGCCATCCTATTGTAGTTACTTGGAGCCAAAAGGAACTACGGTCATCTAAGGTCTACATCACATGCAACCTATTATTGATGAAGATTTGTGCTTGCCAATCCGAGTTGACTGGTTCAACCTTTGAACCGGTTGACTCGCCTCTTGGCTGGTCAGTTGGTCTCCTCTAGCCGATCGTCTGACTCTCCAAATGGACGGCTCGTCCAGTCATCTGGGCTTCTCGTCAGTCCACCAACTGCTCCTCAGTCAGTCATCTCGGTCCATCAAGCATTCTTTGTCATAATAAGAAATAAAGCTAATCCTATTTTACATAATCTTTGTAAAACCTCAAGTTACATTCGAGGGGAGAAAAGGTAGAAAAGAATCTTGAGTTATCTCGAGTTACATTTAGAATAGAAGAAGAGGGTTGGGTGCACAGACCGAGATGCAAACAACCATAACTAACCACACACATGCACATAGGGTTTATAGGCCATAACCATGCTACACATCTACCATCAAAACCATTTTAGGGTGACGCGTATCGATTGCATATATACCATATCATTTATGTATATATTAGTTTGGGATCATGTGGTATTAATAAGATATTCACATTAGTCATTAAAATATTCACATCATATGCAATAAATAAAAGGAGGTAAAACTAAAATCCGATCATATTGATTATCCTAAAACATAGAGTATTGACATGGCTCTGATACCACTGTTGGGTTTTAGGTGGTCAGAGTAGGCAGCGAAAACAAATTTTTTACTTAACCATAAACCCATAACCAGAAAATCACATCAATATCTATGTAATGGGAAGGATAGTTTTAGCGAGACATACCTCATCCTAAGGCTTGCTCAACGACAAAACCTCGCATCTAGTGCAGTCTTCAACCACCTATCTTTGACGATGTCTGTGCAACTCCTTGTCTTGACCTGGACTACGGTTGACTATCATCCTCCTAAGCGGCAGAAGTCTCCCGCCTCTATAGATAGTCAACACAGACTACTAGGAACTCTAGTCGTCCTAAAGAATGGACTAGAAGGAGTTGTCCCCTTTTGTTGGCGTACTAGTCACCAACACACTCTCCCACAACCAGTTACTTTTTAGTAGTTGTCTTTTCCTCATTGTTCCTCCCTGTATGGGTAGAACTTGTTTGGGCTCTCTTGGTTGACCACAATCAGAGAGGACAACAACTTTGCATAGCAACTGATGTTTTGAGTTGTGTCTCTAGAGAAGCCCCATGTACCCCTCTATTTATAGTAGAGGGCAGGGTCAGGGTTCCCAGTCTGTACGGGAGTACAAGGGTCTGGAATTTGCATGAACAATATACACTGCGGCAGGTGAACCGGTCGTTTCATAATTAAAACGGTCATTTGGCAAGGTAAGTCGATCGGTTCACTAGTAAACCGGTCGGTTCACTAGTAAACCGGTCGGTTGGGAGTGTGAACTGGTCGGTTCACCCAGTGAACCAGTCGTTTCACTTCCCTGACTTGCCTGTAATTGACTTTCCTTATTCATTTCTAATTAACACAAAGATTAATTCTTGTCCCCATCGAATTGAACAAGTGAAATGACAAACTTTTCTCATAAACTGAGACAACTCAACACTGCTCGTTTGGTCCAGTTGAACCGATCAGTTCACCAGAGTGAACCGGTCATCTCACTGACCATGAGTCGACCGATTCACCCAGTGAACTAGTCGGTTGGTGGTCTAGATTGTGCATAACACAGTCAATTTAGTTCTCAACCAATCTGACACTCTAATCAGTTGGTTCAACACTTGAACATGATGATTCTGAGTCAAGTCTATTGATTAAATGTTTGATTGAGCACCTAAACACTTTAGTAATCAATCCAAACATCATTTGTGGATAAAATCCTCTTCTAGGTAAATCCTTCGTGTGTGACCCTATAGGTCCCATTTCACATTGGCAGTGAATGTCCATAACTAGCTTATGACATCACAAGAAAATAGTGGTACCTAGTCACACATCAGTGCTACCCAAGTGAAAAGGAAAGTTAGAGAACAACTTTTAATCCTACAGTATGTGATTGGTGTTCTAGTGAATGTATAATTCCTTTGTATCTGATATCCTAAGTGAACTCAAGGAATGAAGTTGTCATCCTTTCAATGTTTAATCATGTTTCTTGAAGTAGAGCAGACTATCTGAGATATGCGTGACATCAATATCATATATTGATTCACATGTGCATGTACATGCCTTTCTCAGTCTCGCTTATCAAGTGGCCTGGACATCATACTCCCTTAGGAGGGACAAATCCCATATCTATCACTCACAGTCTATCTCATGCGTCAAAGCCGCCCAATCATCACAGTTATAACAACCCATATTTCAGGACTGCGTTTGATGATGTCAAAGTGTACCCAATCACATTCAACGAGTGCAGCGATTTCATGTCTAAGAATTACAATCACCACTATCACTATGAGAGATGATTTTGACTACCATCTCATGGTTCCATGTGTCACTGTCATGGTGGGTCTGTCCGATACACTATTCTCTGATATGTATCTATGTACTTGGTTTGATATCATATATCATGACTAATGAGACATTGTCATTAACCAATACACACTCTAGTCTTGATGTGTCATTGTTGTCTATCAACCTTCCACAATGACATCCGACTAGGGACATAACAAGAATGTACATACTCTTAGCATCCATATGATCTCATTGTTTAAGTCATCAACCTGAAGGCATACACCATTGGGTATTTTCATTCCTTAGACATTCATTCTTCTCCATCATTTATCTCATAATCTATTGAGCTAGAATATTGGAAGTTTGCCTTCGATATTTATCAAATCAATCATGACGTATGCCAATCCAATCATCATATGATTGGCTCTCAAGGCATACAGACCAACATCTTAATGTTGTCTCTAATATTTTTATACTGAACTATATGTCATAGTTTAGGTTTGATACAAATTTCATATTTTTTTAAAGTTGTATCTATTTTCTAGAATAAAAAAGAGGTTAAAGCACTTAATTAGTCATTAGTAAAAAAAGACCTAGTATGTTGACATAATAATCATATCAGAGTTCATATTTGGTTTCCTTGTAATATTAGGGTTCATGGATATTTTTCTAACATTTAATATATGTCATCTACTAATTATTCCAAATATATCGACCCTACAAAGAAGCTTTATAGTATAAATTAATTATCAATAATAATAATGTTTCTAAGGTATGATCTAAGGTTCTTACATAAAAGTAGGCATTTTCCTGAGTTTAAGGATATTTTCATGGAATTATTTGGCCATGGGGGCTATTTGCTATGATTTATATAAGATCTGCTTCATATATAAGATATTTACCTTCCGGAAAAACTACACACTATTGGATCTAGGCCTAAGAGCAGGTCAGTGGCACTACACACTATTGGATCTAGGCCTAAGAGCTGGTCAGATTGTGCCACGTAACCCCCTCCCCCAATCAGGGTCACAGCTCTTGGTTGCTGTGACCCAACCGTCTTGACAACACGATATGGCTGTTGGACCCGCTAGGTTGGCTCTATTTCTCTCGCACAATCTGAGGTTCGTCGACTCACAAAGCGTCGTCCTCACCATTGCAGTCCGGTTCTCACCATTACCCTTTGATCTTTTGATCAGGGGTACAACTCCTCCGCAAGGCCAGACTCTGGTGAACAACTAAGAGCATGGGCCATCTAGGTCCCCATTTTATCTCCTCACAGGCGATTTGCCTTGGGCACGGGAGTCTGCTGCTGCAGATCAAAGGTGCCACCTATTTCTCTGTCATGTGTGAGCACTTCTGTGCAGTGGCTTGGCTCCCGATGAGGAATCCTACAATCTACCAACACCCACCTTGCGGGCAGGCTGGTATCTCGATCTCACTGCTGATCCAGGAAGCCGCCGTCGCCTTGGCTCCTCGACAAACCTCATGGTCTCGATCCTACTAGATTGTTGGGTCCCATGCCGCCACAGGGAGGAAGCATCACACCTGCAACCTCCAGCCTGAGATCCTCTGGTCCACCGCATGTTCCCCCAAGGGTTTTCTAGATCCGGACATCTGTCTGAGAGGTCCTCCTCACATGCCTCCTGGCCATGACTTATCCTACTTTAACCTTGATCTTCCTCTTCGTCAAACGCAGGGTCTGACCACCTCCACTACTGCTAGTCGCATCCCGTTGACCCTTGCTTCTGATAATACCTGCGTCAAGGATGGTTTTATCCTTTGTAATCTCGCTCGCTTCCAACTCTCTGGAACTCCTCTGGCTTCTCCCTGAAAATGGCGATGGAGAGGGAGAGCAGATGATGGAGGTCAGTTTCTCTCCCTCTACTTCTCTTTTAACCAAGATTTTGGGTTGTTGGGCAGATCCGATCAAGACGTAGATATCTAGTCTTCCAAATACTTCCTACCAACCCTTGATCCTAGTATTCTGGGTGTCTAAGGACTTGTTCACTGCCTGCCTCTGTAAGGTTTGGTGGTAGAATACATATGCAACATTGGATGTGATCTCACGATTTCAACACTACATGCGGCCTTCATCCAGCCGAAGGATGGCAATATGGGAAAGGCCACGCACCTGTGACTCATACATGTATCCTAACATAGATCATATATTATTGAGATATAGGTTATGAATCATCGTTTAATTAACTCTCTCTCTCTCTCTCTCTCTCTCTCTCTCTCCCCTTTATTTTCAAATCTCAATAAATCTTACAGGATAGTGCTTTGACCCTGATTAAAAAATCTTCATATTCCTACCTACACTTTTGGTGTTCACAAGTAATTATTGTTTTTCTTCAACTAAGATACTCCACAATGGTGTATTTATATATGGATATTGAACTTCAAGTATACGTTAATTGACCTCTAACTTTGTCAAGACACATTCAACTAAATCAATTTGACCATATAAGACCTCAGATCCCCTAAATAACCCATTTTACTCCACGCATGTCGTCAAGTACTTATATTGGGTATCAAAACCCTAAAATCAAGGTTATCACATTCACCCCATATTATATGGAATTTCATCCCAAAAATTCACTTGTCTCAACTTTAAGGTGATATCAAGGAGTCCAACTTCATATATGTCAGCACTTATAGGTGTCAAATCTATCATAGTGCTAAATGTATCCTAAGTTGTCATCTTAGGAATATAAAGCATATAGGGTGTACTCACCCCCCTTATCTAGGTTGAAGCATCATATAATGTCTTAGTCATAGCATGACACATATTATTTTAAGGACTTATGTCCCATTTCCCTAAGAATTTGGGTTTGTTCATGCTTTTAGATGACGCCTAAGTTGTCATCTCGAGATATGAATGCATCTTGGGTGTAACCACCCAATCTTATATAGATTGAAGTATTATGTTTTTCTTTAAGGATTTGAATCATCACTTCACATGTTAGTCATAAGATAACATTAAATTCTGGTACTTCAGGGTTTATGTTCCTCATTCCCCTAAAAATTAGGGTTGTTCATAGTTTTGAAGTTAAAAGAGGTATACTTCAGGGCAACATCTTTCACCCTACTAAATCATATATGATGATGTCTAGATTTCATGTCATTATTTACTAGAACTATCAGATCATTAATATGGTTATGATCAACACACAATTTCACCTATCTCATATTTTTCATATATTGTAGGGTAGGTCCTATGACCCTCTCCTTGTGGGTCTCACTCTCTCTAGAGTTAACCGTGTATCTTGTCCTAACATTGGAGATCCTCCTTTGTAATAGAGCTTGAGGCTCGTACATATTCAACTTTATCTTAACTTATCTCATCTTAAGTAAGAAAAGGGAATGTACTTTCATCATAAAGTCTTAGCTTAGAATCTTCAAAATTAGATTCATGTCATATACAACTTAAATTTTTATAAGGAAACTTATACCATAAGAGATCAAACTTATATAAGATTACACATGCTTATTTCATATATAAATCAATCATCTACTCCAACTGTCACATATCCAATAAGTGTCTAGACATTTGATCTAGATCTAATAAGGTTCAAGTTAGGTTGATACATGTTCTGGTCAGACTATATAAAAATCTTATTTGAACCAGGTACATCCTGACAAGTCCCCATCGGTTTGGTATTAAGAAAAATAAAATAAGAGTTGTTATTAAATATTATATATGATATATTTAATGTTAGACATGTTAGTGGGTTGGGTTTCTACAGAACCCGTACAACCCGAACATGTTCAAACTGAATCAGACATGTCGTTCAACCCAAACTCAAACCTGGTAAAACAAGAGTTGTATAAACATCGACCCAAACTAACCCAAACTCAAATGTCAAAATTTTCAACTATATTGTAGAGCGACATCGCTATGGAGACAATTTGTTAGAGATGAAAGTCTCTGCCTCCATCATTCTCATCCGCCCCCAGGCCTAAAAGTACCTCTACCAGACACAACAGTGACTCGTCCTAAAGCAAACATCATAAAAACATTTTATTTTTTTATTCTTTTTTTTTCTTTTAATTTTCTTGTGAAAGTATATACTATTTTAATTTATACCCGTTGATAGCCACATATTATTGTTCCATTGATTATCACATCTTCATGAGGATACTTCCCCACATTCTTTCAGTAAGAGAAAATGCACCTAAAAGTGCTTTCTACTTGTAGAATGACATCAACAAAAATACAAACACCTTGAAGAATTTTTTGGATGCTTGGAAGTAAATAGGAACTATGTTCAAATTGGTTAATGAACATATACTAATGTGCATATATGTTAAAAAAGAATCATTCTAAATTCATAGTACATTGCTAACAAAAGTAAGCACTGCTTAAAATTTGGGAAATATATTTGCAGAAATGGTTAACCTTTTTGTTTTCTTGATGAATCACATATTATAATTATTTACACAATCAACATAGATATAATGTAAATGATTATTTTCTACATAAATTTCATATTTATATCTCATTATAATCATGACATCTTATGTATTAAACATACAAAAACTCAGTTAAACTCAATTGCAAGCTGCTTGATTGACCTTAGATCTTTTCTCAAATTCCTAGCTAGGTAAGACTAGAAGAAGAATGGCATGGAGATAATTTGCATGTCTTACATTGAGTTTATTTGGAGATTTTTGGATGCTTTAAAGGACTAAGTGCACCAAATTAAAAATTATATATTCACATCTACTTATGGAGAAAGTGAGCACATAGAAAGGAATCCAAAATTTAAAATGTGGCTTGAATAGAATCTATACATTAACTTCACACATTAGAAACATAACAACAATAATGTTTAACAATATGTTATACAAATAAACTATGCATATGTTCTTTAACAATATCTACAAGATGATTTATCTATTATAGAAAAGAAATTCTTGGGCTATGATTTCAGTAATTCTCAAAATTGTATTATCCTAATCTTCTTTGTTTCTAAACCACTACCGATTCTCCCTCATTTTATTCACCTTTTTATTCACATCCCGACCACTTTTCCATTGTCATACCCGTTACTTATGTCTCATCTCATGGTCAACCACCCCAACTCTTAGACCATCATTCCCACCCCAACTCTTAGACCAACATTCCCCATTAACCGTTTCAATCATATCGCCCTTTCTTTTTCTTATCCCGCTCTCTTCAAGATGAAATGTGATGAAAAAATGTTCTTTATCTAAAACTTCAATATGGGATGGAGAGATACTCCTTACTTGAACGTATTTGTTGAATTATAAACAATGTATTTTGTATAATTTTTTGTGAGTATACATTTAATTGTAACATAAAATTTACATATGCCAAATGTAAAAAGTTAAACTTTTTATTCTTATTTTTGAATATGTAATATCTTTCTCGTCAAAATTAGGTGATAATGATATGTGTTGTATTTTTCATCATTTTTAATTTCTATAAAATTTTCCAAACTGCTAAAAGAAATATTATTTAGGACTACTTTTATTCATATATGATGATTAGCAATATCCTTTCTAATTTTTTATATAAACATTATTTTTATATAAAATTTATATGTACGATATGTTACATGTATGCGCATGTGTGTGTTCATTAATATATATATATATATATATATATATATATATATATATATATATATAACAACTGATATGTTTTAGATTTTTTTCCCCAAAACCGCCTCTAGTTTCCCATAATTCTGAAAAACCCCATTTCCTTTATAGAATCCCAAATAACCCCCTCTTTCTTTGAAAGAATTCCAGATAACCCCCTATCCTAACGGTTCCCTTCCCATCCGTTCTTCTACAGTTATGCCTCTTATTTTTCTTTTATGATCCATTCTGTATCCCTCAATTAATACTAAATCTTATATAATTGCTAATATCTGTTATTATTTAATCATTATATTAACATAAATCGCTAATTATTTTCACATTAATATATGATATATTGATATTAAAATATCAGGTAACCTAACTAGACATGACCAATTAGAAAATTTTAAAATTTTTGGGAGCTGTCCATGTATCGGTCGGGCCAAATTTATTCCAAGTTGATTCAGATTGTGTTGGATATAGTTTGGGTCGACTCTAAGGTTTGCCATATTTATTTTATTTTATTTTTAAGTTACTATTTATAATAAAATAATTTGTGATATTTGAGTCATGTCGAGTTAGGATTTGTGCGGATTTAGGTCAGTCTCGGTCAAATTTTTAACATCTTTTGTCCGATCAGGTTTGTGTTTGAGTTAAAATTTTGTTAGTCAAGTTGATTTGATTTAAACTCATTCAAGTGCGGTCAATTTTAGAAAATCAACCCAACTATCATGTTTATTATAAAATATAATAAATTCTTATATTATATCCATACGATATTTAACAAAATATGCATATAGTAGTTTAATATATGCACTAAATGTGCATATAATATTTTTATATATATTTAATTTTCAAATTTCTGTATAATATTTAACTAAAAATCGAGATACAACTGTGTCACTTTTTGTTTATAGCTAATATCCCTATAAAAATAAGCGTTTTATGTTTGGGTCAGGTTCAAGTCGGGTCGATACATGTTCTGGGCAGACTATATAAAAATCTTGTTTGAGCTAGGTACATCCTGAGCAAGTCCCCATAGTTTAATAATAAGCAAAATAAAATAAGAGTTGTCAGTAAATGTTATATATGATATATTTAGTATTAATTGGGTTTTTACTGAACACGTACAACCCAAACATGTTCAAAATGAATCCATGTTATTCAACCCGAACCCAAACATGGTAAAAAAAAATTTTGTATTAACATGGACCCAAACTCAAATGTCAAATTTTCAACTATATTGTAGAACGACATGGTTGTGGAGACAATTCACTAGAGACGAAAGTCTCCGCCTCCATCATTCTCATCCGCCTTGGGTCTAAAAGTACCTCTACCGGACACGACTCGTCCTAAAACAAACATCATAAAAACATTTTATGAATATTAACAGACAACAAAATAAAAAATATGAACAATGTTGAAACTGACCTAAACTAAACTCGACATCACCTGAATCAACCCGAACAAAATTTGGCGCAATCCAAAACCGAACAGACCTTCATAGGCTGAAATTTCTAGGTAGTTGTGTCAGATTTGGTTGGTCAGTGTTAACATTTTAATATATCATACATTATTAAGAAAATAATAGCAATTTTATTAATATATAAGTAAACAATATCCCAATATAAGAGTAAATATTAAAGTGGGGGACAATCAATGAATTAACAAAGAAAATAAAAAGGAACGTAACGGCTGGACAACACAATGGATGAAAAACGTTAGCATAGGGGGTTGTTTGGAATTCTTTTAGAACTATAGGAGTTATTTAGAATTTGATAAAAGGAATGGGCTTTTCTAGAATTTCTGAAAACCTGAGGGGGCTTTCAGGAAAGAAACTCTATATTTTAAGTTTTGTTGAGCTGCCGGCGTCTCCCGACCTTTCTCGGTCTTCCCCGTCCAGTGTCACTGTCTCGTGATTCACGTTCCCATGTGGCCGTCTGCTAACCGCGCACGCTCGCTCTGTCACTTTGTCATCCGGCTACACCCTACCAAACAGGCCCTTAAACCTAACTTTTGCTTATTCAAATCCTTTGAGCGCATCCGATGAGTGCCGCACTGCCGCCGCATCCTCGTGTCGCCCGGTACGCTTCCGCTGCCAACACGTGGCCGGCCGTGATCCCTATTCATCCCGGAAGGGCTTTCATGTTTTCCGCGGCCTCTTTCATTCAATCGCTCACGGCCTTTCATGTTTTCCGCGGCAGTCCTTTTCCGTGTGGGCTGGTTCGCCCGGTTTAAGAAATAAACAAACCTGTGCTTGAATTTATCGCACCTAATCACAAAAAACCTAGCAGGCCGGCCCTTCAATTTCCCTGTTTTTATGTTTTAGCAATTAACATACAGCATGCTGTGAAGGGACGATTGCAACCAGCTATTTCCAAATATTGGATGCGCTACCTGGGCCCCTGGCCTAGTTCAACTTCAATTCCTTGCACGTGCTAGAATTTCGTCCCTTCATCTTTCGATAACAAGAGGCCTCCTTGTTTTAGCTACTACCATAGACAATGACAAGTTAAAATACAAACAATAGAACTCGAAATAATTTTTTTTCAATCGTGATCTATACAACGACACATGCGCTTACTTGCTGTGTTCTTTTTCTTCGTAAGTTCGTTGTATAACGTTTCTTATAGTATAAGAATTGGCTACTAAGTATAAAAAAGATTTCATTAAGATATAGTAGAAGGTTTCTTCTCGTTTGTTACTATCTATCATATGTAAAAGCCTATTTGACGATTCTCACCGCCAGAACCCCGGGCAGTACGTGGGCAGCCGGCCTCCTAGCACTAGTCTACTGATTCAATGAAAAGTTGTCTCTTTTTCAGTGTATGGTTACTTTCCCTTGCATGGGACTTCAAAGGTGAATAAATATACATTTTGCATCCGTGAGGACAATGTATGACTAATAGGCATAATGTAACGATAAAATTGATGTTCTTATAAGTGGAAATGTTTAGTATGTCATTATTCAGGTTAATTTTGAAATTAATGGAGATAATGAGGTTAATGGGTAAAATGTCATAATTGGTATAATATAATATCATGTGACCTTCATGTTATAAATATGATGATATTGGGACTCTAAATGATAAATATTGATGATACATGTGATATATAATAATAATATTAAGATAATTGAGTTAAACCATAATTGTACTAGAACTATGAAAAGAAACTTCAAAATTCAAACATGATCTCAAAATCAAGTTCTTTGAGTCCAAATTAGTTAAGTTGCCAATTTTGAGTTTAATTGAGTAATCCTAGATGTCTTAATTTTTATACTAAAGGAATTATAAGTTAAGATCAGAAAAAATAATATTTAATAAACCATGGGATGACTCATGTGATGTTGGTCGCCACACAAAAGTGAGATTACTCAAAATAAAGTGCGAAACTAACACTAACCATCAAAATTACCATAAAAAGGGGTAAATTAAAACCAATTCTATATAACCACAAAAACAGAAACATATTACATCTGAGTCCACATAGTGTCACTTGTATTACATATCATGTCACAAGAGGATACATAACACTTTTCACTTGGCCAACTTGCCACAACTCATTATATAGCTAACCTGTTCACATATACAAGCCATATCTATACAATCATGGTCTACTGCCAAAAAAAAACTCATGTTGATATACAACATTTAAAAACACCCCCAAGAATCTGAGAGTACATGACCGACACATAAGACTCTTCTACAAAACATAGCAACATATTAAACCTTTAACAACTACTACTCCTCTTGCTGCTCAGCCTCAACTGTACCATCTCTACCTCGTCATGCAGGACCACCTAAAAGATTTGGAAACCCAAGAGGTGAGGCCAACATCCCAGCGAGAGACATAACTCTCCATAAAAAATATTATTAACACAGAAAGCTAAAACAAGAAGGTTGAGCAGATTTAGCTAAATTATATGAATAAAGCAATTAACACCATTTAGGCAATTTAGGCATCTACAACTGAGTTGTAGAACATCTTATACTTTTAGAAGGATTATGATGAACATGATAATAATTGATTTCTCTTATCACATTATAATTCAACTAATCAGTACAAGAGATAAGACAAAGGGTCATCTAATGTGAGTCATGTTTAACCCTAAGCAAATATACTATGTGGTTGTATTACATCTTTTATTATGCCCTGAGGAGATGAGCTATACCACTCATGCTCCAACTAACCACTGCTAACTCAAAATTAGTGTCATATAAGATCTAGGAGGAGCCACACTCCTACGATCTCCCACACCCTCATCCAATCTGAGTCCGTCGATGTGATGTATAGAGTCCAACTGAAAACAACCTAGTCATCCTTGGTAAATAGGCACATCACTAGCGAAAACTGAGTTATGACCTCAGCCACACTCCTGCCGAGTTATGACCGCAACCATCCTCAAAATATATCATATATATGCTAAATCAAATTGTCTGAGATATGACCTTGACCGTTCCCCAGCCAGGGTATGACCACAGCCAATCCTGTGAAAATGCATAACTCAATAATATACGACTCTGAGCTCCCACTAAGGGAACCTGTTTCACCATCTAGCAAATACTGACATTGAAGATGGATCTATGAAATATGACAACTACTTGATTAGGGTATCCCTTGATTAGTTAAGCCAATTGGGCGTCTTTTATCATCAATCATACAACATACAAACCCTCAACAAATTCTACTGAACATGGGTAAAGGTACAACTTCAGAAGATATAAAACATATGAGGTATAAACTTATCACATCATCTCTTGATACCACTGCCATACAAGGCCATCAACAATATCAAAACACTAGGGGATGTCTATCTCACATCTCATCGCTGGAGGATACCACCTCACACTAGGCATTGAGCCTCTGCTAGGTCATAAGACCCAATGACATAGGTCTTGCACATCATCATTATCTTATCATGCCTCATAAAGGTTCACAACCATCACCCTATGTCATATCTAACACACCATAGCAATGACTAGCTATGATGCTCATTCCATCTACAAGGTTAGGATTACACAAGTAGAAGAGACAAAACATCAACTCATGCTATTTATTCAAGCAATGTTCAACTAGTACAACATACACTTGAAATTAGGGTTAGGGTTTCTTATATAGACAATTAGGGTTTCCATAGCATTATTCAATTTCAACCCTAGGTACATCATCTCCCACATTCTTGGAGCACATCATGTTTAAGCATAATAGTCATGATTATTTAATCATTTCAACAACACTATGTATCGACTATCACTTACTTACACATGTGTAGTGACCACTCAAAGCTCAAAGTGTAGCGACCAAACAAAGCACAAGGTGCATCGACCATAGGATAGAGAGCATAGGGATTAACACCTTGTTGCGACCAAGCTAGGGTTGAGGACCCTGTTGCGGTCAAACCAAATAAGGGTAGTGTCCAACCAGCTAAAACACGAGTCATGACCACACGAAGAGCATGTGTAGAGACCCTTGTAACAACCAATCCTAGATCAAGCAACTGTAGTGACCACCCACTTAGGGTTAGGGTTGTTGCACCCGCAACACATCAACAAGTCTAGCAACCTCAAGCACCAAGGTAAGTGTAGCGATCTCAAGGTCAAGCCACTCCAAATAGTACATAACCAACTCCAAAACAGAACCAAACCATGATCAAAATAGATGATAAACATCAAGGAAACTAAGCATCACCAAGGGGAAAGACTCCAAGAAAAGATAATAATAAATTCCTAAAACAAATGTCTCCAAGGTAAACATGGAAAACCATGATGATAGAAGGAAAATCATGCATCAAACTCTTGAAACCAAAGATCAATACCTCCAACACCATATGATGGCCAAAACATAACATGGTGATAAAACCAAGGGTCAAGATGCATGTAGAAACATCAACTCCTTTATCACTTAGAAATTGGGTGCGTGAATTGGGGTGTAGGAGAAAGAGTAATCTATACAAGAATACTTTAAAATCTTAAACCCTAGATCATGATAACATCATCTAGAATCTTAGGATCACATCTTAGATATTAAAATAGTAGCATGCAATCAAGAATATGGTGCAATAATAGAAGAAGGGAAAGTTATATAACCCACCTTAAGAATAAGATCAAGCTCCAAAGCCTGCAATAATAGAAGAAGGGAAAGTTATATAACCCACCTTAAGAAGAAGATCAAGCTCTAAAGCCACAAGCTCTAAGAGAGAAGAGGAACTCAAACTTGGATCAACTCCACGACCAAAAAGGTCACCTCAAGAAGAAGAAAAGCATACTGAGTTCAAAGGAAAGCTCAAGATGAAGAAATCTCAAACCCTAGACCGAATAAGAGAGAAGAAGAAAGCTTCATGTCACTTAGGTACTACCATGGTTAAACCATGGTCTCGACCCCTATGGAGAGAAGATATCTAAGATAGCCACCACGGTAGAACCATAATCACAGACAAGAGGGGAAAAAAGAGGTAGGATTCAAAGGAAAAATGAGATCAAAGGTATAGAACCACTTACCAAAAAGGAAGATCACCAAGGATCATCACAAAGAAGATGATCAAGATGAAGATCACCACATGCAAGGGTGATCAGCCACCAAAGCTCTAAGATCACCACCTTATCTAGATCCACCAAGATCAAGGTTGAACACAACGAAGAAGAGAGGAAAAAGAGCTAAAGGAGATACTTGCATGTGAAAGAGAGAACATATATACTCAAGGGGTAGAAGGGAGGTAAATATATGAGGTTTCAAGGTATGAGAGCACCAAAAGGACACATGTCTCACAAAGGACCATCTAGGAAAACACACATGTAAGAAGGCCGTCATAAACTATGTGGTGTAGCGACCACTTTGGTCCTCACCTCATCATGGTCGAAACAAAACAACCAAACTTGGTCGCAACACCACCAAGGCCGCAACACACCATAAGAGCACAAACCCTAGCAACCAAAACACATTACCAAGTCACAAGGTCACAAAAAACATCAACCAAGAGAGTGTTGTAGGCAACACCTGAAACACCAACACACAAGGTCGATATACCATCAACTCAAGCACCCATTCAAAGCCATGCAAAACCTAATATCATAGCATGATGCCACCTCTTCAACCAAGGCCCAAAAAAGGTGCCCCAAAGAATCATTATCTCTCTCATGATTCTAAGGAACAAAAGGCACAACCTACATGTGACAAATTTTAAGATAGACCCTCAACATTAGTAAATTGCAACTTGGTCCAAAACAAGCATAACTACCTTAAACATCAACCAAATAAGATCAAACTAAAAACATAAACTTGTCACATGTTATTAAGGAATCTCAAGAGATTAGATTAAGGTTTAAACATCTCATTAAGAAAAGTGAACTCAAACAAGCACTAAGCTAGGTTAGGGGTCTTACAAACATACCGCCCTAATAGGGATTTCACACCCGAAATCCTACACAAAAAGAGACGAGTACTTCCTATGCATCTCTTCCTCAAGATCCCATGTGGCTTCTTCTATGCCATGGTGATGCCAAAAAACCTTAACCAAAATGATACCCTTCTTCTTCAACTTCTTGATCCTCCTATCCGAGATCAATACATGACCTTCCAAATATAACACGTCCTCATCCAACTCAACTTCCACTAGCTACAACACCAACTCTGTGTCAGGGTGACACTTCCCCAATATACTAACATGGAACACTGGATGCAACCTATGCAACTCAGGTGGCAACTCCAACTTATAAGCCACCTTCCCAACATGTGACACCATAGGGTAAGGTCCCATATACCTGGGAGCAAACTTACCCTTCTTTCCAAACCTCAAAATACCTTTCCAAGGAGAGACCTTGAGATACACTTTGTCTCCCATTTGGAACTCCAAAGGCCTATGACAATTATCAGTATAAGACTTGTATCTATCTTGGGCAACCTTCAACTATTTTTGGATCATCTTAATCTTCTTTGTGGTTTGTTGTACAAGCTCAAGATCCAAAAGCTAATATTCACCAGCCTAATACCAACAAATGGTGATCAGCAATGTCTTCCATATAAGGCCTCGTATGACTTATATCAATACTCCTCTAATAACTAGTATTGTAGGCAAACACATACCAACTACCCAAAAACTACAAGACACAATATCTCAACATATCCTCCAAGGTCTATATAGTCCTCTTAAACTATCCATCTGTCTGCAGGTGGAACCTTGTGCTAAACTTCATATGTGTACCCATGGTTATGTGCATTTGCTCCTAAAAGTGTGACACCCATTGTCACACAACACGAGATTTGTAACACCCCTAACCTGGGTTATGGATTAACCTTAGGAGTTTTTCTTAAGTAAGTTACTTAAAAATTGATTATAATCTTTTGAAAAGTAATTAAGACTTCTTGTGAAGTTTATTGTCAAGTTTGAGCTTATTTGCAAACTATTTGTGCATTATATGAAAGTCTGAGTGAAAAGTGAAATTTACCCAAGATGAGGGGTTATATTGCAAATGTCACACGTGGAATGTGTTCTAAGTGTTTTAGTATCATAAGAAAGAGAGTGATGCTAAGTGGTGTCTTGTGGAAAGCCTAAATCCCAAGTTATAACTTGTTTTGAACAATGCTAGTACTTTGTGCACCAATTTTGGAACAATTTGTAATTTATCCAATATATGGGGTTGAAATGCAAAATTATCACCTCTAGAGTGTCCATACTTCCTCTATTTATATTTTATAGGAAATAGAAATAAGGATACACTATGTTTGAATCATATTTGAATGATGATGCTCTTGGTGAAGAAAAGACCAAGAAAGAATTGAAGGTAAAGCTTTTTATGTGTTGTATCAAGTTGTGGACTTGATGTAGGAGTCCTATCGGCCAAGGAGCCATAGTAGAAGTCTCCTATAGGTTTGTTTAGCCATGTCAAAGGCCATGACAGGTAGAACACCTCAAGGAGGTGGTCCATGATGGTTTGTAAAGCCCTTGTATAAAGTGTATCAGGTTGCCTTGTTGATGTGATAAAGATGAGGAAACTTATCTAAGAAGATAAAGGATGGCCAAGATATTGTCTCTAGCTTATCCTCAAGGCTCTTTCATGGCAAGATATATATGTGTGCATGCATGGCCATGTGTCAACCATGCATGGCCACGTGTCATCTAGTAGCATGAGGTGAAGACACCTCTTATATGCTTTATCTCATGAACTCAAGTATATATACTTCACCTTTCACCAACTTATGAAAGTTTACGATCCTCATAACCATTTCACTTGGAGATATTGTGCAAATCCCCTTAGGTATCATGCAAAGTAGCTCAAGAGCAAGGAGAGCTCGAGCACCAAGCTTAAGGTAAGGCTTTGGTCATCTTCAACCTTGGTTTAAGTAGGATATCGGGTTATGGATATTCCTTTCTTTCCTTCTTCACCAAGTGCTTAACTATGGTGATTTATTGTCTATGGAGGAGTTTTGAATGAGCTTTAGACCTTGAATAAGTTAATCTTCAACCTTAGGATGTGAAGCTTTGGAGCTTGGAGCTTTGAAGTTGTTCATAAGGTGGGTTATATAACTTGAACCCAATCATGTTATTATTTACCACATAACTTGTTACACTAGATAATTACTTTCAATTCTGAGTCTTTATTGAGTACTTGATGATTCCATGAAATCTAAGAATTTCCTAGACCCGTTATTCATAAACTAGAACAGATAGAACGAAGGTCTAGAGCTTGAAGAAGATGGTATCACTTTATAACGTGATTTCGGGTTCAAGCATACAAACAAGTAGCTCATACCTGATATGGTGATATACATGTATCACTTGCATGATATGTTTGTGAGATTATGTCTCCTTGCACGATATAGACTCCATGCATGATATAGGAACAAGGGCATACTTGTAAGTCGATGTGAAACCCTAGTTTGGGTAACCCGATATGAATGAGAATAACAAGTGCTCCTTACACGATATATTCATGTAATACACCTCTTGTACACGATATCATGAAGCACACATCTGGTGCACGATATGGTTGATGAAGTATACACTTATGCATAATATAATACATATAATTAAATACATCGTATAACCCGATATGGTTGAAATACCTCAACCGGATATGAAACCCAAGATGGGGGTTAACCCGATATGGGGATAGATGATAGCTCATACACGATATGAGTCATGCCCTTGCACAATATGTGATATACCCACTTACCCCTTATACACGATACAAGTTTATGAATACACCTCTTTCACGATAGAGAGATAGTGAACACTCTAAACAATATAGAGTTGGATAACCCTAGGTTATGGGTAAACCGATACAAGTGCTGAGTGATACCACATCGACGATATGAATGATATCTCTTGATTGATAGGAATAACACCTACTCCTATCTTGTGAACGATATGAGGTTCAATTCATACTTTATGCAAGATATGGCATAATTTCCCCAATCTGGTAGAAAACCCTAGATGATGGTTTGAAACCCTATATACCCTACACTTTGTGTAATGGATTGTGGTATGAGAATTCAATAAGACACTTAGCTTTCCGAGTAACTATATGATAAGGTTGATCCTTGAAGGAATGAAGGGATTGTGAGCCTAAGGGTTTACCTCACATGGTAACCTGATATGTTACCTGACATGGATACCTGATATGATAATCCTGAATGGAAACCGATATGGTATATTGTATATATATTACTCAAATGATACATGATGATGCATATGCTCTATGCCCAATATGGTGCAGACGTTATGCACGATATGGTATCAAGCACATAGCTTATACCCAATATGGGGTCAAGCACCTAGCTCATACCTGATATGAAGTTATCTTGAAATGATAAGAACTAAGTAATAGTCAATTTGATATGAGTACATGATGTGATGATTAGGGAATACACCGTGAAACGTGACATGGTGATGTGATTATCTCACGTGATCGATTTGGATACACAACATGAAGTAAAGAATGTATCTTAAAGCATGATATGATAATGTACACACATCTTGATACCCAATAGGGAAGAGACACTTCAATCATATGTGATTGATTGAGTGACATGTGTTGCATGTTGAATTAATTGCAAAATAAAAGATGATGTGAATTTTTAATGATGAAATATATTCCTCAAAGAGGAGGATTGAACCAAGAGCATGATTTAATCAATATCCTAGTAAGAATGAGAGAGAAACTCATACTTTGTGTTGATAATCATTTAATCATAAATGACGAGAATAAATAAGTATGATTGAATACTTATAATCTCAATGTATGCTCCTACATGTGTGGAGTAATGAATTAGGGTTTGGATTAATAATATGAACTTGAAACCCTATTCATATATAAAGGGAAACCCTAATCCTAATAATGGCCTTGTGAGCCATGTGTATAGTTGTTACCTTGTGAGAGGTGACAAGATGTTTAATGGCCTTATGAGCCATGTGTATAGTTGTTGCCTACTGAGAGGTGACAAGATGTTTAATGGTCTTGTAAGCCATGTGTATATTTGTTTCCTAGTAAGAGGTGACAAGATGATCAATAACCTATGTGAATATTGTTGCCTAGTGAGAGGTGACAAGATGTTTAATAACCTGTGTGAATAATTGTTGCCTAGTAAGACGTGATAAGATGATCAATAACCTATGTGAATATTGTTGCCTAGAGAGAGGTGACAAGATGTTCAATAACCTGTGTGAATAATTGTTTCCTAGTAATAGGTGACAAGATGATTCATCAAACTATGTGAGCTATGTGAAATTCTTGTACAACAAGTGAAATGAATACCTTGGTCTGAGGACCTGGAAGTAATAGTTACATGTTACAAGGTAACAATGCTATGTGGTGATCTAGGGGTTTGAATACCCATATCCAATAATCATGATGATAATAATGTGAAGGGATGAGGATTCCCAGTAATGTGATAAGGGATTGAGATCCCAAGTACCAAGTATCTAAATGTGTTTTAAAGACTTGAAAAGTACATGATAGATGTATTACACTTTCTTTATAGCATTTGTTGTGATTAATAATGATAACTTGTTTGATGCTAAAAGAATGTTGTAATGCACGTAATATATCGTTAGAAACTATAAAATGTTACCTTGACCATAGATCCATCAGTGCCAGAATTTGATGAATGGTGAAATGGGTTCCCCACTGAATAACCTGGAATGCATATTTTTGAATATGTGGGGGGCGTAAGCTTGGAAGGCCATGTGTGAGCCAATCCCCTTATGAACTCAAAGTGAATGTCTCAATAGAGCATAGTGAACTAGACCGTGGCTCAGAGTATGGTGGCTATGTGACCATAACTCAGTAGTTTCATAACTGGGGACGGTTGTTAGTAGATGTTCCCCTAAGAGAGTACATGTTGACGCAATACTCTGAGCGAATATGCCTAGTACCCTGGAAAGCTCTTTTTGCAGTGACATGAGATGTCCTACTAGCAGATGACACGAGATGTCCTGCTGAATCCTAAGTGGTCTCATACTGACCGAGACAAGGTGAGGTCTTGACAACCGGCTCTACCATTGACATTGTATGGTACCGACTTGTGAGAAGTTTGTGGTCTGTTGAAGATGAATGGGGTGTACTTCATCTCCTCAGGGCATAAGTGTGATTGTAAAATATGTTCATCCGTGTAGCATATTTGCTTAAGGATCGAATGCGGAAAACATTGTTTGATGTGCAATTTAGATATACATCTTAGTTTGATAGATATTATTTATGTTTCTTTACATTCTTTGTAAAGTAGATAGATGGTTTATTACTCTACCATGGGTAGATGTATCATTTTCCTTAAGTAAAGAGATTACATTGTTCTGTTCATACAATGATTAATCATGCATGTTAATATAAAAGAACCCCTGCTCAGCTTTATAATGTTTATCTACAATAATAATATGGTCGGCGAAGAGTTATATATCTCGCTGAGACAATTGTCTCACCCCGTGGGATCCACAATTTTTAGGTGGACGATCATGAAGTGGTGGAGACCTTTCTACAGAGGAGGAACATCATCCGAGACAGCAGTAAGAGCTCATCTTGAGTGTACTGCCTGTCGTGTCTTGTAGATAGAAGTCCTATATGTCATCTATGTACTCTCAGGTCCTTGGAGTCGGTTCATAATGGTTTCATGAACGATATGATATTTTGGCTTGTAAGCCTCGAGGTTTTATGTTGCTACAGTACATGTGTTGATAGAGCAACTATTATATGTTGTCCTAGAGAAAAGATGAAATAGTGTTGTACAATGTAAATCATGATATGTATGAGTTTTGGATCTTTCAGTAAAAGTTTTCTGGAAAAGGATCTCCATGCAAAATGGTTTTAAATTTTAATGATTTTTGTTAATCTGTTGTTTATGATAATTCCGCACAATTAGTAACAATTTGGTTGTCAGTTTGATGACAACCATTTCAAGTTTGGTATAAGAGCTTAAGGTTCGCTGAGTCTGCAGAGACATAGGACTAAGGTGATGAGTCTGTTCTAGTGTCCTCTAGTACATCTTATAGTGTCTGCTTATGCAGAAGATAGAGTAAAGCTTAAAGATGTCTGGAGAACACAAGGAGTGCATTGCTGAAAGCAATGTTGTTACACTAGGAGAAGGTGCAAGGGAGCAGTCGAGAGAAGAACAGCTGCCTGAGAATCTCCAAGATGATCCAGCTATGATAAGGGATCCTTCTTTTGATACCATTGCTGGGTAGGTTAGGATAGCAGTGATGCATATAGTGGACTGGGTATTAGTAACACAACCCAGATTATCGCCCCCCAATGATGAAATTTTGGGCACTAGCAGGATACCTGATCAACATCAATATGTTGGAGCAATGGAGAATGACGAAAGAATTAGGTTGCAACCTAAAATTAGGGTTTGCTACAGATGTAGGCAACCATGACATATCATAAAAGACTACCCAACAGAGGATAAGGAGGTAGGAATTAAGAAATGACCTATCCAAACTCGGGGACAGAGGCCTAGTAGTTCCAAAAAGGGAAAGTTTTTGGTACCACCAGTGCAACCAATGTCTAATGCACCAGGGCAGTGGTTACCAAGAAAGGATAAAGACCTGATGTTCCACCTGTTAGAACTCTTGGTTTGGCCTCTACATCGGTTATAAGGCCAACAAGGTCGGGGAATGCTTTTAAGATGTGTTATGAGCGTAAATAGATTGAGCATATTAGATAGTCTTGTTCAAAAAGGAAGGAGAAAATGACCCAACCATCGAGGCAGAGTCAGCAAGACTCTCAAAGGCAATGGTCTAGTAGTGACATACGAGGATGTAGATAGACGTCCCGAGCAGGTCCATCAGCATCGATCAATAGAGAACGATGTTGGGATTAGGCAACAACAAGATTCTATGAAAAGAATCAGGCTGAGGTAGTAAAAAGTCCATGAGTTGAGACAGGTCAGATGAAATAGTGTCATTCTGATATGTCGTTTCATGATTATATTTGTTAAATATAAGAAAAATAATTGATATTGAGCTTCCTTTGACTAGTCCTATGAGGACACAAGGAAGATGGGGACTTACATTTTGCTCAATAATCTTTTAAATTCTTTATAATTTTTTTTATCTATGTGAAAGAGTATAAGGTATAAAAGTGATGCTTGGAGAAAATCTAGGGATGCTAAGTCCTATGTTCTTGATGGTAGGAAAAGTAAGGAATATGATAGTAAACAAAGTGCATACCACCTAATCTCAGTACTTGTCTACCCTAGCTAGGTATTCAACTATTGAAGATAAGGTAGGTATGGAACTCTTAGATTGTTATCTTTCTGATTACTCTGATCAAGTAGTCATTCTGAGACAATCTAATGAGTATAACAAAACTGGAAATATGGTATGGACATTTGTATCCCATACTAAGTGCAATAAAATGGAATCTGAAATGATCTCAAATCAATCTATGTGTATGAGGAAGTAAAGAGCATAATCCTCACGATAAAAGAAAGAGAATAAGGGAGATGATCCCTGTTTGATAAAGTCTGTGTGAATAGTAAAGATCTTTTCCCATAATGTGGAAATGGCAAAGATGATAAAACAATGAAATGTTCATGAACATGATAGGCAATAATAAAAGAAAGGGACGATGATATGTAATCGTCCAAATAATTCCTATGCCAATGGCAAGGAACCTGAGATGCAACAAGTGTAAATGATTCATGAATAGTGAAATCTCATGTAATAATCTTAGGAGATGATGATGTCTCCTCTTTGATGAACAACCCTGGGTAATGATGGGGTGATGAAATGAATATGTTTCTTTGTGTTCTTTCCTTCCAGGAACATGGCAATCAAGTGAGTCAGAGGACACTTGATGTGCATGAGTTAGAAGTGATCTGTTGATGGATACTTAGAAAAGTATCAGTTTGTCTTAAATTTTGGGTCCAAGATAAAGATATGTGTAATATATTATGTCCCAAGATAAAAGGAAGATCCTTTTATATGTTTGACTTTGGTATTAACAATAGAGAAATAGATATGATGAAGATATGATGTGTTTTCGACACATGTGAAGGATACCAAGGTAAGAAATTCTAGAATCCAAGATGTGCCAGAAGGAATGGGAGAGTGAGAATATGACTCTTGATAAGATGAATAATGTTTGGTTACCTAGAAGGGCCAACCTTGAGATAACTCTATTAAGGAAATCATATGTTAGGGGTTTATGATTTGCATAAACATAACTTTGATTAAGAGATGTATTTATTGAAGTAATAATTATCAAATCATTTTGAGAAAAAGCTTATCAAGCTAAAGATAATTCCTTAATGTATCCCTATCTAGATTTGTTGAAGCAGTCTATTCATAACATATAGAGAAATAAGTTCTTCTTCAGTAAATGACTTTTCCTTATGACAATAGAATGAATAATTAGGAAGATGGTTGATACAAGCTATAAGAAAGTTTAGTGTAGAAGTAACAGATTAGAGTGGCACTAAAGATGTATAATAAGACCTGTAATCTTAAGAGGGTGACAAAACATAACCCTGATCTCTCCTTGAAATTGGAATGCTAAATTGAGTGAGGAGTATGGAAGACTCCCTAGAATCTTGTCATATAAAAGATGTGAGTCAATAAGGTTTGACACCTGAATTATTCATAGTACTTCTATGACTTAGAAAGTGTTACTTGACACAGAATTGACTTCGTAGTCAGTGGTAGATAGAACAACTAGTATGTATCATGTATGATAGGTCTTATGATGATCTTTTATGAAAATTCTTTGTGCTGGTCAAAGTTCCTTGGAATATCCATGATATAAAGATGTTATGTGGAGACTTGATGATATGATGCATGAGCTACAAGTGTCTTCCTTCATCTGGGATTTCAGGGATGAAATCCTTGTTAGGGGTTTATAATTGTAACACCCCTGACCTGGATTATGGCTTAACCCTAGGAGTTTTGCTTAAGTAAGTTACTTAAAAATTGATTCTAATCTTTTGAAAAGTAATTAAGACTTCTTAAGAAGTTTATTGTCAAGTTTGAGCTTATTTGCAAACTATTTGTGCATTATATGAAAGTCTAAGTGGAAAGTGCAATTTACCCAAGATGAGGACATTGCAAATGTCACATGTGGAATGTGTTCTATGTGTTTTAGTATCATAAGAAAGAGAGTGATGCTAAGTGGTGGCTTGTGGAAAGCCTAAATCCCAAGTTATAACTTGTTTTAAACAATGCCAGTACTTTGTACACAAATTTTTTGAACAATTTGTAATTTATCCAATATGGGGTTGAAATGCAAAATTATCACCTCTAGAGTGTCCCTACTTCCTCTATGTATCTTTTAGAGGAAAGATAAAGAAGGAGACACTATGTTTGAATCATCTTTGAATGATGACGCTCTTGGTGAAGAAAAGACCAAGAAAGAATTGAAGATAAAGCTTTTTATGTGTTGTATCAAGTTGTGGACTTGATTTAGGAGTCCTATCGGCCAAGGAGCCATATTAGAAGTTTCCTATCGGTTTGTTGAGCCTTAGAAAAGGCAATGATGGACAGAACACCTCAAGGAGGTGGTCCATGATGGGTTGCAAAACCCTTGCATAAAGTGTATCAGGTTGCCTTGTTGTCGAGATAAAGATGAGGAAACTTTTCTAAGAAGATAAAGGATGGTCGAGATATTGTCTCTAGCTTATCCTCAAGGCTCTTGCATGGAAAGATATAGATGTGTGCATGCATGGCCACGTGTCAACCATGCATGGCCACGTGTCATCTAGTAGCATGAGGTGAAGACACCTCTTATATGCTTTATCTCATGAACTCAAGTATATACACTTCACCTTTTACCAACTTATGAAAGTTTATGATCCTCATAACCATTTCCCTTGGAGATATCATGAAAAGACCCTTAGGTATCATGCAAAGTAGCTCAAGAGAAAGGAGAGCTCGAGCACCAAGCTCAACGTAAGGCTTTTATTATGACCGCATCTGAGCTTAATTGGTAAACTAGGGTTTACCTAGATGATTACATGCTTAATTGGATTGATCATTGCTTAAATACAATTAATGAAGATAATTTAATTATGATGTTTTAAACCTAATAAGAACTTTAAGTGTACTTTTACTTTGAAAAATTAGGGTTTGAGAAATATAACCCCAGTCGGCTGAAATTAGGGTTTTTACCCAACAATCCAATGTTGTAGAGGAATGAGAGAGGTAAGAAAAGGAAAATGAAAATGGTATCTAGTCTTGGATAGCACGGTTTTCGTGGGTAGCACGGTCGTGCTAGGTCATTGGTGGCACGAGCATGCTAGGCCACACAACCGTTTTGAAAGAATTGAACTATTAACCAACTTTTGTACTCAAATTTGATGAAACCAATGCACCACAGCCATGGTAGGCAGCACGGCTGTGTTGTGTCCATCTTGGCATGGCCGTGGCACCTTGCACGTGCATTCTGGGGCATTTTCTCTTCAACTGACATTTCTGTAGAATTCTAGATAGCAGTGCGCTATTTGATTTTTAATTATTTATTGGTAATTCCAAATGATCTGAAATTTTTACTGGAGATCTAAAACTCAATAGTAAACAACTTATAAAAGTTTCATTATTTTTGGAGGATCTTTTTGCTACTCAGTAGACGAATTATAGTAACATTTGTATGACAAAAAATTCAGCTGAAATAAGAGAAAGTATAGTGAGGGGTCAATGTGAAATTGACCTAAGCAGCTCAATTGCTCTATATGGTCAACCTAACACACTAGAAGCTATCATAATTCGTGATTCATTCTAGAGAAATGAAATCCTAGAGAGAGAGGGAGAGTTAGGGTTTGAGAGGAGAAAGTGGTGGAATTGCTGATCTAGGGTTTCTCTATTCGAGATATGATGAAATCAAGTAAGTTTAGCTTCTTTGCATACCCTTTCATGGTGAATCTTCTCTCACATGTTAAGATTCCATCCCTCATCTAATTTGATTTGAAATGGTATTAAAACTTCCCCTTTTCTCACTCTTTCTTCATAATCCCTCATTTTTAGGGTTTCCGAGTTAAAATGAAGAAGAATTGGGTGAATTGCTAGGGATTTGATATGAGATCGAGATTTTCAAGGATGCACTGTGTTTTTAAGGTGTTTTCACACCTTAGGGTGAGTGGGAACTTCCATTAAATAGTATATTGAATGAAAATTGGTTAAATCATCCATAATCTTTAATTGCTTAGTATACGACTACAAACCCTGAATTGTCTGTTTGATCTAAGTTGTTGCAAAATGATATGAAATGGAATCTTCCTCTATTTGAATGAATTTTAGATGATAAAATCATATTATATGTATACAATACATCCTAATGAGAATTCCCTAAGTATTCGTAAAGTTTATTAGAGTAAACTAAAATATAGGGATTTTGTCTATGACTAAAATTGTTGTATAATTAAATAGAGAAATTTGTTTATCTAGATCCCCTTGATTATGAATGATTATTTATCTGAATTCATAGTACATATATGTTAGATACTATATTGGGTTTCATTTAAGGTGAATAGTGTTTATTTGATATCTCAGTAAAGAGGGTGAAACCCTAGATGAGAGGAAAGTTGAATATTTATGAATAAATATCGTGAAATCCATTTCAAGGGATTTTCTTGACATGATAGACTTTATTTATTCAATTTTATTCTTGATGCATGATATCTCAGTGAATGGCATGGAAACCTAAATTCAGCTCATTTCCAAGGTTTCATACATATATTGATTGTATATGATTTAAGCAGTCTTTATCCAGTGAATGTTTATGTCGTATGAAATCCTCATGAGAGCCATGTGATAAGTGAATGAGGTAAATGAAACCCTAAGGATAGGGTGTTCAATGAATCAAGTATTGTGATATCAACATCCTCAATATGAGATGTAGTGATGCTTAACAGTTCAATTGCATGATTCTAGTGTATAAGTGCCAAGTTGACATGTATTCTGTTTATTTAAGAATTTTAATCTGGCTTCATGTATAGTATGTTGATTATTCAATGTTTTACACTAGTTTGAATAAACCTCCCTGTCAAATTTTGAATGATATTCATGTTGTGTTATAAAGTTCAAGTAAATAGACACGGTACCATAGAGATACCAGAGTCGAGTATAAGTAAGAGAAATGTACAATCTAGTAAGAGTCTTCCAAGAATAGTGAAATAATAGACTTAAGGGCCCTGGCACCGTAGAATCCCTATGTGAGGTATGTGCCGTAGGGATGAAATGACCTAACCCTGACAGTGTCCAGTATACATGGATTGGATCATACTAACAGGTGGTACGGGAGACGAAGCCCTAGTGGAAGTCTCCTTAAATTACATAATGTAGTATCCAACGTCAACCAGAGGGCCTGGTGGCACTAGAGTATAGAAAAGCCAATAGGTGGCTTGACTCTCTGCCTGTGTGCTCAGGTTAGAGGAGGAGTCTAGTTTTACGACATAATAGGTGTGCTGAGGTCAGAGAGCCATTTTTTCTGTTGCAGACCAGAGAGTAGTCAGACTTAGCTATCCTAGGGTGTCAGCTAAGTCTTGTACGGTGAGATCGTAGCTCACTATGAGTCTTTATATGTAGAGTACACTGCATATGATCAGGGCATAAGATAAAATATGATCATATAGGTTTAAAGAGTTTCTTATAAATAAAAAGAGTTAAGAAAGATTTGAGTACAATTTCATAGTAGTTGTTCTTTAAATGCAATATTTACATTCTCTGTTATTTTAACTGTATTGTTTTAGATCTTCTTAGTGTAGTAATTACTATTGTTATAGTTGATATCAGTTGCTCAAAGGTATATCTATAATTATATCAGTTCTTTAGACTGTTTCTTTGAAGGGCTCATTCACCGAGCGAGTAGCCTCACCCCTCTACTCAAAATTTTTAGGGAAACCACGTGGACTTGAAGAAGGTCAAAGCATCAGAGTATATATACCACATGAGTTAAGTATGAGATTAGTTAAGTTCAATCGGTCCCTATCACTCTAGGTCCTTGTATAGATGTGAGAGAGTTGTAAATGATGTTTTGTATCTTTCTTTCCTTGATAAGAGAGAATGTATCTGATTATCATGTCATATGTACATGGAAGTGTGAGAAACAGAATGAATGTATGGATGTGTATCATTAATGTTCAGATCATATTAGAGTAATAAAAGTTTAATTCTCTTGTAAAGTTTGTTTATGTGATTGAATGCGAGAAAACAAAGAGTTTGAAATGAAAAGGAAAAGTCAGGAGTGAACTTTGTATTAAGTGCAATCCTCATAGTCATGCCCTAATTTCATGATTAGTGGTAATCATGGGATCTGGGTCTAACAACTTTGGTATTAGAGCTTAGGATGTGTCGTCAGGGACCATTATGATAGAAAGTTAGAGTTATAAGTGTAGAACATAGGAGGTGATGTGTCTATAGCTCTAGGAAATCTGGGTATTTGGATACCCTGGACCGATATCTGAATACTAAGATTGACCAGTATCAAGCTACTCTATCTATTCTTCTCTGGATGCCCTGGCCAGGTATGCAGAGGAAGGATGGGCTAGAGAGAAACCCTAGAAATCTTAGGGTTAGGAGACCGAAAGGTAATGAAGGAGTAAGAGATTAAACATAGAATGTGATACAACTCTTTCTTTATATTGCTTCTTTGATTGGAGATCAACAAAAATGCTCTTATATGTATGAATTTAGATTATTAGTTTTTAGAATATGTATGGTTCTTTTAGATTGTGGTGTATCATGAAGTTGATTCAGTTGTTCTTTATATCAAGTAGATCAAAAGTTATGTTTAAATGAATTTACCCTAAGTAGATATTCTTTCCACATTTATTTGAAATAAGTAGGAGCTAGTTAATCCTGAGTAGCTCTTGGCTTCAGGACTACAGGTTCAGCCTGGTCCGGCTGGCAGGGTGCATTACTAGGATCTAATGACTCCTATTAAAAATATAATAAGAGTAGACTCTGGATAAATTAGACACACATCATAGTGAGAATGTACATATACTAAGATGTTGAAACATATGGTAAAGATTAGAATAGATAAGAATAAGTTAGAACTGATATCTGAGATTCAACTTTGGGGCCTCATATGAGAAATACTTAATTGGGAATAAAGGAACACAACATAAGGTTCAGATTAAGTTTAATGATTAGTATTATATGAACTTTAAATATGAAATATGAAAAAAAATATGAGAAAAGTATGTAAGGGCCAAGATAGTAAGAATCAATCATGATGAATGGATCATATAATCGAGTACAATGTTTTTATGTACTCCAAAGCAAAGGGAAAATAGAAGAAAAGAGTTAAGTATATGATAAGTACATAGAAGTGAAGTTCAGAAGAGTTAAAGTGAAGAGAACTAGATGAGCATGTAAATCATAAAACTAGGATAAGGAACTTAGTTGAAACAAAGAGAAATGTTGGAAATAATGAGCTTGATTAAGGAAAGAGGGTTATGATATAATTGATAGCATGGAATGTATACCTTTATTAATAAGTTTAATACATTCATCCTTACTGCCTTTGGATTCTAAGTCTTGATAGAACAACAAACTAGTTTTTAAAAGAAGAAAAAAAGTGTAGCTAAACAAATGAATAAGCCATACAAAGGTAGACTATATTCAGGAAGGAAAAACTTGATTGAAATAGAAACTATGTTTCACTCATGCATGAGTCGTTTGATTTAAAATGAAGGATATGTAATGTATTAAACATGAGTTGAAACTAGTAGAGAGATTATTGATTTAGAATTTCAACTTCACATTAGTAGAAGGATAAAAAGAAAGATGTGCAACATGGTATACATGATCATACACATGAATAAGCAGCATGATCATAAAAAAAATTTGAAGTTAAATATGACAGGTGGAAGAGTAGTATATGGTAAGAGGATTATGGAAAGTAAGGAAGGGTTTGAAACATGGTGGAGTAATATAGATTATAAAATAAAGAGGTTAGGAGATTCAATCAAGTGCTAATTAGTCAAGTATCCTTGTTGATAATTAATTAAACCTACATATGAGAAATGTATTAATGAATGTTTGAAGATAAGAATTCTAAGTCTCAAAATCACCTTCTCTTTCATATCTTCCTTGATGAGAGTAATGTGGAAATGAAGTGATAAGAAAATGAATCATATATGATGCATAACCACCATGGTAGAGACATCTAGTGAATGTAATAATGACACACAATATGATGATGAAACCCTAGCAGGGTAAATTGAGAATGTAATCTATCTAAATGGCCAAGTAAGAGAAAGAAAATTCAAGTGATAAGGTAAGGAAGACTTTAGTAAAACATGTGAGATCAAAAGTTTGAATTTCAAATTAAGGGAGCAAAGTCACATCACAATAACGTCATGCTACTGATAAGGACCAAACCCTACAATGTTTAGAGTTGTAGTAGTTCAAGGGATGCCACTAGTGATTTGACCTTGAATACTAGCATCTCTATAAAACAAGATCATGAGATTTGTACTATGAGAAGTAAACTAACACTGATAGTAATCTAGGGTTTAAAGGTAGCTAATCTGAAAGGTAGATAAATAATATGGAAATGATATAGATTAAAGGATAAGAAATATATTTGAAATATAAGAGGTGTGTTTTGAACAAAAGGAGAAATATAATACGAGTGAAGTGTGGTATGAAATAAATTGTTGTAGTGATAGCAAGAATGATGATTAATCTATTCATACCTTCTACGTTTCAATTTTAGGGATGTTTAATCTACATGATTAAAATGAGAAGGATAAGTAGCAAAAAGTAAGTAGTAGTGAATGAGGAGAGAGATAAGAGATAACAATGGCTTTTAGTAATATGTGAATTTGTGTTTAGAAGTATAATGAGTTGAAGGTATACTAAGGGATGTAAATTTGTTTTACATATGATTTCAGTTGTATATGTGCAAGCAATATGTTAATTAAAGGTGTCTAATAGTTTAATTCATTCATACCAGTAATCCATCTTAGTATTGTACAATTGTGGTATGGTGATATGGGTTGAATGATGATGGGACAAATGGAGGGTTATCCTAAATAAGGTAGTCTTACCTATTCACTCATATGAATAGAAGAGATGATAATCATATTGTATTGATATGTAACCCTAATGAGGTATAGCTTGTTATACCTAGCTTTAATATAACTAAGTGATGGTAATTGGGTATGAATAGTCCTTGAATGACTAATACAATCATGGAATAATCTGTTACTATTGTTGAAACCCTGGTATGCTATAGCACGATGGCTACACCTTGAATTATGTGTGGGTTCATACTTGAGAATAGTATGGAATGTGATTGTAATGCTTCACCTTATGCATCCATGACCCAATGGGGATGCTGTGATAGTATTGTATAATTGTTGTTGATTTTAGTCTTCCAACTCAAGATTGTTTTGCTATTTGAGTAGCACAATAGTAAAAATTCAAAACAACATGGTGAACTCTCTTTTGTGACTTAGAGGTAATACATAATAATAGTACATATTGAGCCGTATGAATTGAGATAGTTGGATCAGATTATCAATGTTGAGGTAACACCTCAAGAGTATGAAAATATTGAAATGGTTGTTTATCTCTCTATCCTATGATTGACTGTGGCATAGATAATTTGTTTGTTATTATTGAGAACTATTTCAAACATGTTGTGATTTAGTAAAGAATTAAAGGACTTAATGTTGACAACTGCATTCAAGTATGAAATACAAGAATATAATGACATGTAAGATTTCAGAAGCTTAAAATAGACCTTGAATGTACTTTTCTTGCACGTTTATGTTTCGGGGATGAAACATTTTAAGGGGGGGGGGGAATTGTTATGACCACATCTGAGCTTAATTGGTAAACTAGGGTTTACTTGGATGATTACATGCTTAATTGGATTGATCATTACTTAAATATAATTAATGATGATAATTGAATTATGATGTTTTAAACCTAATAAGAACTTTAAGTGTGCTTTTACTTTGAAAAATTAGGGTTTGAGAAATATAACCCTAGTCGGCTGAAATTAGGGTTTTTACCCAACAAGCCAATGTTGGAGAGGAATGGGAGAGGTAAGCAAAGGAAAATGAAAATGGTATCTAGTCTTGGATAGCATGATTCTCGTGGGTATCATGGTCGTGCTAGGTCATTGGTGGCACGGGCATGCTAGGCCACACAACCATTTTGAAAGAATTGAACTATTAACCAACTTTTGTACTCAAATATGATGAAACCAATGCACCACAACCGTGGTAGGCAGCACGTCTGTGTTTTGTCCATCTTGGCACGGCCGTGGCACCTTGCACGGGCATTATGGGGCATTTTCTCTTCAACTAACATTTTTGTAGAATTCTGGATAGCAGTGCGCTATTTGATTTTTAATTATTTATTAGTAACTCCGAATAATCAGAAATTTTTACTGGAGATCTGAAACTCAATCATAAACAACATATACATTTTCATAATTTTTGGAGGATCTTTTAGCTATTTAGTAGATGAATTACAGTAAAATTTGTATGACAGAAAATTCAGTTGAAATAATAGAAAGTATAGTGAGGGGTCAATGTGCAATTGACCCAAGCAGCTCAATTGCTCTATATGGTCAACCTAACACACTAGAAGCTCTCATAATTTGTGATTCATTCCAAAGAAATGAAATCCTAGAGAGAGAGGGAGAGTTAGGGTTTGAGAGGAGAAAGTGGTGGAATTGCTGATCTAGGGTTTCTCTATCTGAGATATGATGAAATCAAGTAAGTTTAACTTCTTTGCATAGCCTTTCATGGTGAATCTTCTCTCACATGTCAAGATTCCGTCCCTCCTCTGATTTGATCTGAAATGGTATCAAAATTTCCCCTTTTCTCACTCTTTCTTCATAATCCCTCATTTTTAGGGTTTTCGAGTTGAAAGGAAGAAGAATTGGTTGAATTGCTAGGGATTTGATATGAGATCAAGATTTTCAGGGATGAGCTATGTTTTTAAGGTGTTTTCACACCTTAGGGTGAGTGGGAACTTCCTTTAAATAGTATATTGCACGAAAATTGGTTAAATCATCCATAATCTTTAATTGCTTAGTATGTGACTACAAACCCTGAATTGTCTGTTTGATCTAAGTTGTTGCAAAATGATATGAAATGGAATCTTCCTCTATTTGAATGAATTTCATATGATAAAATCATATTAGAAATGTATACAATACATCCTAATGAAAATCCCCTAAGTATTCACAGAGGTTATAAGAGTAAACTAAAATATAGGGAATTTGTCTATGACTGAAATTGTTGTATAATTAAATAGAGAAATTTGTTTATCTAGATCCCCTTGGTTATGAATGATTGTTTATCTGAATTCATAGTACGTATATGTCAGATACTATCTTGGATTTCATTTAAGGTGAATAGTGTTTATTTGATATGTCAGTAAAGAGGGTGAAACCCTAGATGCGAGGAAAGTTGGATATTTATGAATAGATATCGTGAAATCCATTTGAAGGGATTTTCTTGACATGATAGACTTTATTTATTCAATTTTATTCTTGATGCATGATATCTCAGTGAATGGCATGGAAACCTAAATTCAACTCAGTTCTAAGGTTTCATACATATATTGATTGTATATGATTTAAGTAGTCTTTATTCAGTGAATGTTTATGTCGTATGAAATCCTCATGAGAGTCATGTGATAAGTGAATGAGGTAAATGAAACCCTAAGGATAGGGTGTTCAATGAATCAAGTATTGTGATATCAACATCCTCAGTATGAGATGTGGTGATGCTTAACAGTTTAATTGTATGATTTTAGTGTATAAGTGCCAAGTTGACATGTATTCTGTTTATTTAAGAATTTTAATCTTCCTGCAAGTACAGTTTATTGATTATTTAGTGTTTTACATTGGTTTGAATAAACTGCCCTATCAAATTTAGAATGATATTCATGTTGTGTTATAAAGTTCAAGTAAATAGACACGATACCATAGAGATACCAGAGTGGAGTATAAGTAAGAGAAATGTACAATCTAGTAAGAGTCTTCCAAGAATAGTGAAATAATAGACTTAAGGGCCCTGACACTGTAGAATCCCTATGTGAGGTCTACGCCATAGGGATGAAACGACCTAACCCTGACGGTGTCCAGTATACAGGGGTCGGATCGTACTAACATGTGGTACGGGAGACAAATCCCTAGTGGAACTCTCCTTAAATTACAGAATGTAGTGTCCAACATCAACCAGAGGGCCTGGTGGCACTAGAGTACAGAAAAGCCAATAGGTGGCTTGACTCTCTGCCTGTGTGCTCAGGTTAGAGGAGGAGTCCAACTTTATGACATAATAGGTGTGCCAAGGCCAGAGAGCCATTTTTCCTATTGCAGACCAGAGAGTAGTCAGACTTAGCTATCTCGGGGTGTCAGCTAGGTCTTGTACGGTGAGATCGTAGCTCACTATGAGTCTTCATATGTAGAGTACACTGCATATGATCAGAGCATAAGCTAAAATATGATCATATAGGTTTAAATATTTTCTTATAAATAAAAAGAGTTAAGAAATATTTGAGTACAATTTCGTAGTAGTTGTTCTTTAAATGCAATATTTACATTCTCTGTTATTTTAACTATATATCTTTAGATCTACTTAGTTTAGTAATTACTGTTGTTATAGTTGATATCAGTTGCTCAAAGGTATATCTATAATTATATCAGTTGTTTAGACTATTTCTTTGAAGTACTCATTCATTGAGCAAGTAGGCTCACCCCTCTACTCAAAATATTTAGGGAAACCACGTGGACTTGAAGAAGGTTAAAGCATCAGAGTAGATCTACCACATAAGTTAAGTATGAGATTAGTTAAGCTCAGTCGGTCCCTGTCTCTCTAAGTCCTTGTATACATGTGAGAGAGTTGTAAATTATGTTTTGTATGTTTGTTTCCTTGATAAGAGAGAATGTATCTGATTATCATGTCATATGTACATGGAAGTGTGAGAAATAGAATGAATGTATGTATGTGTATCATTAATGTTGAGATCATATTAGTATAATAAAAGTTTAATTCTCTTGTAAAGTTTGTTTATGTGATTGAATGCGAGAAACCAAAGAGTTTGAAATAAAAAGGAAAAGTTGGGAGTGAACTTTGTATTAAGTGTAATCCTCATAGTCATGCCCTAATCTCATGATTAGTGGTAATCGTGGGATCTGGGTGTGATAGATTTGGTCATCTTCAACCTTGGTTGAAGTAGGATATCAGGTTATGGATTTTCTTTTCTTTCCTTCTTCACCAAGTGCTTAACTATGGTGATTTCTTGTCTATTGAGGAGTTGTGAACAAGCTTTGGACCTTGAAGAAGTTCATCTTCAAGTTTAGGACGTGAAGCTTTAGAGCTTGGAGCTTTGAAGTTGTTTATAAGGCGGGTTATATAACTTGAACCCAATCATGTTATTATTTACCACATAACTTGTTATACTAGATAATTACTTTCAATTCCGAGGTTTTATTGAGTACTTGATGATTCTATGAGTTCTAAGAATTGCCTAGACTTGTTATTCATAAACTAGAATAGATAGAATGAAGGTCTATATCTTGAAGAAGATGGTATAACTTTACAAAGTGATCTCGGGTTCAAGCATACAAACAAGTAGATCATACCCGATATGGTGATATACATGTATCACTTGCACGATATGTTTGTGAGATTATATCTCCTTGCACGATATAGGAACAAGGGCATACTTGTAAGTCGATTTGAAACCCTAGTTTGGGTAACCCGATATGAATGAGAATAGCAAGTGCTCCTTGCACGATATGATCATGTAATACACCTCTTGTACAAGATATCATGAAGCACACATCTGGTGCACGATATGGTTGATGAAGTATACACTTATGCATAATATAAGACATAGAATCAAATACATTGTATAATTCGATATGATTGAAATACCTCAACCCGATATGAAGCCCAATATGGGGGTTAACCCGATATGGGGATAGATGATAGCTCATATACGATATGAGTCATGCCCTTGCATGATATGTGATATACCCACTTACCCCTTATACACGATACAAGTCTATGACTACACCTTTTGCACGATAGAGAGATAGTGAACACTCTAAACAATATAGAGTTGGATAACCCTAGGTTATGGGTAAACCAATACAAGTGATGAGTTATACCACATGGACGATATGAATGATATCTCTTGATTGATAGGAATAGCACCTACTCCTATATTGTGAACGATATGAGTTTCAATTCATACTTTATGCAATATATGGCATGATTTACCCAATATGGTAGAAAACCCTAGATGATGGATTGAAACCGATATACCCTACCCTATGTGTAATGGATTGTGGTATGAGAATTCAATAAGACACTTAGCTTGTCAAGTAACTATATGATAAGGTTGATCCTTGAAGGAATGATGGGATTATGAGCCTAAGGGTTTACCTCACATGGTAACCCGATATGTTACCCAACATGGATACCCGATATGATAATCCTGAATGGAAACTGATATGGTATCTTGTATATATATTACTCAAATGATACATGATGATGCATATGATCTATGCCCGATATGGTGCACATCTTATGCACGATATGGTATCAAGCACATAGATTATACCCGATATGGGGTCAAGCACCTAGATCATACCTGATATGAAGTTATCTTGAAATGATAAGAACTAAGTAATAGTCAATTTGATATGAGTACATGATGTGATGATTAGGGAATACATCCTGAAACGTGACATGGTGATGTGATTATCTCACATGATCGATTTGGATACACAACATGGAGTTAAGAATGTAGCTTAAAGCATGATATGATAATGTACACACATCTTAATACCCAACAGGGTAGAGACACTTCAATCATATGTGATTGATTGAGTGACATATGTTGCATGTTGAATTAATTGCAAAATAAAAGATGATGTGAATTGTTAATGATGAACTATATTCCTCAAAGAGGAGGATTGAACCAAGAGCATGATGTAATCAATATCCTAGTAAGAATGAGAGAGAAACTCATACTTTGTGTTGATAATCATTTAATGATAAATGACGAGAATAAATAAGTATGATTGAATACTTATAATCTCAATGTATGCTCCTAGATGTGTGGAGCAATGAATTAGGGTTTGGATTAATAATATGAACTTGAAACCCTATTCGGCTATAAGGGGAAACCCTAACCCTAATAATGGCCTTGTGAGCCATGTGTATAGTTGTTACCTAGTGAGAGGTGACAAGATGTTTAATGGCCTTGTGAGCCATGTGTATAGTTGTTACCTAGTAAGAGGTGACAAGATGTTTAATGGCCTTGTGAGCCATGTGTATAGTTTTTGCCTAGCAAGAGGTGACAAGATGATCAATAACCTATGTGAATATTGTTGCCTAGTGAGAGGTGACAAGATGTTCAATAACCTATGTGAATAATTGTTACCTAGTAAGAGGTGACAAGATGATCAATAACCTATGTGAATATTTTTTCCTAGTGAGAGGTGACAAGATGTTCAATAACATGTGTGAATAATTGTTGCCCAGTAAGAGGTAACAAGATGATTAATCAAACTATGTGAGCTATGTGAAATTCTTGTAAAACAAGTGAAATGAATACCTTGGTCTGAGGACATGGAGGTAATAGTTACTTGTTACAGAGGTAACAATGCTATGTGGTGATCTTGGGGTTTGAATACCCAGATCCAGTAATCATGATGATAATAATGTGAAGGGATGAGGATTCCCAGTAATGTGATAAGGGACTGAGATCCCAAGTACCAAGTATCTAAATGTGTTTTAAAGACTTGAAAAGTACATGATAGATGTATTACACTTTCATTGAAGCATTTGTTGTGATTAATAATGATAACTTATTTGATGCTAAAAAAATATTGTAATGCATGTAATATATCATTAGAAACTATAAAATGTTGCCATGAACATCGATCCATCAGCGTTAGAATTTTCTAAATGGTGAAACGGGTTCCCCGCGGCATAACCTGAAATGCATATTTTTGAATATGTGGGGAGCGTAAGCTTGGAAGGCCATGTGTGAGCCGATCCCCTTACGAACTCGAAGTGAATATCTCAATAGAGCATGGTGAACTGGCATGTGGCTCAGAGTATGGTGGCTATGTGACCATAACTAAGTAATTTCATAACTGGAGACGATTGTTAGTAGATGTTCCCCTAAAAGAGTACATGCTGATGTGGTACTCTAAGAAAAGATGCCTAGTATGCTAGCAAGCTCTTTTTGCAGTGACACGAGATGTCCTGCCAGTAGATGACACAAGATGTCCTGCTGAATCCTAAGTGGTCTCGTACTGACTGAGACAAGGTGAGGTCTTGATAGCCAGCTCTGCCATTGACCTTGTATGGTACCGACTTGTGAGAAGTTTGTGGTCGGTTGGAGATGAATTGGGTACACTTCATCTCCTTAGGGCATACGTGTGATTGTAAAATATGTTCAGCTGTGTAGCATATTTGCTTAAGGATCAAATGCGGAAAACATTATTTGATGCATAATTTAAATATACATCTAGTTTTATAGATGTTATTTATGTTTCTTTACATTCCTTGTAAAGTAGATAGATGGTTTATTACTCGACCATGGGTAGATGTATCATTTTACTTAAGTAAAGAGATTACATTATTCTATTCACAAAATGATTAATCCTACCTGTTAATATAAAAGAACCCCTGCTCAGCTTTATAATGTTTATCTGCAATGATAATATGGTCGGCGGGGAGTTATATCTCTCGCTGGGACAATTGTCTCACCCCATGAGATCCACAATTTTAAGGTGGATGAGCACGAAGCGATGGAGACCTTTCTGCAGAGGAGGAACATCAGCTAAGGCAGCAGTAACAACTCAAGTTGAGTGTACTGTTTGTCATGTCTTGTAGATAGAAGTCTTATGTGTCATCTCTGTACTCTCAGGTCCTTGGAGTCAGTTCGTAATGGTTTCATGAATGATATGAGATTCTGGCTTGTAAGCCTCAAGGTTTTATGTTGCTACAGTACATGTGTTGATAGAGCAACTGTTATATGTTGTCCTCGAGATGAGATGAAACAATGTTGTACAATGTAAATCATGATATGTATGAGTTTTGGATCTTTCAGGATTTCCCTGCAAAATGGTTTTAAATTTTAGTGATTTTTGTTAATCTGTTGTTTATGGTAATTCACATAATTAGTAATGATTTGGTTGTGGGTTTGATGACACTCATTTCAAAATTACTCAAAACAAAGTGCACAATTATCTCCAAAAAACATATTACCACAAATGCAGGGTAAATTAAAACCATTTTCAACACAAAAACTCAATTGGAAAATATCACATGCAAGTCTCAAACTCAGGCCATCTATATTAATATATGCCCAAAGATTTTACATTTCATGTTCAAGGCCTCAAGAAACCACTGTTACATATTATAACATGTTTAGATATATACATGCCATTTCTATACAATCATGGCATAAGACAAAAACCTTGTGTCGGTTTACAAAACAACAAAATCTCCCCAAGGACCTGAGAGTACAGGGACGAGACATAGGACTCTACTACAAAACTTTAGTAGCATGTCCAACCTTCTGACAACTACTACTCTCCTTGCTATTTAACACTGTCTGCATGACCTCTAACTCCTCATGCACGACCACCTAAAATATGTAGAAACCCATAGGGTGAGAGAAAATGTCCCAGTGAGAGATATAACTCTTCGCCGTCAAATAATATAAGCACAACATAATAATATAATAGATAAGTGAGAAATTAACACTTATTGAGAAGTTTAAGCATTTAGAACTGAGAAGTAGAACATCTTATCCTTTTAAAAAGGAATATGAAGAACATGTGTGAATGTTATAAATGAAACAATATATGTAACAAGGAATGGGGTCATCCAATGTGATTTGTATTTGACCCTAAGCAATATACTACACAATTGTTTAAATCTTTTAATTAATGTTCCCTGAGGATTTGAGGCATACCCCTCAAATACAGTTAACACTGCTAAGTCAAAATCAGTACCATACAAGATCTATGGAAGAGTCGAACTCCATGATCATCACTTGCACCACTCGATTTGTGGCAACACATCCCACTATTACACAGACAGCGAGGTGTTACGCGAAAACGTGCGGAAATCACCATAATCACAGATTATCAAAAACACGAGTTAATTAAAACCGATTATGGAAAACTGATAAACTGAGAAACTATTACATTCCAGTCCACACCCTGCAAGAAAACATGTTATATACAAGCCTTGATACATGTCCACAGCCTAGAGTAGCAGTTGTCTTGTCATCACATGAGTCCATCACCTGTTTATACATACATAAAGGCCCACATCCGGCCAGCAGCAGGATATACAAACATCAACAGTTATACATCGTGAAACAACGTCAAAACACAGCCAAGGACCTGAGAGTACAGGGATGACTCTAGACTCTACTACAAAACATCCAAAACAGCAGCACATCCATCTCTTGCCTTCTACTGCTCCTCTTGCTGCTCGGCCGCAACTCCACGACCACCACCACGTCTAGCTCGACCACCTAAAAAGGGTGTCACTCAGCGGAGTGAGACAATTGAACATTGTCCCAGTGAGAAGCATAACTCCCCGCCGAAACTACAGAACCTCAGAAAGATAAAGTTATAACAACAGATAACTGATAACAGGTATAACGAGAGCAGTTATAAGAAAAGTTGTTCAAGCTAGCAAGCTTACCAGATATGAAAGGCATACACTCAAGTATTTCTTTATGTAACATGATTAACAAGACAATATATATGAGATTTACCACATATGAGAAACATATAAGAAACTGCAAGATATGATAGAATTATCTATACAAACGAGGCCTCAACCAATGTTTCGTGTTTATCCTAAGCAGTAATACTCTTCGGCTGAATTACGTGTTATTATGCCCTGAGGAAGTGAGCTGTACCGCTCATATCCAACCTTCGGTTGCGAAACCCAAGCCGGTGCCATACAAGGTCAATAGGAGAGACAGACTCCATGACCTCTCCGCCTCATGGTCAGTGCATGAGTACAACACAAGCAGGACCGCAGTCTCATGCTGAAGTGGTCTTAGCCACAAGGTCAGGCTTACCCTCTGCCTAGCCCGCCTCGGTACAGGTCACGGCACTAGTGAAACTGAGCCACAGGCCTGTTCACCATGCTCTGAGCCATGAACGCATTCATGCTCCTTATATCACATATCCTGAGCCATGGGCCTATTCACCATGCTCTTATCACAATTGGGCTACGAGCATGAATCTGCACCCTTGAGTCTACAACCGCACTTGCACTCTTACCTCCTCGCTTTAGGCTAGGAGCAACCTCGCATATTCAATAATATGCGCTCCGGGTTAACCCGCAGGAGAACCCGTTTCACCATCACCAAATTCCTGACGATGATGGGTCTTTGGCCAGGGCAACTACGTGATAGATTTCACTGTGATTATATAGTATCTTTTAGATGGATTGCAAGATTCAACCAAGTTGTGTAACATGCAAGCTATAGAAGGAAATAAACAACATAAACTCAACATTATGTTTTCACTACAATTCACATCATATTGATCCATCACAAGGATCCCACATCACATGTTATCACTTGGCCTCTTGCCAATCATCCGGATCCATCTCAAGGATCATCACATACCATGGGATCTCAATCCCTCATCACATAGTGTCACTTCCTCTCAAGGCCTATATCATCATCATGGAACATCATTCATAATCTACCTGTCATCTCATTGTTCACATATAATCATTCCTCATAGCCTTTCATTTGGCTATGCACTATCTGCATGGTTAGCACTATTCAATAATCATAATGAATAACTTAGAAACTCATATTATCAACACAGGGTGACATTTAGGATTAAGCGCATTATCAACACAAAGTGACAGTAGGGATTATATCCTTTTCTTAATCATGCCTTATAACACTCTGCATTACATGTTCATTATTATTCTTGGGTATTATACCGATGATTATGATGATTAAGATAAAAGGGACTAACGTTGCCATCATCATTATTAAGCATAGCACAGACCATCATCATGGTAAACGTGGTATGAGATTAGAACCTCGGTTTCTATGACTGACGGAACCCTCACTAGAGGTAACTTAAGCCCTTACTAAAAGGTTGTGTCGGGCATCATGCCCTCACCTAAGGCTCAGCCATAAAGCTCATCTCATGACGGCCGACACTCTCAGCCATACCCATGACGTTGCATCGGGCATACCAGCTGCAACGCCCGTCACACTGAGCATGTCAGGCAACACACTAGGCTAATGTGACGCCCGTCACAGGTCTACCAGCCATGCCCACCAGCTATGTATAAGTCTAGTGTTCTAAACTCAAGCAACCGGAAAATGGGTCTAACATCCAACCTATTAACTTATGGCCTATCGGCCGACACAAGGCGTAGTAATGGTGTGACGCCCGTCACAACTTCAAGTGTGTCGTCTAATGACCAAACCAAAGGAAGGTGTCGTCCGTTCCTTTCACACCCCGATCTCACACTAACCACAACCCACAAGATTAGGGCGCGACGGAGGGATTATCACATAAACAAACCACTGAGAACTTTTTCTTTTTAAAACCTCGTAATGATATCCGGATTATTGCTGTAAACTAAAACATAAATAACTATTGCGGAAGCATTTCAATTAAACTGGCTAGAGAACATAAACAGAGTTTACAACATGTAACATTGTTTAACAGAACGTAGAACATAACAGTTAATTTACATCTTTTACACATTCGCCATATATACTCTCTCTCACCCACACCATGTCCCAAGGATCGAGGGGAAAGGACTAAGAGACCTCTATCTAACTAAACTAACTACATATACCTTCTACAGATTAAGCGTTAGGATGAAAGGATCCTTCAGATTCCTGTTGCTGCTGATGACCTAAAAATGTTTGAGTAGAGGAGTGAGCCTACTCGCTCAGTGAATAGTTTTTCATTTAACTATCATTAAACAACTCGTCAAGTTTATTGAATTGAAATAAAGCATAAGAACAATACTATACAGAGCATTTCTAATGACATAGCAGATTTTACAGATAATAATCACATTTCTATACAACAACAAATATCGCATAACTGTAAAGCATAAAATATCAGAAACTGCATATCTTGAATAATAAAGTAATTATTGAGAACTAGCACATAAGTTCTAAACTCTTAACATATTGAATTTACTGTGATCCTATATGATTACATTTTAGTTATTATGCCCTAATCATATGCAGTGTACTCTGCATACAAAGATCTATAGCGAACTACGATCTCACCGTACAAGACTTAGCGACACACCCGGGAAATGCTAAGTCTAACTTCTCGTCCTGGTCTGCTACAGGACCCACAGGCTCTCTGGCCTCCTCTGCACTCACCATGAGTGCTCTGGACTCCTCCTCTAACCTGAGCACACAGGCGCAGGGAGTCAACACTGGGTTACCACCATAATTACTCAACCGGTTGGTGTTGGATAACCCTTTACTTTATTTATTATTTTACCCCAGTGCCACCGAAATTACTCAATCGGTTGGTGTTGGACACTGTCTATCAACCCTCGTGCCACCAGAATTACTCAACCGGTTGATGTTGGACACGAGTTTCACCCCTAAGGTGCAGACCTCGCAAAGGGGTTCTACGGTGTTAGGGCACCTAAGTCTATTAACTGATTAACATATAACCATATAAACAGGAATATCACATTTCATGCATATTGCACATTCTGAATATTCACTTGAAACACATGTATATCCTTTGTCATCCTTAAACATGATTCAGTATCATTTATCCAGTTTCAATGCTAAATATCCATTTTTAAATCAACAAATACATTGCAACCATAATACAGGAAAATTCATCATTTTCATTAAGCATATTGCGTATTTCAAGTTCCAATGAACCATATAAATTCATTAATTCAATCCACACTGATCAGATGCTTAACTAAATCATATAACAGCGTCTAGAAGCATTTTATGAAATAAAAAGTCGGGCGACGCCAAACACTGCCCGACGCCTGATAACGTCTGTTATCAGTGTAATTCACGCACAAAACAGAAAATGTTCAGACGCCTGAGTTTATTAATGATAAATAAATGAAATCCTACTCACAGCGTTTCGAACTGTCCGGGTTCGTCCGGAATTGCGTCTAAGGACCAGTTTTCGGGCGATTTCTGGTCTTCTTCTACCTTTGGATTACTCAGGAACAATCTGCTTCACGCAGCAGGTGCACACGCTCACACACATAAAGTAGGGCTAAGCAAACGTCACTGCTCGTAGCTTGTTGGCTATAGATTCAAGTTCCAGATCCATGGCCGAAGTCGGGATGCTGCTTGGGCTGCTGCTCGCCCAAGGTTTCCTAGTCGTTATTGCAGCAGTTGTAGCTGCTTGAACTGGATGGGGCGTCGGCCCTTGCTACTTGGCGCAAATGGAGGAACAACTGGATGTCGTTTCTTGGTGGTTGATTAGATGACTCGGGGTGCTACAGAGCCGCCTCCTCAATTTCCTTTGCTTGCTGGTCACACTCACAACTGCAGATGAGCAGCAGATCGGCCACTGCTGATTTGCAGAACGACCGCCCAAACCAAGCAGCAAAGCTGCAGATGGGCGCCGCTGCTAGGACACGAGATAGAGGGGGAAGGAAAGAGGTGGAAGGAGGACGGAGTTCAAGGGATCTCTCCTGCTGCTGGGTGCGTCCACGATGGCTCCCTTGGCCGCTGATGTGGCTGCCGTGCTGCTGCAGCTTGCTAGGGCGCCGCCTAGCAGATTAGGGTTGCGGTGGGGGCGAGGTAGAGGAAAAGAAAGGGAAGAAGAAGGGGAAGGCTAGGCGTTGTTGGATCGGAGCTCTAGGCTCACGAAATCGCCCCAAGATCGCCCTTGGTCGCAACCTGCTAGTTCAATCAGGCACCGCTTTTGCGGTCCTGTTCCATCGGGGAAGGAGAAAGGATAAGCGAGAAAGGGAAATAAAGGCAAGAGAAAAGGTAAATAACTTATTAATGGGAAAATTGCAGAAATGGTCCAAGGAATATATAAATGCCACAACTATGGCCTCGGGGGTCCGATTGAAATGATTCTTTTTTTTTTGCAAACTTCGATAACGGAATTCACTACAACCTCAAAGCAAGAAATCACAATTAGGATCTTGTCACAACTGGTCAAAGCACCAATTACATCTTGAGTATTTTATTCAACTTAATTAACTTAACAATTAGCACTGCAATTATCATTAATTGCCTCAGGTGATTAAATCTCAACCATTGATTCATGAAGTAGCTTATCTTGATTAACCATGTTGTTTAACAAGGTGATTAGCACTAATCAAGGTGCTTCACGTTATTCGAGGTATATCTTGACTAACCCTAACATGGGTTGTAACAATCTCCCTCCCTTATAAGAATTTCGCCCCGAAATTCCTAAAAGAGAGAAGGAAACTTGTTACGCATCTCTGACCCAAGCTCCCACGTGGATTCCTCTAAGTTATGGTTTCTCTACAAACATTTAACTAATGGTATCTCACGATTCTTGAGTTTCTTGATCCTCTGATCAACTATCTGTATTGGTCCCTCAACATAGGATACATCTGGTCTGAGCTGAGCAGATTATAGATCCACTATTTTCTCTGAACCAGGATAATACTTCTTCAACATCGATACATGAAATATATCATGTAACTTAGCCAATCCAGATGGAAAATCCAATTTATTGGTTATAAGTCCAATCCTCTTAATGACATGATATGGGCCCATACACCTAGGAGTCAGTTTGCCTCTCTTGACAAATCCTCAACATTCCTTTCCATGGTGAAACTTTCAGATACACTTCATCACCAACATGAAACCAAGAGGTCAACGCCTCTTCTCGGCTTGACTCTTATGTCTATCAGGTGCAACTTTCAACTGTACTTTGATCACAGTAATCTTTTTAGTGGTCAAATCCACTATCTCTAATCCATGAATCTGCTTTTCACCTACCTCATATCAACATATGGATGATCTACACTTTCTACCATACAGAGCTTCATACGGGGCCATACCAAGACTGGAATGGTGACTATTGTTGTATGCAAACTCTATAAGGCTTAAGTGTTCTTCCCAATTTCCACTGAAATGCAAAACACATGCTCTCAGCATGTCCTCAAGAGTCTGGATGGTCCTTTATGACTGACCATCCGTCTGTGGGTGAAAAGCTGTACTGAATCTCAACTTTGTGCCCAAAGCACGATGCAACTGATTCCAAAATCTGGATGTGAACTTAGGATCTCTATCAGATATAATTGAAACTGGAATACCATGCAACCTGACTATTTCATCCACATATATCTTAGCCAACTTCAAGACATCAAAAGTTTACTTAATATGAAGAAAGTGAGCAGACTAAATTAGTCTATCCAAAATCATTCATATCGAGTCATAACCTCTAGGTGTCTTGGGCAACCCTATCACAAAATCCATGGTGATATGTTCCCATTCCCATTCAGGCACAGAAAAAGATTACAAGGTAGCTGAAGATTTCTAGGGTTCAGCCTTAACCTACAGGCACACACTACTTCTAACCACGTATTCAGCTACATCCTTCTGCCTATCTGACCATCTGTTTCAACTCCTTGAGATTCATATACATCTTAGTGTTTTCCTGAAAGCATAGCATACATCAATACATGCGCTTCCATAAGAATCTTTTCTTTCAACTCACTATCTCGAGGTACACACAACATGTCATGCTAATACAACACCTTATCATCTTAAAACTTAAACTCTGGTCTCTTTTCCTCCTATCATGTCATGCATGATCTGGTTTAACTTACTATCACCCTATGGTAGTTCCTTGATCTGATCATAATAAATAGGCTTGATTTGCATCTATACAATCAAACCACTTTGTGTTGTCACCCCTAAGTCTAAGTTCAACCTCCACATTTCTATTAACAGGTCTCTATTGAAACCTGCCATAGAGAATGCATTAACTGTTGAACTTGACTTTCTGCTGAAAGCATCATTCACCGCATTCTCTTTATCAGGGTGGTAATCTATTGTCACATCATAAAGATAGTGACGCCATGTCTTAAAAACATGAATTACATCAACTATCTTCAGATCATATATCGGATAATACTCCGCTTTCTATGCTACTTTCTTATTGTTACATTTCAAGTTTATGTCTTACTCTTTTCTCTAAGTCATTACATGTTGCTCATGTACCATTCAGATTATCTACCTCAAAACCCTAGATCACTATCAAAACCAGTTTACTTTTCATAGAACAAATCTCAAGGTCTTATTTTACAAAGATACTAGTATTCAAGGTTACATCACTAGTGATATCCCTTAAACTACTACAACTTTAATCATTCTAGGGTTTTGGTCCATATCAGTATCATAGAATTATTGTGTGTGTGATCGATCATATAGATCAATTTGAGCTGCTTGGGTCAATAGCATATTAACCCATCACTCAACTTTAATTATGCTGGCTGAAAATTCAGTTTTCACAATAGTTTCTGTAATTCGTTTATTAAATAGCTAAAAGAAGTTCCTAAAATTCTGGAAATTTTATATGTTATACCTAATGAAGTTTCAGACCTCCAGTAAAAATTTGAGATCATTTCTAATTACCAATAAATAAATACAAATCAAACAGTGCACTGCTATATTGCAGTCTGCAGCAGATTCGGTCGAGTTGTAAACTCGGCCGATAAACATGTCAGAACATTCTTCAAAAATTCTGATATTTTCCAATGTTGTTTACATTTTATATATACAAATCATATCCAAATTTGAGATAAATCAGAGTTACACATAAAATACTAAAAATCATTTAGTGAGACATTCTATTCATCAAATTCTGTATTCATATGTCATTAAAACCCTAATTTGGGCCAATTAGGGTCTATGCTTCTCAAACCCTAATTCTCAAGACAAAGAACATTTAGACTTCTTACCATAGTTAAAACATCCTAGTGTATATACATTCTCACTATGTTACGGGTCTAAATCATCCAGAGTCTATTCTTATTTTATTGTTAATAGGAGTCATTAGATCCCAGTAACGCATCCTGCCAGCCGGACCAGGCCGAACCTGTAGTCCTGAAGCCAAGAGCTACTCGGGATTAACCTACTCCTATTAATCTTAAACATGTGGAAAGAATATCCACTTAGGGCAAACTCATTTAAGCATAACTTCGGGTATACTTAATACAAAGAATTTGAATAATAATTAAATCACTTCATGTCACATAACAATATAAAAGGATCATATTTATTCTACAAATTGAAAATCTAAATTCATGCATATAAGAGCATTTCTAGTGATCTTTAAATCAAATAAGCAATAATAGACAAGAGTTGAATCACATCTTATATGTAATCTCTTATTTCTACATTAATTTCTTATCTCATAACCCTAAGATTTCTAGGGTTTCTCTCTAGCCCATCCTTCCACTGCATACCTGGCCAGGGCATCCAGAGAAGAACAGACAGAGTAGCTTGATACTGGTCAATCTAAGTATTCAGACACCTGGCCAGGGTATCTAAACACTCAGACCTCCCAGAGCTAAAACACATCAGCTATTATTTGCCTCACTTATAACTTTATCTTTTGATCTTAATGATTCTTAACGACTCAACTTAAACTCTTTACTTGGTTCTCGTGACCACATCCTTTTCCTGCCATCTGTAATAGTATAACAGAACACTTCCTGTTAGAAAATTACAGACAGAAGAAAAACTCTTAAACCTTAATCCTATTGGTCTCTTATCGTCCCCTGACCTTGACTTAGAGTATTTATATACTCAACCTATGCTCTGATACCAAGATGTCACACCCAAATCTCACACTAACCACAACCCACGAGATTAGGGCGCGACGGAGGGATTATCACATAAACAAACCACTGAGAACTTTTTCTTTTTAAAACCTCGTAATGATATCCATATTATTGCTGTAAACTAAAACATAAATAACTATTGCGGAAGCATTTCAATTAAACTGGCTAGAGAACATAAACAGAGTTTACAACATGTAACATTGTTTAACAGAACGTAGAACATAACAGTTAATTTACATCTTTTACACATTCGCCATACATACTCTCTCTCACCCACACCATGTCCCAAGGATCGAGGGGAAAGGAATAAGAGACCTCTATCTAACTAAACTAACTACATATACCTTCTACAGATTAAGCGTTAGGATGAAAGGATCCTTCAGATTCCTGTTGCTGCTGATGACCTGAAAATGTTTGAGTAGAGGAGTGAGCCTACTCGCTCAGTGAATTGTTTTTCATTTAACTATCATGAAACAACTCGTCAAGTTGATTGAATTGAAATAAAGCATAAGAACAATACTATACAGAGCATTTCTAATGACATAGCAGATTTTACAGATAATAATCACATTTCTATACAACAACAAATATCGCATAACTGTAAAGCATAAAATATCAGAAACTGCATATCTTGAATAATAAAGTAATTATTGAGAACTAGCACATAAGTTCTAAACTCTTAACATATTGCATTTACTGTGATCCTATATGATTACATTTTAGTTATTATGCCCTAATCATATGCAGTGTACTCTGCATACAAAGATCTGTGGCGAACTACGATCTCACCGTACAAGACTTAGCGACACACCCGGGAAATGCTAAGTCTAACTTCTCGTCCTGGTCTGCTACAGGACCCACAGGCTCTCTGGCCTCCTCTGCACTCACCATGAGTGCTCTGGACTCCTCCTCTAACCTGAGCACACAGGCGCAGGGAGTCAACACTGGGTTACCAACAGAATTACTCAACCGGTTGGTGTTGGATAACCCTTTACTTTATTTATTATTTTACCCCAGTGCCACCGAAATTACTCAATCGGTTGGTGTTGGACACTGTCTATCAACCCTCGTGCCACCAGAATTACTCAACCGGTTGATGTTGGCCACGAGTTTCACCCCTAAGGTGCAGACCTCTCAAAGGGGTTCTACGGTGTTAGGGCACCTAAGTCTATTAACTGATTAACATATAACTATATAAACAGGAATATCACATTGCATGCATATTGCACATTCTGAATATTCACTTGAAACACATGTATATCCTTTGTCATCCTTAAACATGATTCAGTATCATTTATCCAGTTTCAATGCTAAATATCCATTTTTAAATCAACAAATACATTGCAACCATAATACAGGAAAATTCATCATTTTCATTAAGCATATTGTGTATTTCAAGTTCCAATGAACCATATAAATTCATTAATTCAATCCACACTGATCAGATGCTTAACTAAATCATATAACAGCATCTAGAAGCATTTTATGAAATAAAAAGTCGGGCGACGCCAAACGCTGCCCGACGCCTGATAACGTCTGTTATCAGTGTAATTCGCGCACAAAACAGAAAATGTTCAGACGCCTGAGTTTATTAATGATAAATAAATGAAATCCTACTCACAGCATTTCGAACTGTCTGGGTTCGTCCGGAATTGCGTCTAAGGACCAGTTTTCGGGCGATTTCTGGTCTTCTTCTACCTTTGGATTACTCAGGAACAATCTGCTTCACGCAGCAGGTGCACATGCTCACACACATAAAGTAGGGCTCAACAAACGTCACTGCTCGTAGCTTGTTGGCTATAGATTCAAGTTCCAGATCCATGGCCGAAGTCGGGATGCTGCTTGGGCTGCTGCTCGCCCAAGGTTTCCTAGTCGTTATTGCAGCAGTTGTAGCTGCTTGAACTGGATGGGGCATCGGCCCTTGCTACTTGGCGCAGATGGAGGCACAGCTGGATGTCGTTCCTTGGTGGTTGATTAGATGACTCGGGGTGCTACAGAGCCGCCTCCTCAATTTCCTTTGCTTGCTGGTCACGCTCACAACTGCAGATGAGCAGCAGATCGACCACTGCTGATTTGCAGAACGGCCGCCCAAACCAAGCAGCAAAGCTGCAGATGGACGCCGCTGGTAGGACACGAGATAGAGGGGGAAGGAAAGAGGTGGAAGGAGGACGGAGCTCAAGGGAGCTCTCCTGCTGCTGGGTGCATCCACGATGGCTCCCCTGGCCGCTGCTGTGGCTGCCGTGCTGTTGCAGCTTGCTAGGGCGCCACCTAGCAGATTAGGGTTGCGGTGGGGGCGAGGTAGAGGAAAAGAAAGGGAAGAAGAAGGGGAAGGCTAGGCGTTGTTGGATCGGAGCTCTAGGATCACGAAATTGCCCCAAGATCGCCCTTGGTCGCAACCTGCTAGTTCAATCGGGCACCGCTTTTGCGGTCCTGTTCCATCGGGGAAGGAGAAAGGATAAGCGAGAAAGGGAAATAAAGGCAAGAGAAAAGGTAAATAACTTATTAATGGGAAAATTGCAGAAATGGTCCAAGGAATATATAAATGCCACAACTATGGCCTCGGGGGTCCGATTGAAATGATTCTTTTTTTTTGCAAAACTTCGATAACAGAATTCACTACAACCTCAAAGCAAGAAATCACAATTAGGATCTTTTCACAACTGGTCAAAGCACCAATTACATCTTGAGTATTTTATTCAACTTAATTAACTTAACAATTAGCACTGCAATTATCATTAATTGCCTCAGGTGATTAAATCTCAACCATTGATTCATGAAGTAGCTTATCTTGATTAACCATGTTGTTTAACAGGGTGATTAGCACTAATCAAGGTGCTTCACGTTATTCGAGGTATATCTTGACTAACCCTAACATGGGTTGTAACAGTTACAAACAAATACAAGAATCAAGATATCGTCCAAACCAGCATAGCATATTGCCCAAGAGTTTAGGTCAAGAGGGCTGTCGGGTAGCACCTCCCCAAAGCTTATATCGTCCAAAGTGTTAACTTACAAGATCCTCTTCCACCTTACACACGGACACCCGAACCCTAGTGGGTCAAGAAGAGGCTAACCTCAATTGACTAAGAAGGAGGGGTCTTGCACTTCTTCTATCACCAAACGGGTCACAAGGAGAAATCTTAGAAAAGAGTCACCACTAACCGAGCTCACCTTCTAGCCCATGGTGAGAGGAGAGTATTGCTCAAGCAACTAGAACACAAGCTCACCTCAATCGACCAAGAAAGAGGGGTGTTGCTCATGCTACTAGAAACCCAATCTCACTCCTCTAGACCAAGGGGAGAAAAGAGTATTGCTCACCTACAAACCCTAGATCACAAGGATTGGCCAACATGGATACTAAGAAAGAAACTAAGCTACTAGCATGCATATAAACAAGATCATAGCAAGGGATAGTGTAGTTAGGGTTAGAAGTTATGCCACCCGCCTTAGGCAACTTCAAGCTCCAAGCTCCGAGCAAGGAAGATGGAGACTCCAAGGCTATCGGCCACCACTTGCTCCTCCTAGGTGTGTCGGCCGACAAGCTTGCTCCTCCAAGGGTGTATCGGCCACCACTCTTCTTCTTCAAGGGGATATCGACCACCACTAGCAATGTAGAGGGGTTGTGTCATGCACAACAAGGTGGAGGAGAGACTAAGGGACCAAAGGAACTCCTAGCAAAAGGGAAGGCCACACCTATATAGAAGGAAAGGGAGGAGAAAACAAGGTTGGTTCAAGCAAGGTGTCACTTGCCTAGGGACATTTGTCCTAGTGCACGAGCCACCACTCTAGCAAGCTTCATCCACATGTCCAAGATGTGCTCCAAGTGTCCACTTATGCAAGGTCAAGGCTAGGTCAAGCATCATGGGCGACACAACATGTTTCTCCTGGGCGACACACTCCATTGGCCGATACACATCCACACTTGGCCGATACAAGGCTCAACCCTAAGCAAAGCAAGGCACCTCAAGGCCCAACAAGCTCAACAAGGCCCAAAAGAACTCAAGCAACGAGCCCAAGCCTACCTCTCAAACTTAGAGGAAGCAAAGAGAGAGAGGAACACCTCACAAGGTGGCAAACTTGCCTACAAAACCTTAAACTTGGGTTATTTGCAAGCAGCCCCTCCAACTCTCGACAAGGCATAACCAACCCTAAACACCACTAAAGGTGATTAGCAAGCACCAAAACACCAAGGTTAAGCAAAACAAACAGGGTAAACCCTAAACGAAGGTTAGGGTCCTTACAAGCTAACCCCCTTTAAGGGATTATGTCCCTGAAATCTGAAGAGAAAAGCCAGGGATACTTCCTCCTCATCTCTTCCTCAAGCTCCCACGTGGCTTCCTCAATGCCACGATGATGCCAAAGGACCTTCACAAGAACTAGGTCCTTCCTCTTCAGCTTCTTAACCCTTCTGTCAAGGATCGCCACAGGACCTTCCTCATAGGTCACATCTTCAACAAGCTCAATTTCCACTGGCTGTATTACTGTTCCTAAATCTGGATGACTTTTCTTCAACATACTGACATGGAACACTGGATGTAACCTATGCAACTCTGGAGGCAACTCTATCTCGTAAGCTACCTTACCAACACGTGCTATAACTGGGTAAGGCCCCATATACCTGGGTGCCAACTTACCCTTCCGACCAAACCTTAGCACTCCCTTCCACGGCGAGACTTTAAGATATACTTTGTCTCCCACCTGGAACTCCAAAGGTCATCGACGATTGTCTGCATATGACTTCTGCCTGTCCTGTGCCACTGTCAACTGTTGTTGTATCACCTTAATCTTTTCTGTTGTCTGCTGTACTAACTCAGGACCCAAAAGCTGATACTCACCAGACTCATACCAACATAAAGGAGATATGCACTTCCTTCCATACAAAGCCTCATAAGGAGCCATGTCAATGCTCCGCTGATAACTGTTGTTGTAGGCAAACTCTATCAAACTAAGATGTACATCCCAACTGCCTGGGAACTGCAAAACACAATCTCGGAGAAGATCCTTCAAAATCTGAACAGTCCTTTCAGACTGTCCATCTTTCTATGGGTGAAAAGATGTACTGAACCTCAACTGCGTTCCCAACGCTCTGTGCAACTATTCCCAAAAATGACTTGTAAATTGAGGACCTCTGTCAGAAACTATCGTTACTGGAACACCATGCAAACGTACTATCTCATCCACATATACTCGAGCGAGCTTTTCTGCTGTATACGTTGTCTTTACAGGTATGAAATGGGCAGACTTCGTCAATCTGTCCACTATCACCCAAATGGAATCATGATTCCTAATTGTCCTAGGTAGACCAACTACGAAATCCATGGTTATAAGATCCCATTTCCACTGCGGTATTGGCAAAGGTTTCAACGTACCTGCCGACTTCTGATGTTCAACCTTCACTTGCTGACAAACCGCACATCTCGCCACGAACTCGGCTACATCTTTCTTCAAACCGGGCCACCAATACAAGTCCTTCAGACTATGATACATCTTGGTGACACCTGGATGCATAGCATACATTGACATATGTGCTTCCTCGAGCACCAACTTCCTCAGATCATCAGCATCTAGAACCACCATCCTATCTCGATAGCAGACTAGCCCATCCTCGGACTCATGGAACCCTTCACGCTTTTCACTGTCAGACTTTGATCTGATCAACTGTACTGTATCATCTGTCTACTGTGCATCCTTGATCTGCTGTCTCAACGTAGGCTTGACTTACATCTGTGCTAAAAGACCAGAAAACAAGGAAACTTCCATCTGCACATTCAGATGTCGCAGAGAAACAAACATATCTCGCCTATGGCATACCAGGGAACTCAACTGTGCCTTCTTTTCAGAAAGAGAAGAAGACTTTCTGCTAAGCGCATCAGCTACCACATTCGCCTTACCAGGATGATACTCGATAGTGCAGTCGTAATCATTTATCAACTCCATCCATCGACGTTGTCGCATGTTCAACTCATGCTGCGAAAAGATGTACTTCAGATTCTTATGATCTGTAAAGATCTGACACACTTCCCCATAAAGATAGTGTCTCCAAATCTTTAACGCATGAACCACTGCCGCCAGCTCCAAATCATGAGTCAGATAGTTCTCCTCATGTTTCTTAAGCTTTCGTGAAGCAAAAGAAACCACATGATCTTCCTGCATCAGCACACAACCTAAGCCTTTCTTGGAAGCATCACAGAAAACAACATAGCCCTTTCCAGGATCTGGCAGGATTAACACTGGAGCACTGGTCAGCTTCTCCTTCAAACTCTAGAAAGCTTGCTTACATCGTTCATCCCAAACAAAAGGTACATCCTTCCTGGTCAACTTCGTTATCGACAACACGATCGTACTAAAGTCCTTGATAAACCTCCGGTAGTATCCTGCTAAACCAAGGAAACTACGAACTTCTGTTGTCGTCTTTGGTTGTTCCCAATCCGCAATGGATTCCACTTTCTTTAGATCTACTTTGACTCCTTCAGTAGATATCACATGACCTAAGAAAGTCACTTCCTCCAACCAGAACTCACACTTACTGAACTTGGCATACAACTGATGTTGGCGAAGAAGGGTCAACGCTTGTCGAAGATGTTGCTCATGCTCTTGCCTGTCCCGACTATAGATCAAAATGTCATCTATAAAGACTACAAAAAACTGATCTAAGAATGGATGGAACACTATGTTCATCAGATCCATGAAAGCAACATGTGCATTAGTTAACCCAAATGGCATAACCATAAACTCGAAGTGACCATACCTTGTCCTAAAAGAAGACTTTGGTATGTCTTCCGCCTTAATCCTCAACTGATGATATCCAGACCGTAGATCGATCTTTGAGAACACCGTAGCACCACGCAGCTGATCGAACAGATCATCTATCCTCGGTAACGGGTACTTGTTCTTGATCGTGACCTTGTTCAGCTGTCGGTAGTCTATACACAACAACATCGAACCATCCTTCTTTTTGACGAACAACACGGGAGCACCCCAAGGCGACGTTCTTTGTCGGATGAAACCTTTGTCCAACAACTCTTGTAACTGCTTCTTAAGCTCTGCCATCTCCACTGGAGCCATCCTATATGGTGTCTGTGCAACTGGCTGTGTTCCTGGTACCAGATTGATCTCGAAATCAATCTCTCAGGGTGGAGGAACACCAGGAAACTCCTCAGGAAACATGTCTGCAAACTCTCGAACAACTGACACCTCCTCAAGGCTAGGACCTTTCGCCTTGGCAACCACAATGGTATCCACCACGTGAGCTAAGAACGCCTCACATCCTTTCCGTAGCAACTTCTCTGCCACCATAGCCGATATCAGACACGTCAGAAGAATCTTCCTATCTCCCTGGAAGATCCACTTCTCTCTGTCATCATCAAACACAGCCTGCTTGGTACCACAGTCCAAAACAACCTTATACCTCTCTAAGGTATCCATCCCAAGGATAACATCAAAACCATGCATATCAAGTGGTATAAGATCCACTTGAATGGGGTGTCCTGAGAAAGACAAGACACAAGACGGACACTCTTCTCGAAGCAGCGAGGAACCATCAAGAGGGGTTTCTAACAACAAACTATCCTCCTTACAGCTAACAGGTAAACGACAATTTTCAAGCGTACTATAGGCGATAAAAGAGTGCGTAGCACCCGGGTCAACCCGAACAGATATAAAGCAAGAAGAAGACATATCAAAATGAAATAACTCCATCTGACCTGTCACCACTTGCGGGTTGACTATCACCTCCGGCTGATTCATAGTGTAGAATCGAGCCGTTGCTTGCTGTCCACGACTTCTGCTTCCTTGAACAGATGATCCAGCTTGAGACGCTTGACCACGTCCTCATCCTCTGCTACCGCTGGGCTGCTGTCGATCTGATCCTTGCTAATTCTGCCTCGGCTGCTGCGTTACTTCAACATCTCTATTCGGGCAGTTGAACCTCCAATGCCCGATCTGACCACACAAATGACATGTTCTATCATCAACCCATGGCCTAGATGGCCCTGTCATTGCCGCGGAAGTTGTACTTTGTGCCTTAGATGGTGAAGAAACATAACCTCTCCCCTTACTTGGAGACCTCTAAGACGGTACACCAGAACTTCTTATCGCTGACGGTGATGAAAACCTGGGCTTCTTAAAGCCACCAAACCTCCGTCCATGAAACTGAGCAGGTCTTTTGTGAGACATGGATTCTCTTTTCTCCCTTACTGACCTATCAATCCTTCGAACAGATTCCACAAACGTAGCAAACCGCTCTCGCTTTTCCCACGCAGACATAGGGGTTGTCAACTCAGCACTCAAACCCTTTTTGAAATGTCTGATCCTCTCCTCATCTGTTGCCGCCATGTGAGGACAAAACCTCAACCGATCCATAAACTTGGCTTCATACTCGGTGATGTTCATCGTTCCTTGGCGCATGCTCTTAAACTGATTGATCTTCTCATCCAGATACATCTTCGAGAAGTATCTGGTGACAAACTTGTGCCAGAAAACTTCCCAACAGATCACCTCACCAGACCGCTTCTCTTCCTCGATGGTCCACCAGTGACCAGCACTACCCTTCAGGAGGTAGACAACATGCTTTACCTTGTCTGCTTCGGGGATGTCGAGGATCCGGAAATCCTTCTCAAGACTTTTCAGCCACAGATCTGCATCCGCTGGATCAGCCGTTCCAGCATAATCTGAAGCTCCGACTCGGCAAAGCCGCTCGAAGGTCTTCCCAATACCTGATGCTTCTACATGGGGAGCATGTGCTCTCGGAGGAGGCACTGGCAATCACTCAATCATGAGATTCATCGTAGCCATCATCCACCCCATAAGGTGTTGGTAGGAAGGATGTTCAAGAATGGTTGGGTTAGGTTGGGGGACCTCAGGCACCCAATCTTCATGTGCCTGCCCAAAATCTCCATCAACTGATGCAACATCACTGTGCTCATTAGCATGTTCTTCATGGTTTCCAGACATCTTGGCTTTTCTTCTGATGAGAGCAGAAGATGACTGTGAGAAAATCTGGAAAACTCATAAGAACAGACGCAACCTAGTCCTAAATCCCTGTAGACTCAGTGAACCTAAAGCTCTGATACCAAAACTTGTGGAAACACATCCCACTATTACACAAACATCGAGGTGTTATGCAAAAATGTGCGGAAATCACCATAACCACATATTATAAAAAACACGGGTTAATTAAAACCGATTGCGGAAAACTGATAAACTGAGAAACTATTACATTCCAGTCCACACCCTACAAGAAAATAGGTTATATACAAGCCTTGATACATGTCCACAGCCTAGAGTAGCAACTGCCTTGTCATCACATGAGTCCATCACCTATTTATACATACATAAAGGCCCGCATCCGGCCAGCAGTAGGATATACAAACATTAACAATTATACATCGTGAAACAACATCAAAACACCGCCAAGGACCTGAGAGTACAAGGATGACTCTAGACTCTACTACAAAACATCCAAAGCAGCAGTACATCCATCGCTTGCCTTCTACTGCTCCTCTTGTTGCTCGGCCGCAACTCTGCGACCACCACCACGTATAGCTCGACCACCTAAAAAGGGTGTAACTCAGTGGAGTGAGACAATTGAACATTGTCCCAGCGAGAAGCATAACTCCCCGCCGAAACTACAGAACCTCAGAAAGATAAAGTTATAACAGCAGATAACTGATAACAGGTATAACGAGAGCAGTTATAAGAAAAGCTGTTCAAGCTAGCAAGCTTACCAGATATGAAAGGCATATACTCAAGTATTTGTTTATGGAACATGATTAACAAGACAAGATATATGACATTTACCACATATGAGAAACATATAAGCAACTGCAAGATATGATAGAATTATCTATACAAACGAGGCCTCAACCAATGTTTCATGTTTATCCTAAGAAGTAATACTCTTCAGCTGAATTACGTGTTATTATGCCCTGAGGAAGTGAGCTGTACCGCTCAGATCCAACCTTCGGTTGCGAAACCCACGCCAGTGCCATACAAGGTCAATAGGAGAGCCGGACTCCATGACCTCTCTGCCTCATGGTCAGTGCATGAGTACAACACAAGCAGGACCGCAGTCTCATGCTGAAGTGGTCTTAGCCACAGGGTCAGGCTACCCTCTGCCTAGCCCACCTCGGTACAGGTCACGGCGCTAGTGAAACTGAGCCACATGCCTGTTCACCGTGCTCTGAGCCATGAACACATTCATGCTCCTTATATCACATATCCTGAGCCATGGGCCTGTTCACCATGCTCTTATCACAATTGGGCTATGGGCCGGAATCTGCACCCTTGAGTCTACAACCACAGTTGCACTCTTACCTCCTCACTTTAGGCTAGGAGCAACCTCGCATATTCAACAATATGCGCTCCGGGTTGACCCACAGGAGAACCCATTTCACCATCACCAAATTCCTGACGATGATGGGTCTATGGCTAGGGCAACTACGTGATAGATTTCACTGTGATTAATTAGTATCTTTTAGATGGATTGCAAGATTCAACCAAGTTGTGTAACATGCAAGCTATAGAAGGAAATAAACAACATAAACTCAACATTATGTTTTTACTACAATTCACATCATATTGATCCATCACAAGGATCCCACATCACATGTTATCACTTGGCCTCTTACCAATCATCCGGATCCATCTCAAGGATCATCACATACTATGGGATCTCAATCCCTCATCACATAGTGTCACTGCCTCTCAAGGCCTATATCATCATCATGGAACATCATTCATAATGTACCTGTCATATCATTGTTCACATATAATCATTCCTCATAGCCTTTCATTTAGCTATGCACTACCTGCATGGTTAGCACTATTCAATAATCATCATGAATAACTTAGAAACTCATATTATCAACACAGGGTGACATTTAGGATTAAGCACATTATCAACACAAAGTGACAATAGGGATTATATCCTTTTCTTAATCATGCCTTATAACACTCTGCATTACATGTTCATTATTATTCTTGGGTATTATACCGATGATTATGATGATTAAGATAAAAGGGACTAACGTTGCCATCATCATTATTAAGCATAGCACAGACCATCATCATGGTGAACGTGGTATGAGATTAGCACCTCGGTGTCTATGACTGATGGAACCCTCACTAGAGGTAACTTAAGCCCTTACTAAAAGGTTGTGTCGGGCATCATGCCCTCACCTAAGGCTCAGCCATAAAGCTCATCTCATGACGGCCGACACTCTCAGCCATACCCACGAAGCTGCATCGGGCATACCAGCTGCAACGCCCGTCACACTGAGCATGTCGGGTGACACACTAGGCTAATGTGACGCCCGTCACAGGTCTACCAGCCATGCCCACCAGCTATGAATAAGTCTGGTGTTCTAAACTCAAGCAACCGACAAATGGGTCTAACATCCAGCCTATTAACTTATGGCCTATCGGCCGACACAAGGCATAGTAATGGTGTGACACCCGTCACAAATTCAAGTGTGTCGTCTAATGACCAAACCAAAGGATTGTGTCGTCCGTTACAAATAGATACAAGAATCAAGATATCGTCCAAACCAGCATCGCATATCGCCCAAGAGTTTAGGTCAAGAGGGCTGTCGGGCAGCACCTCCCCAAAGCTTATATCGTCCAAGGTTTTAACTTACAAGATCCTCTTCCACCTTACACACGGACACTCGAACCCTAGTGGGTCAAGAAGAGGCTCACCTCAATCGACTAAGAAGGAGGGGTCTTGCACTTCTTCTATCACCAAACGGGTCATAAGGAGAAATCCTAGAAAAGAGTCACCACTAACCGAGCTCACCTTCTAGCTCATGGTGAGAGGAGAGTATTGCTCAAGCAACTAGAACACAAGATCACCTCAATCGACCAAGAAAGAGGGGTGTTGCTCATGCTGCTAGAAACCCAAGCTCACTCCTCTAGACCAAGGGGAGAAAAGAGTATTGCTCACCTACAAACCCTAGATCACAAGGATCGACCAACATGGATACTTAGCAAGAAACTAAGCTACTAGCATGCATATAAACAAGATCATAGCAAGGGATAGTGTAGTTAGGGTTAGAAGTTATGCCACCCGCCTTAGGCAACTTCAAGCTCCAAGCTCCGAGCAAGGAAGATGGAGACTCCAAGGCTATCGGCCACCACTTGCTCCTCCAAGGTGTGTCGGCCGACAAGCTTGCTCCTCCAAGGGTGTACGGTCACCACTCTTCTTCTTCAAGGGGATATCGACCACTACTAGCAAGGTAGAGGGGTTGTGTCGTGCACAACAAGGTGGAGGAGAGACTAAGGGACCAAAGGAACTCCTAGAAAAAGGGAAGGCCACGCCTGTATAGAAGGAAAGGGAGGAGAAAACAAGGTTGGTTCAAGAAAGGTGTCACTTGCCTAGGGACATTTGTCCTAGTGCACGAGCCACCACTCTAGCAAGCTTCATCCACATGTCCAAGATGTGATCCAAGTGTCCACTTATGCAAAATCAAGGCTAGGTCAAGCATCATGGGTGACACAACATGTTGCTCCTGGGCGACACACTCCATTGGCCGATACACATCCACACTAGGCCGATACAAGGCTCAACCCTAAGCAAAGCAAGGCACATCAAGGCCCAACAAGCTCAACAAGGCCCAAAAGAACTCAAGCAATGAGCCCAAGCCTACCTCTCAACCTTAGAGGAAGCAAAGAGAGAGAGGAACACCTCACAAGGTGGCAAACTTGCCCACAAAACCTTAAACTTGGGTTATTTGCAAGCAGCCCCTCCAACTCTCGACAAGGCATAACCAATCCTAAACACCACTAAAGGTGATTAGCAAGCACCAAAACACCAAGGTTAAGCAAAACAAACAGGGTAAACCCTAAACGAAGGTCAGGGTCCTTACACGATCAGTTTGAGTTTGCAACGTAGTGACATATCGGCCAGACTACAAAACAACAACTTATAATTAATGTTATAGTCGTCTAGATAGCAACTCGTAGTCAAATCTATGGTCCTATAAAACAACTAGCCTACCTTGGTACAAGGCACATCACTAGAGAATCGAATCACACATGGACGTTCTAAAATAAAGCATCATTCCACTATATCAAAAATTTAAGGATACAAGGAGATATCTCACTTACACCTCACATATTCAATAATATGCTCTCCTAGTTTCCCATAGGAGTTACTCTTTTTACCATCCAACAAGATACTGACATTGAAGATGGATATATTGTACATGGAAACTACATGATTAGGGTTTCACTTGACTAGATATTCCAATTGGGCATCTTTTACTGCATCAATCAAGTTACAACGTATAAACCCTAAACATACACTACAAAATTATGGTAGGATACAACTTCAGAATATATAAAATGTATAAAGTGAGAACTTGTCTCATCATCACATGTCACTTGTATCACTTCCATTATAAGGCCAATACTAATATCACATCACTATGGGATATCAATCCCTCAATCACATATCTAGAGGATTTCACTTCAAACTGTTCTCAAGGAACTTGTTTGGATGTTAGTCACAGTCACATAATTCTTACACATTCAATATCACAATATGTCTCAACATTAGTCATGATCACCTCCCTGTATTACATAGGGATCACATATCATTCTCATAGTTAGGGCATTCATCTCACCTGCAAGTCAGAGTTACATAAGTAGGAGATAGAAAACACTATAATGGAATAATAATATTCAAGTAGAGTGAACACATACATCACATTATCACAAAATTAGGGTTAGGGTTTTATGTGTCGTTGTTTAGAGTTTCATAGCATAATTCAACCACAATACTCTATTTCAACATTACCTAAGAAGAACTATCCATTCAAAGGTGTTCATCAAACCTAAATTATGGATCACAGAAGGTTACCAAAATAACTATGTTTAAATAGAGAAACTGGATTTCTTGCATGTGTAAACAGACCCACAACCTCCTGTTATTCAAGTGTAAATGAACCATACACAAAGTAACACAGTCCCATAGATAAATATCCAAAGAAACATGTCAATCATTATAATCACCACCAAATTAGATACAAGGATTTTAGGGTTTATAAGAAAAAGAAATATTCTTGATAATACTACAAAATTAAACTCTAAAATGTTATCTCTTTTTCTATCATAACTGAAACATGTTTTTATGATTTAGAACAACAACATATAATCAAGTTTAAGGTGCAAGTAATAGATGAGGGAAAATTTATATAACCCTCCTTTATTTGATGTTAAAGCTTCCAAGATCTCAAGCTCCAAAAGAGAGAAGAAGCCTCAACTTGGTTCACCATTTGACCACAAGATCACCTCCAAAAGAGAAATGAATGCCATGGTCAAAGGAGAGCTCATGGAATGGAAAAAATCAAACCCCAGGTCGATTTTTAAGAGATAAAGAAGAGGTCTTCTTCTTACTTGGGTACCACCATGTAAAAACATGGTCTCTGGCCCTTATGAAGAAGAAATCTCCAAGAAACGTCACTGTGGCGACACATCCCACTATTACACAGATAGCAAGGTGTTACGCGAAAACGTGCGGAAATCACCATAACCACAGATTATCAAAAACACAGGTTAATTAAAATCGATTGCGGAAAACTAATAAAGTGAGAAACTATTACATTCCAGTCCACACCCTGCAAGAAAACAGGTTATATACAAGCCTTGATACATGTCCACATCCTAGAGTAGCAGCTGTCTTGCATCACATGAGTCCATCATCTGTTTATACATACATAAAGGCCCACATCTGGCCAGCAGCAGGATATACAAACATCAACAGTTATACATCGCGAAACAACGTCAAAACACCGCCAAGGACCTGAGAGTACAGGGACGACTCTAGACTCTACTAAAAAACATCCAAAACAGCAGCACATCCATCTCTTGCCTTCTACTACTCCTCTTGCTGCTCGGCCGCAACTCCGCGACCACCACCACATCTAGCTCGACCACCTAAAAAGGGTGTAACTCAGCAGAGTGAGACAATTGAACATTGTCCCAGCGAGAAGCATAACTCCCCACCGAAACTACATAACCTCAGAAAGATAAAGTTATAACAACAGATAACTGATAACAGGTATAACGAGAGCAGTGAACCTAAAGCTCTGATACCAAAACTTGTGGAAACACATCCCACTATTACACAAACATCGAGGTGTTATGCAAAAATGTGCGGAAATCACCATAACCACATATTATAAAAAACACGGGTTAATTAAAACCAATTGCGGAAAACTGATAAACTGAGAAACTATTACATTCCAGTCCACACCCTACAAGAAAATAGGTTATATACAAGCCTTGATACATGTCCACAGCCTAGAGTAGCAACTGCCTTATCATCACATGAGTCCATCACCTATTTATACATACATAAAGGCCCGCATCCGGCCAGCAGTAGGATATACAAACATTAACAATTATACATCGTGAAACAACATCAAAACACCGCCAAGGACCTGAGAGTACAAGGATGACTCTAGACTCTACTACAAAACATCCAAAACAGCAGTACATCCATCGCTTGCCTTCTACTGCTCCTCTTGCTGCTCGGCCGCAACTCTGCGACCACCACCACGTATAGCTCGACCACCTAAAAAGGGTGTAACTCAGTGGAGTGAGACAATTGAACATTGTCCCAGCGAGAAGCATAACTCCCCGCCGAAACTACAGAACCTCAGAAAGATAAAGTTATAACAACAGATAACTGATAACAGGTATAACGAGAGCAGTTATAAGAAAAGCTGTTCAAGCTAGCAAGCTTACCAGATATGAAAGGCATATACTCAAGTATTTGTTTATGGAACATGATTAATAAGACAAGATATATGAGATTTACCACATATGAGAAACATATTAGCAACTGCAAGATATGATAGACTTATTTATACAAATGAGGCCTCAACCAATGTTTCGTGTTTATCCTAAGCAGTAATACTCTTCGGCTGAATTACGTGTTATTATGCCCTGAGGAAGTGAGCCGTACCGCTCAGATCCAACCTTCGGTTGCGAAACCCAAGCCGGTGACATACAAGGTCAATAGGAGAGCCGGACTCCACGACCTCTCCGCCTCATGGTCAGTGCATGAGTACAACACAAGCAGGACCGCAGTCTCATGCTGAAGTGGTCTTAGCCACAGGGTCAGGCTACCCTCTGCCTAGCCCGCCTCGGTACAGGTCACGACGCTAGTGAAACTGAGCCACAGGCCTGTTCACCATGCTCTGAGCCATGAACGCATTCATGCTCCTTATATCACATATCCTGAGCCATGGGCCTGTTCACCATGCTCTTATCACAATTGGGCTACAGGCCTGAATCCACACCCTTGAGTCTACAACCACAGTTGCACTCTTACCTCCTCAGTTTAGGCTAGGAGCAACCTCACATATTCAACAATATGCACTCCGGGTTAACCCGCAGGAGAACCCGTTTCACCATCACCAAATTCCTGACGATGATGGGTCTATGGCCAGGGAAACTATGTGATAGATTTCACTGTGATTAATTAATATCTTTTAGATGGATTGCAAGATTCAACCAAGTTGTGTAACATGCAAGCTATAGAAGGAAATAAACAACATAAACTCAACATTATGTTTTTACTACAATTCGCATCATATTGATCCATCACAAGGATCCCACATCACATGTTATCACTTGGCCTCTTGCCAATCATCCGGATCCATCTCAAGGATCATCACATACCATGGGATCTCAATCCCTCATCACATAGTGTCACTGCCACTCAAGGCCTATATCATCATCATGGAACATCATTCATAATGTACCTGTCATATCATTGTTCACATATAATCATTCCTCATAGCCTTTCATTTGGCTATGCACTACCTGCATGGTTAGCACTATTCAATAATCATCATGAATAACTTAGAAACTCATATTATCAACACAGGGTGATATTTAGGATTAAGCTCATTATCAACACAAAGTGACAGTAGGGATTATATCCTTTTCTTAATCATGCCTTATAACACTCTGCATTACATGTTCATTATTATTATTGGGTATTATACCAATGATTATGATGATTAAGATAAAAGGGACTAACATTGCCATCATCATTATTAAGCATAGCACAAACCATCATCATGGTAAACGTGGTATGATATTAGCACCTCGGTTTCTATGACTGACGGAACCCTCACTAGAGGTAACTTAAGCCCTTACTAAAAGGTTGTGTCAGGCATCATGCCCTCACCTAAGGCTCAGCCATAAAGCTCATCTCATGACGACCGACACTCTCAGCCATACCCACGACACTACGTCGGGCATACCAGCTGCAACGCCCGTCACACTGAGCATGTCGGGCGACACACTAGGCTAATGTGACGCCCATCATAGGTCTACCAGCCATGCCCACCAGCTATGTATAAGTCTGGTGTTCTAAACTCAAGCAACCGGCAAACGGGTCAAACATCCAGCCTATTAACTTATGGCCTATCGGCCGACACAAGACATAGTACTGGTGTGACTCCCATCACAACTTCAAGTGTGTCATCCAATGACCAAACCAAAGGAATGTGTCATCCGTTACAAACAGATACAAGAATCAAGATATCGTCCAAACCAGCATAGCATATCGCCCAAGAGTTTAGGTCAAGAGGGCTGTCGGGCAGCACCTCCCCAAAGCTTATATCGTCCAAGGTGTTAACTTACAAGATCCTCTTCCACCTTACACACGGACACTCGAACCCTAGTGGGTCAAGAAGAGGCTCACCTCAATCGACTAAGAAGGAGGGGTCTTGCACTTCTTCTATCACCAAACGGGTCACAACGAGAAATCCTAGAAAAGAGTCACCACTAATCGAGCTCACCTTCTAGCCCATGGTGAGAGGAGAGTATTGCTCAAGCAACTAGAACACAAGCTCACCTCAATCAACCAAGAAAGAGGGGTGTTGCTCATGCTACTAGAAACCCAAGCTCACTCCTCTAGACTAAGGGGAGAAAAGAGTATTGTTCACCTACAAACCCTAGATCACAAGGATTATCCAACATGGATACTAAGCAAGAAACTAAGCTACTAGAATGCATATAAACAAGATCATAGCAAGGGATAGTGTAGTTAGGGTTAGAAGTTATGCCACCCGCCTTAGGCAACTTCAAGCTCCAAGCTCCGAGCAAGGAAGATGGAGACTCCAAAGCTATCGACCACCACTTGCTCCTCCAAGATGTGTCGGCCGACAAGCTTGCTCCTCCAAGGGTGTATCAGCCACCACTCTTCTTCTTCAAGGGATATCGGCCACCACTAGCAAGGTAGAGGGGTTGTGTCGTGCACAACAAGGTGGAGGAGAGACTAAGGGACCAAAGGAACTCCTAGCAAAAGGGAAGGCCACACCTATATAGAAGGAAAGGGAGGAGAAAACAAGGTTGGTTCAAGAAAGGTGTCACTTGCCTAGGGACCCTTGTCCTAGTGCACGAGCCACCACTCTAGCAAGCTTCATCCACATGTCCAAGATGTGCTCCAAGTGTCCACTTATGCAAGGTCAAGGCTAGGTCAAGCATCATGGGCGACACAACATGTTTCTCCTGGGCGACACACTCCATTGGCTGATACACATCCGCACTTGGCCGATACAAGGCTCAACCCTAAGCAAAGCAAGGCACCTCAAGGCCCAACAAGCTCAACAAGGCCCAAAAGAACTCAAGAAACGAGCCCAAGCCTACCTCTCAACCTTAGAGGAAGAAAAGAGAGAGAGGAACACCTCACAAGGTGGCAAACTTGTCCACAAAACCTTGAACTTGGGTTATTTGCAAGCAGCCCCTCCAACTCTCGACAAGGCATAACCAACCCTAAACACCACTAAAGGTGATTAGCAAGCACCAAAACACCAAGGTTAAGCAAAACAAACAGGGTAAACCCTAAACGAAGGTCAGGGTCCTTACAGTCACCATGGATGATCCTAACCTAATGGTAGAGAGGAAGAAGATGATGATAGGGTATTCAGAAAAGGAAAATGCGATCAAGAGAATGAAATCACTTACCAAGAGAAGAATCACCAAGAATCACCACCAACAGGTTGATTTAGTACAATATGTTCAACATGCAAGGTCATCTACCACCCAAGCTTAAGGATTAGACCTCCCTTTCTCACAAAGCTCCAAGGTTAGTCACAAGAGATAAGGAAGAGAGTAGGGCCAAAAAAGATGCTTGCAAGTGAAGAGAAGGGGTTATATATACAAGGTAGGAGAGAAGTAAGAGTTTATGAGGTGTCAACACACGAAGTTATTAAGGGAGACATGTACTCCAATGAAAACAGCCTTACCTCCACTCACATGCATGTTTCAACCATTTAATGTTTATCCAAAAAACCATAGAGACCGTCTAGGTTGGCTACCACTTTGTTGCGGTCGAAACACTTCCTTGTACTTGTAGTGATCAAAACCCTAGGTCACCATATACACATGGCCGAGACACTTCACTAAAGGACAACCCATCTCGACCAAACCATCTCTTGGTCATCATGGTCGAAACAACAACACCTAAGGTATGTGTTGTGGTCGCTACAATCACCCAAAAGTAATGTAGTGGTCGCAACACTCAAACTCTAGCAAGGTCACCACATCAAACAAGGAAAATATTAAAAACCCTAATGCCACCATATGATGTCAGATCACCAACCATGATTTAAACAAGGTGCCCACAAGATGCACTATCTACATGTGAAAATTTGCAAGATAACCGTCACTCATGGGCAAATTGCAACTTGTTCCAAAACAAGTGCATACATAGCAATTATAGCTCAAACATCATTCAAATTGGACCAAAATGAAAATACAAGCATGCCACATGTTATTAGGGAATATCAAGTGATTAGATTAAGGTTTAAGAATCTCATTATAAAAAGTAAACACAATCAAGCATAAAGCTAGGTCAGGGGTATTACAACCAAAAACCCTTAACATGGATTTTGCCCTCAAAATCCTACACAAAAAGTGACAGATACTTTTTCTACATCTCATCTTCAAGCTCCCATGTGGCTTCCTCTACACCACGATGATGCCACAAAACTTTGAATAACATGATGTCCTTCTTCTTCAACTTATTGATCCTTCTATCTAGGATCAGAACAAGACCTTCTACATAAGACATATCATTATCCAACTCCACTTCAATAGGAAGAAGGGTCAACTCCATATCAGGGTGACACTTCCTCAACATAGAGACATGAAACACTATTCCTGACTTAGACAGACCTAAAACTGAGACAGGGATGATGAGTGGAGTATATGAAGGTTTATGTCTTCGCCATCACCTAGAACACAAGGAGACTAATGTGGTAACAAATGTTCTTATTTGGAAATAGATCAGGTGTGTAACTGTCTTGTTTAGCCAGTGGAGAAGGGTGGGAGTGGTTTCTAGGTGGACCATGCAGCTATTACTAGACTAGACATGTGTGGCTAACATCTAGATACAACCATACCCCTGGGATCGAGTTAGTGGTTGCCCAATTAGTCTAGAGCTTGATGAGATGAAAGGTTTGTTAAGGGAACCTCAGATGTACCTTTTAGGAAGAGTAGGTGGTGAGATCCACTTCTAGAGTGTTTTAGGGTTTCTGAGGAATCACCCTAGAAGAATCATGTCATGCAAGAAGCTCATGATTCTAAGTACACCACACACCCTGGTACTACCAAGATGGTTAAGGTTTGTAGCGGCACCCAGAATGAAGAAGGATATAGATACACATGTGGCCATATATCATGCATGCCAAAGGGTGAAGGTTGAATACTAGTAACCCGGTGGATTGTAATAGATGTTGGGAGTTCCCAATAGAATGGGAGAAGATCACCATTGACCTTGTGGTGAGTCTCCCCAAGACCAAAAGAGGTCAAGATGCAATATGGGTTATGGTAGACTGCCTTACCAAGTCAATATGTTTCCTTAGAGACAATTTTCAATGTGACAGATCCAGTTGAACTATATATTTGAGAGAAATATTTTGACTGTACGGTAATCTGAGTTCAAATATTCTTGAGCATGGCCTCAAGTTTGCTTCCATGTTGTAGAAGTAGGTACATGATGAACTCAATACTATATTGAAGTTTAGTACATCATATCACCCTTGACTGATGGATAGTCAAGAGAGTATGATCCAGACTTTAGAAGGTTTGATGATAACATATGTGCCAGTTTGGGGTGGGTCGCGGGAGCAGTAACTGCCCCTAGCAGAGTTTTCTTGTTATGACAACTACCAAAGACAATATTGGAATGTATGAAGCTATTTATGGGAGGCCGTGGTGGTCACTACTTTAATAGGGTGATGTCGGTGAGAGGACCTTGTGAAGGTCAGAGAAGCCACAGTTGTATGCTGATAAAGTTGCTTTTAATCGAACAATGGCTGAGAAAGCCCAGGATCGACAAGAGTCATGTGCTGATGCAAAGCAGACTGACTTGCACATCACTGTGGGTGAGCATGAGTTTTTGAAAATACGACCTCTCCAAGCTATGGCTAAGAATAGAGAAAGGTTGAGTCCCCGATACATGGGTACGTTTGAGATTTTGGAATGGATTGGTGGGGCTGCTTTTGTTTAGACTTACCCCTTAGGATGATATGATGTATGATGTGTTCCATTTGTCCAATCTAGAGAACTATGTGAGTTACTTGAGCCATGTGTTGAGCATTAAACCTATTGAATTCCAAGGGAGGCTAACTTACCCTGAGTCACCTATGAGGGTATGAGATACCAAGGTGAGAGAGAGCTCAGGAGTAAAGGATATAGATGGTAAAGGTTCTTTGGAAGCACCATGGAGAGGATGAAGCCACATGGGAGATGATTATGGACATGGAAAAGTCTTATCCTGAATTGTTTGTATGTTTGGTAGAATTTTGATGGAAAAATTCCTACAAGAGGGGAAGGATGTTAGAACCCAATTTTTGGGCTTATATGGTTTGAAATGCAATTTCTCCAATAAAATGTATGATTATTAAAATTGTATGATTTCTGTGTAATGAATGGATTTATTTGATAATATTTTCTTTAATTATATGATTTTGTGGACCCTATTGAGTTAGTGAGTCCAATTTGATAAAAAGGGAAGAAAAGATGAAGGATAACTAATAATGCATAAAAAGGAAAAGAAATTAAGATAATGATGAGAATCATGTGGAATTCTCTAGAAAGTGGTATGAATGACCTTCATGGGTTAGATTTCTAATCCACTTGGTTAATAATGTTAAAAGGAATCCAAATAAAGGAAATATAAGGGAAAGAGAGAGAAAATATGAATAAAATATGCCTTTTTAAGTGATAACTTGCATATGAAGAAAAACCTCTTTTACTTTGGAATTTCAATCCCAAACTTGGCACACAAGTAGTTAGTCATTATGGACTTTCCCTTAAAAGTTGGGATCAAACGGATAAGTGATTTAGTAGATATGATTTTTGTAAGATTTCCTAAAGTGTGAAGGACATCATTAAATGTCATGATTCTGATTCCTTTTGGAATTATATTTCCAGTCCTTTTTAATTGGTGTGTGCATTCGAGACCATCAGATCAAGATTGGATGACTTTTTGTTATCTTTTACCTCAGTCTAATTAGGAAGATAGGAGCAATAGGATGTGCGATTTTCTCGCACCCCTCCCTCTCTTCACAATCCTTGAATTGGGAAGATTTTACTCCCAATCAATTTGGGAGGAAATTATAGACCTAGTTGACCCTGGTTTTAGGGGCTTTGGAAGATAATACCACTTTTCCTAAATTGAGCCTAGAGCCAGACTCCATTATGCAACAACCCCTATGCCATACCTATATAAGGGGGAGTGGATGCCTCAGTGAGATAGGGAACCTCTATGAGATATTCTGCTAGGCTCTATGCTTCCTACTCTACCTCTAATTTCCCACAAACCCTGCTCACTCTCTTAGATCCTACTCTACTTCTGGTCGAGGTCTGACCTTCATTGTCTGCCCTATTCGGGACCAGAGTCGAGCAATTGGAGACCACCGATGAGTTCAGTAGGTCATGGAGAAGGAGCGGTAGCCTTCACCAGCTACTAGGGAAGCAAGGTGTATGAAGTCAATGATTAGGTTGACCGTGGCTGGGCGCTGCTCACAAAAGATAGGGGTTTGCGAGGTTGAAGATGGAATAGGAGGAATAGACCTCCTTACCCCTAACACTTGTGAAAGGAAACAAGGGTAAAGGAGTCCTTTTCGTCTCCTTCTTTGTGGCTGGCTCACATGGAGTGCATGCCGATGTGGCAGATACTGGTTGGTCTGAGCAAGCAACGTAGAAAATAAGGCGATATCAACAAAATGCTGACGTGACCCTCTGCCATTGGTCTGAAGGTATTTTATCTTACAAAATTTGTAATTATTTATTGGTAACTCAGATGGAAAAATGTTATATATGAAAGTTGATTAAAAAAATGCAAGGAATCCACTAAAAATAGAATTGAAGCATGTTATTTCTTCCAATTCGAAAAGTATATAAAGTTGTCACCTTTAATGGATTTAATAATGGAAAACTTTTGATGTTAATGGGATTTAATGATGCTCTTTGGATAATTCAAGTTGATATTAACCCATTGTTAATGAAAGTAAGAATTAGATCTAAAAAGATAATCTTTGTGCATAATTGGCTTAATTTAGGGTTCCATGTATATGAAAGTGCATTAATGGGCTTAGAAACCCTAATTTTGGTAAATATGTCTTTTAATGGTTTTTTTGAAAATTCATGAATAAAACAAAGTTATAATGATCCTAAGACAAATTGGGAATAAAAAAAATTTAATGTGGAAAATTGGAGTAGTTAGGGTTTAATGCATAGAAAAGTTGTTTTAGGGCTTGTTGACCTAAAAGGTAAAGATTGAGAAATAGATCTAAGAAACTCTAAGAAACCCTTATTCAACCTAGAAACCCTAAAAGTGATTCTCAAGTCAATAAACAGGGTTTTAATGAGTATGTAATGATTAGGTAATACATGCTTTTTAGGATTTAGATTGCTTGTGTGATTTGCTTGACTTGGTTGATTAGACTGCGTGATTGGATTGGATATTTTTTTTGATTCCTTGAGACTTCCAAATTAGGTATGTGGTTATATTTATGATTAATTGCTTTAGTTTTACAGCAATTTCCAAGGTTCTACCGATCACTTGAAATTAAATATTTGGATGACTTTATTTCCTGCAATCTATAAAGTGACTATGATTATTACAATATAATTATTTATGACTTGCCCAAACCTGCATACCATCTCTGGATTTATGATTTATGATTTATGAGGACCAAGCCCTGGAGGGATGGTCATAAGTGGTCAAGCCCTGGATTGGAAGACTACGTGGCACCTAGAGAGGTGGCCCACAAGGTACCAAGCTCAGGATGGAGAAGATAGCCTAAAGTCCATTGCAAGGACTAAACCCTAAGGTAGGGCATACCAGAGGATAGGTAAAAATAGTTGGGAAGTTATAACGAAAAGGTAAACTTTGATTGTTAACAAATATTTGATGTGATTAGGTTGTTACAATATACGTGCAAATTCTTAGTTGCCACCACATACCAATATAATTTTTATACTGACCGGCATTTTGTTTGTTGACATTTTAGGAATACTTGAAAGTGTACAAACAACTATAGTGATACTTGAAGAAGATAGCTAAATAAAGATTGGAGGATTTAGTTAGATAGAACTCTACTTTGCGTAAAGTTCCAAACTCCTATTTTTGAAAGGTATGTGAAAAGTAAATTTTTATCCTATTTTAAGCTTAGTCTGTGGTAAAATTTATTAATTAATTTTGATTTTTTGCAAAACCATTGATCCTATTTTGGAATAGCAGCTCTAGCTTCTTGGTCTTCCTTAATTGGGGGTTACCAAGGGGTGGGGTCATTAAAGTGGTAGTTCTTGAGTAGTTAATATTCTTGGATGAAGTTGTTAACCTTGTGCAAGTTTCCTTCATGGAAGTGGGAGTCCAAGACCTTGCATGTATGTGGAAGTCGATGGTTTTTGTTCCTTAAACCTAGGGTTTCCTTTGAGGTGATAAATGATGGTCTTTCCTTGGTTGTTTGAGTTGATTTATATCTTTTTCATGATCTGATGGTTGGGGTGCCAACCGATGTTCTTAATGCTCTTTCAAGTGGTTCAATTGGATGATTTTTCTTCTCTCTCCCAAATAGTGGTTTTACTTAGTGTTTTGGATCTCTTTCTCCACTTTTTGTTGACAAATGATGATCCCACTGGTTCTATGGTTGATAATCCACAATCAATGGTTCCACTAGGTCAACATTTGATGGTCTCTCTACTTTTCAAGATCTGATGGTTCTTCTGGTTTCATGGATTGATGGTTCTCAAACAATGGTTTTCTTGGTGTCAACAACTGATGGTGGACATGATGTCTACAACTGATGGTGGACCTGATGTCCAAAATCAATGGTCATTCTGAAGTCAACAAACGATGGTTTTTCTAGGTAAATATCCGTTGATCTTTCTATACCTACATCTGATGGTTTTATTTACCTAATATTCGATGGCTTTCTTATGTGTGTGATTTAAGGTTTTGATTGTATGGAATCTGATGGTCTTATCTATTCAACATCTGTTGGTTTTGGTGGAGGTTCATGATCTGATGGTGTTGTTTGGTCTTGGGCACATCCATGATCCAATGGAGGTACTAGGTGGGAAGAGTTGTCCTATTGGCCTAAGTAAGAATATGAACCAATGGTTAGCTGAATGCTGAATTGTAACATCAACTTAATCTACCTTGTTGAACCTAACCTAATACACTTAAATGGTGATGGCTAATCACACTTAGCTTCCTTATATGTTGATATAATGAAGAAATACTCTTTGGTTCATATTCTTACTTAGGCCAATAGGACAACTCTTCCCACCTAGTACCTCCATTGGATCATGGATGTGCCCAAGACCAATGGTTAGTTGAATACTGAATTGTAACATCAACTTAATCTACCTTGTTGAACCTAACCTAATACACTTAAATGGTGATGGCTAATCACACTTAGCTTCCTTATATGTTGATATAATGAAGAAATACTCTCTCTCAATGATTATGGTTATTCTTATATGTTGTCCTGTGAACACCATAGCTCTTTAACACAGTGTTATGCTGAACCTGTGTATCACAAGTATGGCGATGGTTTGTAGAAGCTTTTATAAGGTGTGAAAGATAATGATGTTCTTATAGAAGATCATGTGATGGTCTTGTTGACCTTTGGGCATGTATTGATCCCTAATGGAGGTGTAATCCTCTTCATGATGTTACAAGGATTTGGTATCCTTTAATGGTGTGATAAGAATTATAATTCACACATTATGTATCTTCTACAATTGTGACATATGCATGTTTTTGTAGAACTCTTTAGGGTTTGTATGTAACTTGATTGATACAGTTAAAATATACCCAATTGGCATTAAATAATCAAGTGAAACCCTAATCATGTAGTGCCATGTGCCATAGAACCATTCTAGTGTCAGGATTTGCTGGACGGGGACATAAGTATTCCTGAAAGGAAGCCCGAAGTCATATATTGTTGAGTGTAAATGGGTTCAAAAGACTATGTGCCCTTGGCATCTTGATCCTAAGGTTTGATGATGGTTGTGGTCATACCTAGATAGGAGAACGACTGTAGTTGTATCTCAGATATATGCATATGACATGTGATTGAGGATAGTTGTGGTTGTACCTCAGATGATAGGGTTATGTATAACCTGGTTACTAGTGTCCTGACCTATATACCAAGGGAAGACTAGGCCATTTGCAACTTGACCTTATGTGTCACTATGTCTAACTCATACTAATTGAGGGTGGATGAGATCTTAGGATTCCAACTCTACTAGATCTAATATGGAATTGTTTCTACTTAGTAGTGGCCAGTTGGAAGCTTGAGTTGTATACCTCAAACTTCTGAAGGATTAATAAAAGACATAACCCAGTGTGTAGCATATCTATTTAGGGTTAAACACGATTCACATTGGCTAATAACCCATGCCTTGTTTCTTATAATGTTTAGTTGTTATGTGTTGCGGTAAGAGAAATCAACTGTTTAGAAATGGTAGTTACATTTGCACCTTTACAAGTCATGTTAATCATCCTTTCTGATATACTGTTTATTTAATATACTTAATATTCTTAGCCTATTTATTAAATAACCTACTACAATCAATAATTGTTGTTGAGATTTATATCTTTTGCTAGGGCATGGGTCTGACCTTGTGGGTTACCACATATTTTTAGGTGATCATTAGCGATGTTGTTAGGATCATTGGGGTGAGGAAGAGCAGCTTGGAGAGAAATAGGAGCATAAGGTTGGATAGTAGTTAGTAGTTACCTAGAGTCATCCCTATACTGTCAAGTCTGGGTAGGGGATGTTTTGTAGATGATATGTATATCAACTTGAGTTTTGGTAGTATCTCGACATTTTTATATGACATGTATATGTGGATCATATCTTTTGTATACAAGTTGTGGTTGAGTTCACTGAACATATATGTAAATAAATAATATGGTATATGTTGTTATATAGGTAGCTGAACTTATATGTAAGTATCCCTAAACATGTTGGTTATGTTTTAACCGGTTCTATTTACCTATTTTTTGGATATGAGGTTAATTAGCGATCAATCACACATTTTTTTGAGTAATCTCTTTTAGCGTGGCTGTGTGCCACATTGAGAGATTAATTCCATGGAACATGAACACATTTTCTCTCATTGAGTCATGTATGATGAACCCCTTCAACATCTTGCCAATGTTTGTGCTCTTATTTAGGTTAAGAATCTTTCTAGATCTATCTCTATAAATTTTGGTTCCTAAGATATAGGGTGCTTCACCTAAGTTCTTCATCAAGAAGGTACTTACCAGTTAGATTTTAACATTTGCAGGATAAGGACGTCATTCCCATCATTCCATGGAATATAAATATGCTCCCACTAACTTCCTATTATCATTGATTTCATCTTCATTTTGACTAAAGTTAAACTCTTTGACTGTCTTATCAAACTAAATATTTCAATTTCTGAGATGCTTGCTTCAATCTATAGATTGACCGTTGTAGCTTACATACTTTATTTACATTCATTGAATTTAAAACCTTCATGTTGTTCAAGAACACATCCAATACAATATTCATGTTGAGGAATGCATATCTAATATCCATTTGCCAAATATGATAGTCATACTAAGTTGTAGTGGGAAGCATGATCCTGATGGATTTGAACATGGTAACTGGGTGAAATGATTTCATCATGTTTAACATCTTTAATTTGTTTAAAACCTTTAGCAATCAATCTTCCCTTATAGGTTTGTACACTACCATATGTGTGGTCTTCTTATTGAAGACCCAATTGCACCGTATGGGTTTTACCCCTTTAGGTGGATCCAGCAAGGTCATACCTTGTTAGTGCATTTGGAGTCCATCTTGGATACAATGGTTTGAAGCCATTTCTCATATGTTAATCCCTGAATAACTTTTAAGTAGGTTGTTGGCTCATCATCTATGACCAACTCACCACCCTGTTGAGTTATAAGATATTATAATCTTCCAAGATCAAGGTGTGTTCTACTAGATCTATGAGGTTTTGTGTTACATAAGGAACTTGAGATTACACAACAATTTTTTATTCTCATTATTCCTATTATACCTCTTTAGGTTCAATTTTTTCTTGTTGGAATCAAATTTTTGAGTTCTAGTTGTTTCTCATTGATTTCTTTGGAATTAAATTCCCTTCAGGTTTACAATCATCCTCGCAAAAACACTTTTGTTGTCAGATTAGAATATAAAATTAGTATTAAAAAAATAACACTTATGGACAAAGATTTTCAAGAAGCTATTTTCTTACATAGGCTTTCATTCCCAATCTTTATAAAAGACATATCAAGACATGTCCCATGCCATATGTCATATGGTGTCTGTTGAACCATTTTAGATGGTACATTGTTTTTAGTATAAAGCATGTACCCAAAAGGAAATTGGAAGACCCACTAGATTTATTGATGATGCACCATGACTAACATGGTGTGATTCCTTCTTTCTAATACATCATTGTGTTTCAAGTGGAGTTCATTTTGATACATATCACAGTCTTCAAAAGGTCCTCAATCTATTGGTTCAAAATATTTTTGCGTCGATCATATCGAAGTGTTTTAATATATATACCAAGTTGATTATACACTTCATTCATGATCTCCTTGAACAATTCAAAATATTTAGACTTGTATTTCATTATGTACAATCTACCATATCTATTGAGATCGGCGACAAATATAATGAGGTACTTTGTAAATACTTCTAGCATTTGTCTAAAAGGTCTATATACATTAGTGTGTATGAGGCCTAATAGAATAATCACTCTCTTGGTACTTCTAGTGAAAGGTTCTTTTGTCATATTGCCAAAAACATAAGACTCACATGTTTCTAATGGTTCAAAAACCAAAAGAGTCTATATGACCATCTTTATGGATTATAGAAACACATTTCTCATTTATTCTCTCTAGAAGATATTGTTATAGGTTATTATTGTTTAAGTCATTGAGTCATTCACTATATGTGTTATACATATTTTTTTTTAGAATTATCGAGTATAGACTATGAAACATAGGGAAGTGTCGTATAAGATCTTATCTTTCAAAACAAAACATCAAATATTCATAATATTCTTGTCCATGCAGAATACATGATATTTTCATTAATGATAGGTACACCATAGAAATTCACCAATTTTATTACATGCCCATTAGATGAATGACAGATTTCAACTGCAATGGCAGCAACTCTTTCTATACAAGTTCTAATTTACTTCTTCTCAGGTCCTAAAGTCGAGATCTCTATGTCCTTATTCTTCTTGAGTTCCTCTAGATAAATAGGGATGTTCATTTTCTAGTGTCCAAGCCGGTGACAGTGGTGGCACTTTCTTTCTTTATTCACTTCTCTATTAGCTTTTAGTGCATAATACTTTGATTTTTGGCTAGATTTAGAACTATTCTTAGCTTTCCTTTACCCTTAGATTCCCTTTCCCTCTTTGATTATCATAATAGATTTGGGTTTGTCCTTATTCATCTATACTTCAGTTGTCCTAAACTTTCCAAGTAATTCTAACAATGGCTTGTCAAATTTGTTCATTTTGTAGTTCATGACAAAGTGGTTGTATGATTCTGGTAGTGACTGTAGAATCAGATCTGTGGCCTAATTCTTATCCTGAGGAAAATCCAAGTCTAGAATGGTTCTCCACATACCCAATCAACTTGAGTGCATGGGGACCTACTAGATCTCCTTCGGCCATATTGCACTTGAACAATGCCTTTAAGACATCATATCTCTCTAGTCATGCCTAATCTTGGTACATGTTTGTAAGATGTGTTACCGTCTCAATAACATCCATGTTCTCACGCTATCTCTGCAACTCATAGTTCATTGAGCATAACATTATGTACTTGACATCCACGACATCATCAATGTGCTTCTTGTAAGCATCCCTGTCAGCCTTACGCATGGTGGCAGCTGTTTCATTTGGCTCTAGTGTCTCTAGGACATAGAGCTTGCGCTCTTGAGTGAGAACAATTCTCAACATCTTGAACTAGTTGTAGAAGTTATTCCCATTCTGCTTTCCCTTTTGAAAGACCAATGTCAATGAAAATGTGTTAGTGCTTTCCATTAGTTTCTACAAAACAAATTTTTGTAGTTTTTGTTAAAACATATTTTGATTTGATTTGGTAATATTAACGTCATTAATTAGGCTTTTAATTAATTATCACTCTCACTATTTTATTCAAATTGACAGCCCTCACTACCAATTCAGAATATTGTAGCGCACAACCTTCTAGTGAGCCAAGATCAATATTTCATCAAATCATGATTTAGCTTTGGCTAATCGCCCACAACTTGACTATTTAGATAGACAACTTTTACCAATTGCATCAAAATGCAAATCTTGGATAGAGTGTTGGTACAACTCCTTGTCACAATCCATTTGTATTCTTCTAGGCACTTAATCTCATTGACACCACCTCGTTAAGCCTGACCCAAAAGACAACACGATATAATATTCACGCTGCTTTGGCAAACCCACATATCTACCATCACACTTCCATGAGATAGACAACATACCATGATTTGGCATGCCAACACTTAGCCGATCAAGATTTTCATGTGTCTCTCTTATGGAAATCATCTTAGTATTAATATTTATTGAGGTATTTTATATATAAATACATATACATATCCAATCACCACATACTTACAATATGTATCATCTACATGCTATAACCACAACGGACAATATTCAATCATAAATATACAAGTGATGGTAATGTCCAGTCTAATGCAATTCTTTAGAGCCACCAAGAATTGCTACCTCTATGGTCATACATGTCATATAGCAACATGTATTGAAAATATTCTATTTAAATAGGTTGATCTACCATATGGACCGTGCAATTGTTCGATTTGACTTTCTGATTGGTCAACAAGCTTCCATCAATTGGTCATTTGTCTCTAGTTTGGGTTGTTTATAGGACTCCTCTGATCGATTGGGTGGACATCCATCAATCGATTGGCTCCTCCTATTGGATTCTCCTCTATCCTTTAATCGATCAACTTTAATTCCCAGTTGATTGGCTCGTCTGGTGCGGAATTTCTTGTCTTTCCCAAAAAAGAAATTTAAAATGCCCTATTCCCATTTACTTATTACCTTGTAAAAGGGAAACCTTGAGTTACATTCAAGGGGAGTATTGGAAGGAGAACATTTAATTTACATTTGAAAGAAAGAGAGGCTCGATATGAAAACGGATTAACAACAAGAAATAAACTAAACAACCAATCATGTACATCCATAAGGGTTTAGGCCATAACCACACATACATCAACCATCAAAATGATTTTAGGGCGATGTGTATTGATTGCATATATATCATATATATATATATATTAGGATCACATGTGGTATTTAATTGGATATGTACATTAATCGTTCAATATTCACATCGTATGCAATAAAATAATTCCAATCACAATGATTTAGATCTGATACACCAAAAATTGACGTGGCTCTAATACCACCATTGGGAATCAAGAATTTGATAAGGAAACATAAACAAAAAAATATTCTTGAATCCCAAACCAGTAGATCACATAAACAACCATGTATCTAGGAAAAGGGGGTTACGAGGTATATAACTGGTACTAAAGCAAGTTCAGTGACATTTATCATAACCTCTCGTGCTTCTTTTTCAAGTAGCATGCAAACAATCGTCAGCAACAACCTCCTGGAGTAGTACCACATATGACGATTGATGATATTCTCTTCTTGTGATGGTTATGGCCTCCACACCTCTACGTAGTCCATGCGGACCACTGGTAAATCCTTGTCAAAGTTCTAGAGACAACAAGAAGGAGTTGTCCCATTGATGTCAACGTGCTAGCGCTAACTTATTCTCCCTTGTTATCTATCCCTTTTATGAGTAAGTCTTTCTTGGGATTTCATCATACCACAATTGTGAGAGGACAACGTTTGTCAGCAGTAGTTGTGTTTGATAAAGACTTGACTACCCTTCTATTTATTAGAGGGGAAAGGTGAGGGTTTCTAGATCAACTAAGAGTCAAAGAGAATGATTTTCATGAATTTCTGCCTACTGTAGATCACGAGTTGGTTGACTCAGCACTTAAGTCATTTGACTCACACCTATTCAGTTGACTCGACACTTGACTTTGTCGATTGGAATGCTTTCCTATTCACAAACATATTGGATTTAAATACAACAATTAATGTACAACATGGTGTCAACATCAATCCTTGATCTAGTCTTACTGATTGTCCAATCGGTCGACTAGAGTTCTCAATTGGTCGACTCAATAGTTGAGTCAGTTGAATCAACACTTAAGTCGATTGGCTCATAGTTCCAGTTAGTTGAACTTTTTTAAAGTTTTTACCTAAACACTTTAGTAATCATGACATATGAATCGGTCAAATCAACATTTGTGTTGGTTGAATCATATTCCTAGTCAACCATTTTTCATGAGTAAACTCCTATTCCAGGTGCATCCTATGTGTGTGACCCTCTAGGTCACATATTACATTGATAGTAACTGTCCGTAATCAAGTTAAGACATATTCATAAGTAAACTCCTTTTCTAGAGGCATCCTATGTGTGGGACTCTATAGGTATCAAGTTATGTTGGAGTGAATGTCCATAACCAATGTATGACATCACAATCAATGAGCGGTATCTAGAAACACATCGTTGCTACCCAAGTAATTGGAAAGTTGGAGAACAACTTCAACCTACAATCTATGATCAATGTCACAATGATTGTATAAGTCCTTTGTCTCTAATATCATGAATTTACTTGAGGCATGGTATCATCATCCTCTCAACATTCAATCCATATTCTTTGAACTACAACATATTAGATGAGATGCATGCAAGTTCACATATCTCATATTGGGTCTCATAAGTATTGCCATACATTTTTCACTCTCACTTATCAAGTGAGTGGGATATAAATCTCTCGTAAAAGGGACAAATCCCATCTGCATCACTCACAATCAATCTCCATGTGTCTCGACGTACCTGAGCATCATCTTTATGGCAACCTTTATTCAAGGTCACTTTGGATGATGTCAAAATGAATTGAACAACATGTGATGAATGTAATGACTACAGGTCTAAGAACCACAATCACCACTATCACTGTCACAGAACTGTTCTTACCCCAATCCCAATATCACTTCCTAGATACTGGTAAAAGGATTAAAGCGCTCGTCCTTGAGTGGCCCAAATAGGATCTCACATACTGGCATATACAATAAGAAATAATAACTCATAAACAAGAGATTTAAAGAACAAACTAACCTAAATAAGAGGTACTACATATTTATCCTTTTCATTAGAGTATATCAAGCATGGAAGCGATCTAGTCAGGGTTCCCATTGGTTTGCCTAAAATCAAGAAAAATCATGACGCAATCATGCAATTGCATGATATTTTATCAAAAATAAGTAAAACTATTTGTGGAAAAATAGTACACTTGGCATGACTTATATTCAAGAAGTATAACAAGTGATTTTCCAAATCCAATATTTATTCGACAAGATGTTTATTTCAAACAATTCAATTTTTATTATGAGTTCCCATTATGCTGATTTGAGAAGCATGCTTATATATTTTGTGTGGCTCTGTCACCCCAACATGATGGGGGAGGTCACCAAGATCCTTCTATCCATATGAGGTAGGAGGTCAATGTACAAGTTCCACCCTCTAAATGAGGTCTATTTCACCCATTATCAACATTATTAGCATTATCATCATCAATATACGTGCAATCATAATGGGAAATATCATTTATGTTTTCAAGTTTGTCTCAAAATATAATATAGGAAAAACGGAAGACTAATCAATAGGGAACAGTGGCTCAACCAAGTATATAGCCAAGTATACAATCAAGAGGTACATAAAAGGTATCTTCAATACAACTAAGGAGGATATATTATAGTGTACCTTTCATACAACGATTTTAGAGTACATATCAACAAGTAATAAGTCAACCCTTCGAGTCAGATCCTAAATCTATGATATTGGATCAAGGGTCAAGATCATGATGAAACAATATTTGAGATTAGGGTTACATTTTCCTATGTCAACCTTGGGGTTAGGTCATCCATTTATAATCAACACTATTTCAAGATGTCAAACTTTATACAAGTGTCAATTATGTTTTCGAGTGTGAATGACCTACCTAGGTATTTTAGGAACACATAAGTAACCCTAATTATCATGATCAATATTCAAGAGTTGCTAAGATAACAAGGTTAGATATAGATTTCTCAATTATTCAAGTCATGATTTTAGAGTCTCAAGATACTCATCAAAGTCAAATATAGTTGTGATGTTTACATGTATCAAGTCACATTAGGGTTTGCAATAATAAGAAAAACTCTAATTAAGATATGTGAAAGAGATATTTAATATCATCATTGAATGTTACTATAAAAGGGCAATATAATGGTCTCATATTAAATTAGACATTTTTTTGAGAACATTGATAATTTGTGGGCACTTTTATGATAAACGAGCTATTTACTAGCTAATTTACAAGACTAACCAATCATATAATTGCTAGAGGAAAAATGAAAAAAAGGAATTGTTAGCCTCGCTTTGCGGATCAAGGGAGGGATCTGACTTGGCAGATCCTCCTATTGACCCATGAGCCATGCCTTGACTCAAATGACTGTGACGGGGGCAAAAAGGGCAAAAATGCCCATGATAGAGAAATCAAGAGAGTGACAAATCTTAGGGCATAACAATATTTTTGGCCCCATGATTGTTCGATCAACCAGAGACATCGCCCACCCATGTCGCATTCTTGAGAAGAAGAGAAACCATAGGGGGGTGAATCTAGAGATGTGATCCAGTCAGGAGATCATACTAGGATAAAATGGGAACATGGGTGGGTTTCATCAGTTTTCGACGAGCTCAAGCAGACATTCGATGGCTGAAATGACAAACAAAGTGGAGAAGCACCAGGCCAAATTGTAGGTCACATATAAGAGATGGGTTTTGGGAATTATACCCCAAACGTGAGGGATCCAATGATCCAAGAAGCTTCAAAAGAATTTCTGGAGCCATGCTTAGGCCTTATCAACCTTTGGTGCAGCCTCATGATGCCCGATGGCCACATCCATGTAGTGATGTAGGGGAGTTTTGTCGATGGTGTGCTCAAGGCCATCTGACCTTCAGTTGATGGTTGAATGTCTCTGCCGGAGTCCCTATATGGAGGAGGAGCAAGGAATTTAAAGGAGGATGCCAGAGAAGAGAGCACGAAGATTTGTTTCAAGCGGATGCAAGTGGAGTTGCGTGGAGAACGTAGGGAGCAGTGGAGAGAAATTGATCGGTGTTTTAGTCTAAGATGATGGTCTCAGAGCTATTGAGACCTTTAAATAGCACCTCGATGGCCTAGGGTTGCACCGAGGGTCTTCCTCCTCTGAGCCCTATCCATCGCCCTTTGGGAATTTTTGAAATATCAAGAGATTGAGGGGTAAATCAATGCTCATTGGGTAGAGGAGAGATTCACGAATTGAATGGACAAAATTTGGCTAAGTGAGGATCAAAGGAGTGAGAGTTATATGAATTTTGAACCCTATGTTACTTTGCACTGTCTCACCTATAATAATTGGGTAGGGAAGATGATCATGCCCTCCTAGATCCAGGTTCGGTTCAATAGGGCTAGAAAAAAGGTATTTTGGGTAAAAAAGGGATTTTGAGGGTACATATTTCATAAAATCATATCTTACAAATATGACATAAAAAAATAATGAGGTTTTAACCAATGCTTCAACTAACTCTTGTCTACATACAAAAATGTTTCAACTCCATATGATAAAGTTTGATCCACAAATAAAGTCAGTTGGGTAACAATGTAGATGGGGCTAGGTTTTGAAGTCACAAAGTGTATAATATTCACATTGATCACCATATTTCGAATTTGAGTATCACAAGTGATAAAGTAGCTAAGACAAATAATTTGAGGTCAAGAGTGAACATTAGGAGGGAAAAAGAGTAATTAATTCATTCTAAAGCTAAAATTCACTTTGTCACATCCTTCCCTCCTTAATAGGAATTTTGTCCCCAAAATTCAAAATAACATCAACAATTGGGACTACATATTCCAAGTAATATCCTTAACTATTAGAACATCCTCAACTATATAATCAAAATCATGTCCTCAAAATTCAAGTAGTCCAATAATCATAATTGGGGTTCCATGTTCCATATCATAACCAACTTGGTACGAACATCATTTCATCACTGATCAACTGAGTATCAAGGTCAAAGGATATATTGTTCAAAGTCATCATATGAGTCACAATTATGGATGGCATCCTATTCATCACAAATTTGGAGTGATCATATTTTAGGTCAGGCAAATAGAGTTCTTGAATAATGTGTATAAGGTGACTTTCAATCCCAAAATTTCAGGGTCCTAGCTTCTACATTGGCCTAGGTGGGGTTATACATCCATGATTTGAGATTTCATATTTCAACAATTTGAGACAACATCATACTTTTGATATCATGATTTTAAGATCAAAATCAATGGGAGGTCCCACCCTAGTCCTGATGAGAGCTAAACCCTAAGATATAAATTGAGAGAGTCAAAATAGTCATCATTTCAAAATTTCAAAATATGGGATTATGAAAGTCACTATTTATATATCAAGGGTGGTCTCGAGATCCATATCATGTTTCAATATTTTGTACATCAATGTAAAGAGTTTAAGTTTAGACATCAAGATCATATGTATAAATATTCCAAAGCTAGGGTTTAGATACCTATTTAGACTTTAGGGGAGATCACTCATCTATATTCAATTTCCAGCAACAATATTCAAGCAATATTCGAGCAACATATCAAGATTTCATTATCATGGTATCCAAGGTTGATGAATGATCAAGACCTAGGTCTATATAGGAAGTTAATCACAAGCTATAGTCAACATTGTCATATATCAAGGTCATTATTAAATCAATATTCAAGATCGAGTATCAACCATGGGTTTAGCCTATTACACTTAGGTCAACCAATCCAAATTGGGTGAAAGGGGATACCTTTCCAAACTCTAAATAATCAACAAGGTGAAAATTTAGAGGTAATCATAATAGGGATGTGACCTAGGTTAGCGGAGTCATGAGTCAACTACCTCCCTAATCTAGCACATTACCTACATTAGTCATTATCCATTGAGCTTCTCAAATAATGTTCTACAAGGTCATAAGATCAAAATTCAAGATTATAATAGGGCATCTAGTTCAAGAATTTTCAAGATCGGGGTCATAATTGTATTCTCTTTCTTTCATGATCAAGATATAATATGAAAATAGGTGCATGATTTAGGTCCATGCCCATCATATCAAAATTGAGATTGCAAAAGGCATCAGTAGTCAATAGGAAAACTGCTTTTTGCATCATAGTCTTACATCATGATTTTGTGAGTCTTAGGCTTAGGCACTTGATACCATAGTCATGATGTGTATCAAATAAGATAAGAGTTTTCTTAGCTATGTTTTGAGGTTTAGTCAACAATAGGGCAACACAGACTTAATCAAATAGGGACCTCATCAACAATGAGGTATAAGGTATAAATCCTTCTTATTTCATCAAATCAAGATTTAATATTTACCTCAAATATAGGAAACATGTAGTCTAATTTTGGTTAAATCAAGTTTTCATGAAGGGGTCAAGTATGATTATTTGATTTCAAAATTAATTTTCATTGATGAAAATTAAGTTTTTCAAATTAAGGTCAGATCATGGTATCATTATCTTATCCGTTTTAACAATTTCTGGTGACATTCATTTTTCCCATATATAAGCTTCCCATAATCGAGAATTCATGTGGTAAAAGGTCATGATAAAGACCACATGAGGAGATGAGAAGGCTAACTATTCATCTTCTAGGTGGCTTAGGGTAGTCCTTAAAGAAGAGATGAGATGTAAGAAGACTCTAGGGTTTCAACAGAGAACCTTTAGGTCCAGTTCTTGATCAATTAAGGCCAGGTAGAGCGGGGAATCTCAACCACCATTAAAATAGATAGGAGAAGTTATGCCAGAACCCCAAACCTAGACACCTCAATTTTCACCATTATGGACTTTAGGGTTTTCGGGGTTCAAGAAACTCGAGAAATTATTTACTTAAAGTATCTGTATGCTCTGATACCAACTATCACAAAACTGTTCTTACCCCAATCCCAATCCCATTGCCTAGACAGTGGTAAAAGGATTGAAGCACCTGTCCCTGAGTGGCCCAAATAGGATCTCACACACTGGCATATACAATTAAAAATAATAACTCATAAATAGGACATTTAAAGAAAAAATAACCCAAATAGGAAGTATCACTAATTTATCCTTGCCATTAGAGTATATTGAGTGTGGAAGCGATCTAGTCAAGGTTCTAATTGGTTTGCCTAATATCAAGAAAAATCATGACACAATCATGCAATTGCACGATACGCTATCAAAAACAAGTAAAACAGTTTATGGAAAAATAGTACACTTGGCAGGATTTATATTTAAGAAGTATAACAAGTGATTTTCCAAATCCAATATTTATTTGAAAAGATGTTTATTTTGAACAATTCAATTTTTATTACGAGTTCCCATTACGCTGATTCGAGAAGCATACTTATATATTTTGTGTGGCTCCGTCACCCCAATGCGATGGGGGAGGTCACCAAGATCCTTCTCTTCATATGAGGTAAAAGGTTAATGTACAAGTTCCACCCTTTGAATGAGGAGGTCGCTTGTACTCAATATCAACATTATCATCATCAATATACAGGCAGTCATAATGGGAAATATCATTTATGTTTTCAAGTTTGTCTCAAAATATAATATAGGAAAAATGGTAGACTAATCAATAGGGAACAATAGCTCAACCAAGTATATAGCCAAGTATACAATAAAGAGATACATGAAAGGTATCTTCAATACAACCAAGGGGAAGATATAATATCATACCTTTCACGTAGATTTTAGAGTACAAATCAACAAGTAATAGGTCAATCCTTCAAGTCAGATCCTAAATCAATGATATTGGATCAAGGGTCAAGATCATGATGAAACAATATTCGAGATTAGGTTTACATTTTTCTATGTCAAACTTAGGGTTAGGTCATCCACTTATAATCAACAATATTTCAAGATATCCAACTTTATACAAGTATCAAGTATGTTTTCAAGTTGAATGACCTACCTAGGTATTTTAGGAACATGTAAGCTAACCCTAATTATAATGGTCAATATTCAATAGTGGATCAGACAACAAGGTTAGATCTAGATTTCTTAATTATTCAAGTCATAATTTTAGAGTCTCAAGATACTCATCAGAGTCAAATATAGTTGTGATGTTTACATGTATCAAGTCACATTAGGGTTTACAATATTAAGAGAAACCCTAATTAAGATATGTGAAAGAGATATTAAATATCATCATTGAATGTTACTATAAAAGGGCAATATAATGGTCTCATATTAAATTAGACATTTTTTGAGAACATCAATAATTTGTGGGAATTTTTATGATAACGAGCTATTTACTAGCTAATTTACAAGACTGACCAATCAGATAATTGCTAGAGGAAAAATGAAAAAAAGGAATTGTTAGCCTGGCTTCACGGATCAGGGAAGGGATCTGACTTGGTGGATCCTCCTATTGACCCATGAACCATGCCTTGGCTCAAGCGGCTGTGACAGGGGAAAAAAGGGCAAAAATGCCCATGATAGAGAAATCAAGAGTGTGAAAAGTTTTAGGGCATAACAATATTTTCAGACCCATGATTGTTCAATCAACCAGGGACATTGCCCGCCTAGGTCGCGTGCTTGAGAAGAAGGGAAACTAGAAGGGGATGAAGCTGGAGATGTGATCCAGTTAGGAGATCATACGAGGCCCAAATGGTAACATGGGTGGGTTTCATCAGTTTTTGGCGAGCTCAAGTAGACATTCGATGACCGAAACGACAAATAAAGTGGAGAAGCACCAGGTGGAGTTGCAGATTATAGATAAGAGATGGGTTTTTAGAATTATACCACAAACATGAGGGATCCAATGATCCAAGAAGCTTCACAAGACTTCCATGGAGTCGTGCTTAGGACTTGTCAACCTCTGGAGTAGCCTGATGATGCCCGATGACCACATCCATGTAGTGATGTAGGGGAGTTTTGTCGATGGTGTGCTCAAGGCCATCAGACCTTCAATTGATGGTTGAATTGTCTCTGTCGGAGTCCCTATATGGTGGAGGAGCAAGGAATTTGAAGGAGGCTACCAAAGAAGAGAGAACGAAGCACTAGTTCACGAAGACACAAGTGGAGTTGGGTGGAGAATGTAGGGAGTACTAGCGAGAAATTGATCGGTGTTTTAGTCTAAGATGATGGTATCAGAGCTATTGAGACCCTTAAATAGCACCTCAATGGCCTAGGGTTGCATCGAGGGTTTTCCTCCTCTGAGCACTATCTGCCTCCCTTTGGGTGTTTTCAAATTAGTGAGAGAATGAGGGGTAAATCAATGCTCATTGGGTAGAGGAGAGTTTTGCTGATCAAATGGACAAAATTTGGCTAAGTGAGGATCAAAGGAGCGGGAGTTATTCGAGTTTGAGCCCTGGCGCTACTTTGTTCTACCTCACCCATAATCACCAGGAGGGGAAGATGACCACGCCCTCCCAAATCTGGGTCCGGGTCTGGGATCTGGTCCAACAGGGCTAGGAAAAGGTATTTTGGGTAAAAAAAGGATTTTGAGGGTACATATTTCATAAAATCATATCTTACGAATACGACATCCAAAAATTATGAGGTTTTAACCAATGTTTCAACTAATTCTCATCTACATATAGAAAAAGTTTCAAGCCCATATGATAAATCTTAATCCATAAATAAAGTTAGTTGGGTAATAATGTAGATGGGGCTAGGTTTTGAAGTCAAAAAGTATATAATATTCACATTGATCACCATATTTCGAATTTGAGTATCAAAAGTGATAAAGTAGCTAAGAAAAATAATTTGAGGTCAAGAGTGAACATTAAGAGGGAAAAAGAGTAATTAATTCATTGTTATGCTAAAATTCACTTTGTCACAATCACTATGAGAGATGATTCTAAATACCATTCAATGGTCTCCATGTATCACTATCAAGGTGGGTCTATCTGATACACTATTCTCAAACATGTACATATGTGTTTGACTTGATATCCCATATCACGACTAATGAGACTCTGTTACCAGTCATCACACACTCTAGTATTATGTATTATTGTTGTCTAATTTTTCTTTCCACAGTAATATCCGACTAGGAACATATGAAGAATGTACGTACTCTTATCATACATATGATATCATTGTTCAAGTCCTAGATCTAAAGACACATTCATTGAGTAACACCATTCTTTAGAAATATACTATGTTTGTGTCATCGTCTCATGATTTAAACAAACATAATAGATGAAATTACCTTTATAATTATCAAATCAAGTATCTGATGACCTATTACAGTCATTATATGATTGTCTCTACGTGCATAAATACAAACAACTCGTTCCCATGTAACACAAAATCTAAAAAAAATTGTCAAATGAATACTTTCAACCCTAGAGATTGCCTCACCTTCACATCATGTTCATTTCTCTACCACTTAATAGGGCCAAACTGTCCAACTTCTTGAGATCACATATGACATCTATCTATATCTTGATTTCAATTTTTCTTTCAAAATAAACTTCTCCACCATTATCCCAATACTAGGAACATTCAAGAGTTTTCATGAAAGTCCAAACAAACCCACAAAACAACAAGTATGCTTATGATTTGATACTGGGATGCACGAAAGGTTATCTAAATGAGACGTTCATTGTGTTTCTAAGTGGAAGATGGAGATAACTGTGTTGTATTAGGAAGATGTGAACCTTTCTACTACTGGACTTGATATTGCATTTACTTATGCAAATACATATATGGCAATATTTTTTCTTTTGTGTGCACATCGACACCTTTTCTTTTTGATGGAATGCTTCTATACCATAGACATGGGTATGTAAGAATCATAGAGATTAGGGAAAGGATTTGCCATCCTGAACATGGAGGTTGAATCTTTTTATGGATTTTGATTTTCTTTTTTATGAATGGAAGGTAAGAAGATGGAAGAAGAAATGTAGAAAAGGGGTCATATCAGCATCCAACTTTATTCATAGTGAATTGCATAGGTTTTTTCTGCTAGTCCCATTATGCTCAAATAATGACCTAATAAAGGGAAAGGTGATGATTCCATGAGTTCATTTTACTATTTCATTATTAGAATGATGTGTTTTATCCCTCTTAGTTTCTCAAATATTTGCCATATTTTCCAAGGAAACATGATGTTTGGGTTCCTAAGCCACATAATTTAATTTATAGCCATTGTGGTCTTTTCAAAATTTGTTGTTATGATGTTTCGATTAGAGTAAGGGGAGTTAAATGATGATGATAAGAATGGATGCAAACATAAAACTTAAATCTAAGATGCATAGATAATGACTTTGATTACTTAAGAGAGGATTTTTTTGGGTAAAATTTAAGCTAAATGCAACACATGAATGTAGTGATAAGATCATAAGTTACAAACAAACATGTTTAGGTAGAAAGTAGAATACATACCACCCACCCTCCACTTCAAACTTAGATATTTTTTCATGTTTGAGCAAACACTAAATTCTGAATTGAGGGGAATAACTATGCTGGTTGGACTAGGAGTCATGGTTTCTCTCCCTTGAGCAAAACTCATTCATCTACAATTAAAATGGTTAGAACTCATGATTTTCTAGTGAGATGAACTAACTAACTAAATGAAGTATGAAAGAACTAACTAACTAAATGAAGTATGAAGTAAGTAGTAAAAGAAACTAGAAATTAAAGTAACACTCAGACTGCCTCTCAATAAGCGCTTTTATTTAATGTCGATAGCTTGATGTCTAAAAATTAATGATGGTGTTGGAGGGAGAACTATGAGCAGTTTGTTGGATGAAATATCAATGATAGTGAAATAATGTATGAGTCACTGTCCATCAACTGTGAATTATCTAGCCTTCTTGCTTCAAATTATAACAGCTCCATGATGAAATATGTGCTTGACGATGAATGGACCCGACCATTAGATCTTAAAGTTTCCTAAAAAAAGATAAATACCAGATTTTTCCAGTGATACTTGATCTCCAACTTGCAAATCTTTCCTCTTTAGGTGGACATCATGCCACATCTTTGTGCACTCTGTATAAATCCAAACATCTATATGTCTTAAGTTGTAGCTCTTATAGTTGAAGTAGACAATTTTCCTTTAATGCATGAAGGTCGAAGGTGAGCTGCTTGATTGCCCATTGAGTAATGTATTCAAATTGTACTATTAAATGACAAGAATTCCTATAAACTAGTCTTGTATGTTGTTCAATGTGCCCAAACTATGTCATTCAATTTTTGATCCTAATATTTCCTTCTTCTTCTCCTCAAGTTCTCAAAAATGGTTTTAATTTGGCATTTAGAACCCTCCCCTTGACCACTCGTCTAAGGGTGATATGAGGTACATGCAAGGTATGAGACACCATACCACTAGAGAAGTGCTTCAAAACTATTCTTGAGGAAGTGTGATCATCCATCGGAAATGATGGTGTGAGGGAAGCTAAATAATGAAAAGATAATATTCTTGAATAGTTTGATCACTAACATGGAGTCAGTAGAATTTGTAGGGATAGCTTCGACCAATTTGGAACATAATAAAAAATGACCATGATGTACAAGAAGATAGAAGAAGAAGGAAATAAACTCATATAGTTTCGACCCCAAACATCAAAGATTTTCAACTTCTTGCCAAATATTTAATGGCATTTTGGTGGATGGACTTTATCGCATTTTTCATAGGCAAATTTTCATTCTTTAAGCACAAATATCCTCAGTTGATATGGCTTTTATTTATTTTATAATTATTGTCATATGAACCACTTATGCATCAATTATCACTCCTTTTTATAAAAATACATGATTTTACAATCATTTGCTCGAACTTATGACATAATTCTTATAATTTTTGATAATTTAAGTATTTATAGATCAACTCAATGTCATTGACACCTTACACCCAACAACATAATAAGGACATGAAAATTAGTTCTATTGAGAAGCAACTTGGTGCTACCGAGTATAGAATAAATGCCATTGAGATACAGAGTCAATGGTACCGACCGGGAGTCCAGAGAGCATGCAATGATGATTAATTATCTAGTTTCTACAAACAATAATGTCAGTAGTACTGACACCATCATCTAGAAACCCACTAGAATCAACTTGGTGCTATCGACCCATCCATTAGTAGTATCGATGCTGACCAAAATGCACAAAAGGGAATATAATTCAGTGCCACCAACACCCTATCAATGGTATTGATCCAACAAAATAAGTGCAGATATGAAATCAAGTTAGATCAAATAGATGCTAATTAAGTGAGGTTTATGCCTCAGTTATGACCAAAGGAGTATGACTAGAGAAAGACTATCATGTATGTTTTGTACACAAAGCCATAGGGGGCAAAAATGGAGGATATAGCCACCAACGAGATGATCTAAGCACTTTTAGAGGACAAAAAAGGTGTTGATCATGGTGTTCATGACAAGGGATTGTTGAGATGATAAGGGATCATGTGTGATGCACCGTCTCTATTGTTGGAATGGGATGAGCTTTGTATTTGGACTATAGCCAATTGATGATTTCATCTTGTTATGAGTGTGAGAGATGAGACAAACACATTCCATATTAGAGAAGGAAATGATATGAGGTATAAACACTTAAATTGAAACCCTTTTTGGAATAACCAAGAATTTGAGGTTTTACCATACCCTTAAGAGAGAATGTCGAAAAAGTAGTTGGGAAAAACTAGATGAGCAAGGTAATCACCCGATTTAAAATTTCAAATGAGGATATGATTATCAAGTGGAGTGTGAATTATATAGGTTAAGATTTAATCTGGTGATCAAAATAATGGATGCAAGAGTTGAAGTACCAAATAAAGATAAACCTAGCCTGACTTGTTGACTGAGCTTGTAACAACCCAGTTAGATGATGTAGAAGTTAGATGAGATGAAGGGTCTAATGGAGAAGCCTAAAACACCTCTCTCGATGGGTGTGAATGGTGGAATCTGATATGAAAGTCATAGTTGAGTTTTTGAGAATTCACCGTTAGATACTCATATCTTGCAAATGACTCATGGTTCTAAGTATAAGGTCCGTCACGAAACTAAAAAAATGTTTAAGGACTTGTAGCGATACTTTTGGTGGTCTGGGATGAAGAAAAACATAGCAACATATGTGGTCGGTTGTCTCACGTGCTAGATGGCGAAGGTTGAACACCAACGACCTAGTGGATTACTGCAATCCATTGAGATTCTAGAGTGGAAACGGGAGTAGATCACTATGGTTGGTGGGTCTCCCCAAGACAAAAAAAGGTCATGATGCAATATGGGTTGTGGTAGATCGCCTAACCAAGTCAGCACATTTCCTCGAATCAAAGAATACCGCTGAGGTGAGAGACCTAGCTAAATTATATATTAGAGAGATATTTCAATTGCATTGTGTTTTGATTTCAATTATTTCTGATCGCAACCCTAAGTTCACCTCTAAGCTGTGGAAATAAGTGCATTAAGAACTCGGTACAAGGTGCAAATTCAGCACAACCTATCACCCCTAGACAGATGGACAATCAGAAAGAATGATCCAGACCTTAGAAGCCCTATTGAGATCATGTGTGCTCGATTGGGATGGATCATGGGAGTAGTACTTTCCCCTAGCTAAGTTTGCTTATAATAATAGTTACCAAGCTAATATCGGGATGCTTCTGTACGAAGCTATTTATGGGATGTCGTGTCAGTCACCGCTTCATTGGGATGATGTCCGTGATTGGACCTTGCTAAGGTTAGAGGAACTATAGTGGTATGTTGACAAGGTCACTTTGATCGAGTAAGGGATAAAAAGAGCCCAAGATCGACAAAGGTCGTATGTTGATGCAAGGCAAACATGTTTGTACTTCATTGTAGGTGATTATATGCTTTTGAAAATTCGACCCCTCCAAACTATAGCTAAGAATAGAGGAAAATTGAGTCCCCGATGTGTGGTGCCTTTTGAGATTCTAGAATGGATTGGTGAAGTTGCTTATCATTTAGCCTTACTCCCTCAATATAGTAAGATGCATGATGTGTTCCATGTGTCCAATCTAAAGTGCTATGTGAAGGATACGAGCCATGTGCTGAGTATTGAACCTATTGAACTCCAAGGAAGGCTGACATACCCCGAGTCACGTGTGAGGGTAGTGGATACCAAGGTGCAAGAGCTCAGGAATAAAAAGATAGAGATGGTAAAGGTTCTTTGGAAGCACCATGGAGAGGATGAAGCCACATGGGAGCTAAAGGTGGACATGAAAAATTCTTATCCTGAGTTGTTGTGCAATTAGTCAAATTTTGAGGATAAAATTCCTATAAGAGGGGGAGTATGTTATAACCTGTCTTCTTTCACACATGTACATGTAATTGAAATGCAATTATTTCAATAGAAGCGACATATTGGCAATTTGTATGCTTTGCTTTAAAGGAATGATTTTTGTTTACAAAATTCCCTTTGCTATGAATTTTGTGGTTTAAATTGTTTTGCTTATCCAATAATGGATATAAAGAAAAAGGATGAGAAGAAATCTAATAATAACAAAAAAGAAAAGGAAAATAGATAATAACTATGTGTACTTGAGATATTTTTTTAGTATCCTCTAGAAACTGGCATGGATGGACACTATTAATTAGTTTTCATTTGTACATGATTACTAATGGAAAGAATAGAGAAGATAAAGAAAATAGAAAAGAAAGAAAAAGCGAAGTATGTGTTTTAATGCTTGAAATATGCCTTATATAGAGAATACTTGCATACTAATAAAAGCATATGTTCCTTTCGAGTTTTGGACTCAAACCTTGCCCACAGTTAGATAAAGTCATTATAGAATTTCTTTTAAAATTTGAGAAAAAAGGAATTTTCATGTGGTGTGAATAATTAATTAAAGGTTTTACCAAAAGAAAAAGGTTTGACTAATTATGTTATTCCAATGATTCCCAAACATTATATGTATGCTAGAAAAGTTAATAATAACTTATCCTTCAAATTTGGAGTCAAAAGCATTTTCCTAGTGGCATAGAGAAATTCAGGAAGAAAATGGGTCTTTATTGCAAATAATACTTATAATTCCATATTTGGAAGATCAATTGAATGAGCCACTTTGGCTCTGCAGAGGCCATTTATGCGTCACGTGTTTGGTGACAGGATCGAAGATCAACAACACTTCTTTTATCTTCTACCTCGATCTGATTGGGAAAGAGCAGCGTTCACACCCAACCTCATGCCGCCTCGTCGTACCTATCTGGTTCACAACTTTTGTGGATGTCTGTCCCAATAGATTCAGGAGACAGGGGGACCAAAGAACCCCAAAAATGATAATATCGTGAAGGAATCCTTCAACGCCCAAATTAGAAAACAGCAGCTCCTCCAGGGCTCGGAACCATCTGGAGTTTGAGCATCATAAGCCTATATAAGAGGAGGCGGGATTCCCCTCGAAGCGCTAGGAGTCCACGAAACCCTCCGCAATGGATAGACAACCCCACAGCATGAGAAATGACAAGGAACCATCTCTGCGGTCCCTTGCCTTCCAACGATCAACCGCAACTCTCGTTCCCCCTGCCCAAACCCTTTCCTACTGATCTAAGACCATCAGCGGGTCCAGGGAGGTGCGACAGAGAGGTCTGAGTCTCTTCCCGACGCTCTGATACTTTGAATCACAAAATCAACCTTTGGTTGACCCACCCAGGAGCAAGGCGGGAGCCTGGTTGCGACTGCAAGGTTGAAGACGATAATTGATGAAATGAAGCTGCTGCCCCCCAATCTTATGCGAGAGGGCAAGGTAGACCTGCGGGTGCAGGCGGGTAAAAAAGATACACTTCTAAATGGGTAGAAGAAAACTACACCTAAATCCAACCCACCGGTTGCGGGTTGCCCGCGGGTGCCCATGTAAAATGTGTTTGATCAACAATAAGTTGTTAGTTTCTTTCCTTAACACTAAAAATAACATTTAAATCAGCTTTTAACTATTATTTTTATGTCAATATAGTGCAAAGGAATCAACCAACTACTATGTTTGATGTCAAACCATTCGATTAGTTGTCGATATATGTTTATGCAAACTTAAAGAAGTAATAACAACTAATTGTTGTATGTTGATGTAAAATTGATGTAGTTTCCATATATATATATATATATATATATATATATATATATATATCACAAAAAACAACACATAATTTTATCATGTAACATTAGACATTTCTGATATCACAAGTACTTATTATTGCCTATTGCAAACACAAAATAAGAGAATACAATTATTTTCGGTAAAGGTAAAGAGTTAACTTGTATGATACAAGTATCATCTTTTGATATATCTATGTGTATGTTATGTATATAAATATACTTACTTTAGTTAACCGGGTCACCCGCGGGTGCCCGCGGATCACCCATGAGAACCCGCTAAATAAACGGGTGGGTATGGGTTTGGGTGATTTTCAACGGGTGGTGAATTTTGCCACCCTAACCCAACTTAAACGGGTCGACCCGTGGGCGCCCGCGGATTTTGACCCAGTTTAACAGGTCTAGGCAAGCGTCCGAGCATCTTTCCACCCAGAAATTAAGACTCGCCATGCCATAAGTGCAGAAGTGACACGGCCCCGCTCATTCGGCCAGTCTGTTCGCGTGGAAATGAGGTATTTCTCCTTTAACTAATTATTGGTAGCTCAGACTAAGACGAATTAAATATGAAAATTTATTAGAAGAATATAAAGATTATAATAAAAACATAATCAAGACCTAGATCTTCCTCTAGTTCAAAAAGTACCTAAAGATTTTTTTTTTGATAACAAGGAACCCCTCCTGGGATCAGTCACTATTGGACCCCACCCAACCAAGGATAAATTTTGAAACCATCCGTGTACATGGGGGCACCGCAACACGCTCAATAACGTGGAGCCTTGTTGTACCCCGAGGGTTACACAACTAGAGTCGAACCCGGGTCCCTTCATTGGGGATTGTCGAGCCGCACCGCTGGGCTACTCCCTCGCTCCTCCAAAGATTTCATATTCAATGTGTTTAATGCATAATAACCCTAATGTCTAAGTTTTGATTATTTTAATATGTTCAATTGATCTTATTAGTCAAAGATTGGTCTTTTTGGATAAAAAGGACAACTTGGATCTATTTTAAGATTAATAACCCATGATTTGATGAATAATGGTTTCCTTGAGACTAAAAGTGCAATTAATGATAAGATTAGGGATAATTAGTGTTTCGGAAGCCAAAACCCCTATGAGACCAGCTATACGACAAGTCATGCTATATGGGAGTGAATGTTGGGCGGTGAAGAAACAAGGTTTCAACAAGATGAACATGGCTGAAATGTGTATGCTAAGATGGATGTGTGGGAAGACAAGAAAAGATCGCTTTAGAAATGACTATATCAAGAATGAAGGGGTGATGGCGAGCATTGAGGACAAGTTGTACGAGGGCTGACTCAGATGGTAAGAACATATGCAACACAGACCAACTAATGCGCCTATATGAAGCAATGCTATTGAGTAAATCACAATAAATAGAAGAAGAGGAATGGCTACATTAACATGGGATAAGATTATAAAGAGAGATTTTGAATCTCTACATCCCAACCAAAATATGGCCCATGATAGAGTTGAATGAAAAAAAAGGATCCATATAGCCGACCCCAACATAGTTGGGACCGAGGCTTAGATGATGATGATGATGATGATGATTAACACATATAATCTATGCTAATGGATTCTAAATGGGTTAGTGTGACTCAAGTAGTTCCTAAGAAGGGGGGAAAATCGTCGGTACTAATTCTACTAATGAATTGGTTTGTACTAGATTAGTGATAGGTAGCATGTTTGCATTGATTACCATCATTTGAATGACGCTTTGCTTATCTACAAGAAACTATAACAATAATGACGGAAAATGTCAGTCGTAATTGTGGAAAAAGTCGCCGTTATAACTATTAAGGAGGGGGAAAATAAGTCATCACATGTTGTCGTTATTGACCTTGCCGTTATTATTAATAACGACAACATATTTCGTTCCATCTTTATAATCAACAACGACAGATAATATATCTTATCCCTACTGGATATAACGTCAACTTAAACTTTTTGTCATAATTAACTATCACGGTAAAATAATTCTATCGTAAATACCAACAAGGACCATTTTGTCGATACTTTCATCAGGTTAATCAGGACGAAAAAACTTCCGTCGTAAATACTTTTGGCGATATACATTGCTCGAGCTATAGTTTTTAAAACATATGCATCGTATCTTGCATAACATAACTCATTAATAATAGCCATCTAAGATACACAATTGGACAAATACATAGAAAATCCACAAATCTTTTCTTTTATTATTAATAAATGTTAATTTACATAGTGGAGGACATGGGCCTTTTCCACCTTCAATAAGTTACCAAATACAATACAACAAGTAACTTTTTTTGGTCTTACAAGTGTGCATCTCCCCCTTTTCTTTTCTTTTTCTCTAAAACTGAAAAATGTACAAGTGTGTATAGGGTAGGAGGCCTATATTTAATACAGAAAAAATCAGCTCAATGAATATCACATTTATACAAGATCAACAGGAAAAAAGTCTTCAACATAAAGCAGATCTGAACCAAAGTTTCTGGAGAACTTTTAAAAAGAGCAATTGTTGACAGTAAGCTCATCTCGAATACAGAGAGTATCACCAACTCAGCAGGTAGCTTATTGTCACAAGAAACACCACACCCAAGTCTAATTCAAAGCCTTAGGTTTAGATAAACAAGTAGCCATTTTATGTGGCATCTCGATACTCCAAGCACTCCAAAACTGAGTTTGAGATCCTAAAAAAAAATATTATAAGAACTCATCAACATTATCATTGTCATTTTCTTATAACGCCATTCTCTTTGTAGCATATATCTGAGATGGGTATTAGCTATTACTAATACCAACGAATAAAGGAAAATGGAAAATAAGAAATATACATCTGATAAACAAGTGGCAGATGGAATGTGACGCCGAACTATATCTGCAACAACAGAAGCAGTTGGAGCACTCTAAAAAGAGAATATAACCGATCATCAGGAAAGAGAAAATATATGATTGCAGAAGATATTTTCAAAATATAGTATCAGATGAAAGAAAGAAATGGATCAACTGCAAACCTTAGCTATTGTCAGTGTGTATCCAACACCAAATTGATGCTTTAAGAAAATTGAGCTAAAAATATGACAGTAAAATCAATTATCATGAGATATGTCTTAAGGATGGCCATACGTTATATACGCGTGAAATGTAGGAACATAACTGTACAAGTTCAAGATCGAAAATACACAGAAGAGGCACTTAAATAGGCAATGTTCTTTTATTCCTTTCTGGACTGACACAAGAAACACCATCAAAGAATGTAATCAATGGATTAACGAACTATTAACAACATAAATCCATATCATGACACAGTGAAGAACTCAGGAGCATGCCATATTCCAGCTAGCATATATAGATACGCCATAGATTTAGGGTTTTAAAAAGATTTAATTTCAATCTTGGATAAGGCCTCCAGTCTTCTTTTGTAAAGAGTACTAAAAGATATCAAGATCTTTATGCAATTTAATATTAACAACCTTTTTCACAAAATTTCACTGTATTCAAAATTTTAGCAATTCTCGCAAGTCTTTAGATTTGAATTGCTAATATACATTTTTCATCGTGTGCCCGTTCGAGAAATCAAGTGCATATCAGAACTAGAAAGTAAATAGACAATTAAAACTACAAATTTAATGTCCTTCAGTTTTTCACCAAATTAAACAAATACAAAATGATATGTATCGTAAGGAAAAAAATCGTTGAGAAAGCAAACTTTCTGTGGAAACAGGAAAATATACGTTGAAGCATTATTGCCACCTAACCTGTACCAACTTCCCAAGAAGAACCAGCCAATATTAAAAACAATTTCATTCCATAAATAGCTAATGGGGCGCCTAATGATTAAAATCTAACTAAATTGAAACTCTACTAACTAGTAGAAGTCAATGGATAACGTCATAGGCATTTAGCAAACTTTACTAACTAGTGCAAATAATATAACTTCAAACAGATTTAGTCATCAAGTGTGCCTTCTAATGAGCCTGCCTATATATAGGTGTTAGAACATAGCCTATTTAGTTAATAGTTTATTAGTCTATTGTCTACATGGGCCTATTGCCCATGGCCCATTAGGGTTGAGTCGCTTCCTTTGTACTTCCTTGTAATAGCCTCCTCTCCTATATAAGGACAGGGGTGTGCATATCAATAGAACAACACAACATTATCGTACACACTTCTTCACAATAGGCATTCACGACTAACTACATTGGCTGGATGCCAATGTGGGACTAAACCACATGACTTGTCAAAAATTTCAACAATGTAAAAAAACAATTTTGAACTTAAATTCAAGTGCATCAGAACGACGGTGGATGTGTATGTATGCTGACCGCCCTGCATCATAGACTTTTTTTGCAGGTTTTCAGAGTAAACTTTTACAATAAAGCATAATATCCCAAGCAAATGAGAATAAGATGAACTACAGTGGATATGTTCCTGAAGTAAGAAAATGCAAATACAATAGTATCTACCTTCCACAACATTTTAGTGAGCCGTTTGCCATTATAGCTATCCGGTCACCAAGAATGTCAGCCTCATCCATGAAGTGTGTTGTCAATAACACCATTCTACCCTTTTTTATCCTTTTTATCAGTTGCCATGTTGAACACATTGAATAAGGGTCCATTCCACTTGTTGGCTCATCAAGAATAATTACCTGCAATCACAAACAAATAGAGTCAAATATTTAGAGATGTTCCGCTTCAAAGAAGAAGAAAAAAAGTATACAGATGGTAAATTGTACCTTACGATTTCCAATTAGAGCTATTCCAAGAGACAATTTCCTTTTCATCCCACCAGACAATGCACCAACTTTTACATTAAGCTTGTCTACTAAGCCAACCTGACATAATGTCCTTAGATAGTCAGCAATACAAAAAAATGCCTGTGCTATACAACTATAAATTGCAAAAAGATTGGCCTCAATATTTGTAAATGGAATAGGTTAAATAATATATGTTGCATAAATGATTATGAGATTACAATAAAGTTAATAGATATGGTCTAGGATACATGGAGAGACATTGCATTGTAGGAGGGAATGGCATCTGGAGACTATTTTCAAAAACTCGACAATAGAAAAGACAAGGGAAGGAAATCCTCCAATAGGAAAGACAAGGGTAGGACATCCGGCCTGCAAGAGATTGACAATTCACAAGGGATGACATAAAGTGCCCCATTATGCCACTTATAAGGCATTGCCCCATCCAAATACGTTAAAGAGTGTGAGGGTATTAGGCATATTTGACCAAGGCATGTGCTTAGCTCTAGGGGATGTGACACAATTGCACCCCATTAATAATGAATATTCACGATCCATCAAACTGAGTTGTGCACAATTTCTTTCAACAGGAGAAAGCTGGTAAGAATGGAACTATCTCTAGGTGCAAGGTGTAACATGAATGAGTTTGGTAATGCGAGCTCATTTCTATCCCTATCTATACTAGGGTTCGGCGGAGAAGCACCCAAGGAGACTTGTCAAGAAAACAACCATTTATATAGTAGATTATATGTTGGGATATGGGGGTGATGAGAGACCCGAACAACAAGGCTCAATGAGCTAGTTGCGGAGCTATGGAAGCGTGAGATAGAGCAATCCGAAGCAAATACATACGACGAAGATCAACAATGAACAAGCAAGAAACCACAGACGAGATTTATAGTGGTTCAGAAAATTCCCAATGTGGGAGCCTACATCCACTGGCGGAGATGATATTACTGATAGAGAGATTATCGAGATGATGATTACAGAAGAGAGAAGAAGAACCCAATCCCCTTTTACACCCGAAAGCCAACCATGGAAGAAAACAGTTGCTTAGAGAGGAGCTCTTGGAGGCGTGAAACCCTAAGGAAAGCCCTAGGTTTGTCCGTCGCTTTAGGTCTTCAAAAAATGATGTCTCTTGATGTCTCTTTGTTGTTCTTCATGTTTGGGACGAGTTGAGGGTCTGTTTATAAGAATAGGACCCATATCTAAAGTCCCGAACTGATTAGGCTGTTTTCTGGCCACGTTTACGATCCAACAGGACTGTATACGATCTGTAACACGGATTGTATTTCCATTTCAGCAACATTTACAGTCCAATGTCGGACTGTATACAGTCCGGATTGGACCATAAATACAAATACAGTCTAGGTAGACCATATATGGTTTGAAGTAATGACCGTAAATACACTAGTAGGTGCCCAAAATACATCCCGAAGATGTCGAGATTGATTAGAAATGTATGTATATATGTACAAGAACACTAGTTGTATAGAACGATGCATATAACCTTACCATAATAAACGATGATAGAGAAACATCCAAGAACCTTACCTCCCCACATTAAAGACCCTCCACCCCCACCACAACATAGAATTTTTTGTATAGAACGATGCATTTAAGATGTAGAGATTAAACATACAAAATTTCGTGATTTCATTAGTCCATTTTGGCATCAAAATGGACAAGATTGCATATTTCGAAAATTTCATCAGTGTACCGATAATTACCTAATTCCATGCTCTTGAAACGACAGCAGTATCAGATGCCTCATTCTTGGGAAATATTGTATCAATTTCAAACTAGAGATTAGGACCATTAATGTAATTGTTTTTTTATTATTTACGTACTCTACAATAAGGTATGTTGGGTAACTTGGGTTGTACATAAGGAATATACTGCTCAGGAAAGGTCAAATATAAAGGGGAAGCGCAAAGACACTACATAACTATATGATTTATTAATCATTTCCCTTAAATAACTAACCAACTAGATCTAAGTTTTTGGGCTCATTTCACAATAAAGGCATGTGTACTAACTATGACCCCATTGTACGGGGCTATATATAAAGGTGAACAAGTTACGAAGGAGTTCTCTATGTAAACACTTAATTTTTTTTTGGTGAGGAGGAACCACTCCCGTATGAGCGCCGCATTTGTGACCCCCGCAGGCAGTGTAAACCCCCGGTTAGCCCCCCTGACCCGTACGGGGACCCACCATTAACCACATCGTTGGTCGGCCGACGTGACGGGCGGGGTATGGTTTCTGGGGGTAGCCGGGAGTCGAACCCGTGCCCTCTCGCAGAGGGCTTGCGAGCCACACCAATATCATTAAATGAATAACTAAAGATTGGTACACGAATTACCAGATTCGAGCTTCAAGAAAAATGTTTCTATAAAAGAAATAAAAAAAGACAGAGATGCTGTGTAACATGTTTGGGGGAAGGGAAAAACATAATCTGAGACCTTTTTTTATAGTAAAACCAAAATGGTATGTAGAAGAAAGTTCATCAACAGCTTTTCTCAAACAATTTATAGGATGTGAAAGGAGCACTGAATAACACTACTACTACTGAAATCATGACAAAGATATAACTCAAGAAAGTTGTTTAAATGAAAAGTTTAACAGGAGCTAATGAGACACTTCGTAGAATAAATATATCAAACAACAAAGAAAGATTCAGATTTGAAAGAAGAAGAAAAAATCAATACAATGTATTGATTCAACAGTTAGATTGAGAGAAAAGATGAGAGAAAAAAACTTAGCAAGGGAGAATGCACACCCGTACTAAAGATTCAGCTAATCAGTGCCAAAATTTGTACTTAATGGCTGTGATCTCATCATCAATTGAGATAAGCTATGACATCATTAGGCGCCAAACCAGAAATAGAGATAATTTAGACAAAATTAAAGCAAACTAGAGCCACCAATTACTACAGAGGCATTAAAGAATTCAACTACATAGCTAGTTATTATTTTAGCAATGTTATGTAGGAAATATATATGCAGCAGATGTAATGTTAAATAGGGAGTAAGGAGGTGGCAGCTTTGTTGTGCACATAGATATATCCATCAATTTTCTGATGTAAGTAATCTAGTCAGTATGCAAGGACTTGTACTAGTCCCAACAAGGATGGGTGTGTCCAAAATACAGAAGCAGGTAAATACTCTTATAAGATAAACACTCTAAAAATAGTTGACAATGCGATCAAAAAGGTAAGGCGGTTTAATATAATAAAGGCACTGAGCAAAAAAAATCAATTGAAAACACTAAAAATTTGGGGTAAGATCACATCGTAACTAACTAAGATGCAACTGATCTCCACAATATAGGGAACCGAGGAAAACCTACAAGAATTTTGGTATTAAAATAAAGATTAGACCGAACGTGATCCCATGACATGGCTACACGGCGGACATCATTGTCATGCTATCTAGAACCACAACTAGAAAATTCTGATCTATAGGAATTATTCGGTTCAAATTGCAAATCCAAAACAACAGCTGAGAGAAAATTGCAACCTTAGATGAAGTAGTTTGTATATTATATAACAATTGACCCGTACTTTGAGATCTAAAGACCAAAATCCCTGATGATCATTCAAGCATAAAGTAAACTCTTTCGATCTAAGAAAGAGCTAAATAAAAAAAAATCAAAACGCACGACCACGAGATCTAGCCCAAGAACAAGGATTAAGTAGAAGTCTAGAGATGTTACCGGTGAGGAGATCCGTGTAGACCAACATCTTCGCCTTTGCCCTGAGCTGTAGAACCGGAGGTCACGAGGTGATCGGAGTGGCACTGCTCCAAACAGGGATGTGAGGGAGTAAACACTTAAATTTGATACAAGAAATCACCATCAATAAGACATATTTTACACTAATTTTGTTTTTAACATAAATAATAAGGTGGGGAATAAAAACACATGAAAGCCAATATGCCCCAATACCAGTTGATGAGAAATGAGTATAAATGGGGGTAATTTCGTTTGGTAGATGGTTCACATAAAACTACAAATACATTCCAATATCACGCATAATAACATGTGCCCCCAACACCAGTTGATGAGAAACAAGTAGAAATTTGGTAATTTTGCTTCTTAGATGGTTTACATAAAACTACAAATATATTCCATTATCACACATACTAACATGTGCCCCCATAACTAACATGACGTAGTGATCAACTATAAATACCAACAATAACACCAAAACCAACACACACCCCATTATTTTGATCTGACATCAAAATTGCAGAAAATGACACCATGAAAACTAGGTAAATATTACAAAATGAGATTCTAACAATAAACAAAAATGTTACCTATAGATATGGTAGTAGTGCTCCGTTGATATCTGAAATAAAAAAGAATTCAGCTGCTGGACTTCAAATAAAAATAGAAAATAGAAATAAATAGAACCTCAAATTCTTACACATAAGATAAAGAGAGGACCAACTCCTGCATGTCATCTGTAGAAAAACCAATTTCATCATGAAGAACATGATAATGTGTAGGTCTGGTCGTGCCCTATTATGTGACAAGTCACAAGTCAACATGATGGAGTTAACGATCAAAAATTAAACTTAATTGTAACATATAAATTCATCACACAGACAAATGAATATGTTATTCTTAAAGTCAGTATAACAAGAACATAATCAACAATACAATTAAACACCAACCCCCAGTACAGTATACCCATATAAGTTCTAAAAGCAAAAGAAAAACTAAAATAAATCCTTTAGAACTGGTGTTACAAATATATTAAAAAAAATACTTACTATCATTTCGGCATGTGCACACAGTGTTATCTATCACGGTTGCTACAGAGAATAAAGAGCTTCAGCGCTACTAAATTCTGAAAGAAGTTTTTCTATATCCCGCATGTGTTTATAAAGTATTGAGTCACAATAATTTCCTCCTCATTATTTTCAACGTTGACCCTTCCCCTGCCGAGCACAAATCTACAAAGGAAAACGATCATGCCCAAAAGTCAAATAGCATTCACCAATTGCCAAGTTCTGACTTTTGAAAGGAAAGAAAAAACACTCTGTATTGAAATTACCAATGTGAAAAGCCATTCATTACCTTTGTTGGGTGCATGGCAGCTCACTCAAACCCGTTATCTTGAATTTCATATTCTTGGGTCTGGTAACAATTCTGAGATTTTTTAGCATTCTTTTGGCCTGAATGTGAAAAGGAGACAGATGAAACTATATACAACGCCAGAATACCCTTTATGAATGATATGAGATTATATGACATGGAGTTTACTTACTTTAACCCAGTTGATTTCAGATGGATGCCGAGCATTTTGGTTTTCTATCAAAAAATCAATGAGTGGACCAGGTCTAACGATCATTGTGGTCGAGACGTCTGCAACATGTAAATGGGTAATGTCGTTCACCGTTATAAAAATGGGTGTTCTATCAGAGCAAAAACATGAATAACAACTTTATTCACAATGGACAGTAAATTGGAGCGGAATATATTAGTGTGTCCCTGACTCCCTGGCACTTACCCATGTTTAAGGAGAGACCGTCTTGGGTTGTTCTAAAACTTGAATGGAACCCTCTGCATCCCATTACAACACCACCCAAACTGGAGAAATTATTTGGATCATCCCTAAAGAAAGATTGGAAAACAATAAGGCAGCCCCTAGACAGACAAACAAATGTTGTTGATATAGCAAGTAAGCACGGAAGGAGAACAAAAAAAGTGGAGGATCCACAGCCATTAATGAGAAGAATGAAATCCAGACTCCTTGGTAGAACGCTGTCTGAGGATGATGTCCAGGACTCTGAAAGCTTCTTGAGAATCTTCAGTGTCGCGACCCCTCATGGCATCTCTGATCTCCTGAATGGGGATCTTAGCAGCAAAATTTATTTCTACCTTGAATGTCTTAACGCACCTCCTCCTTCCCTCTGCCTCACCGGGGCTTTGATCACCAGGGCTTGCATTCCCATCAACATCAAGCCTGAAAAAACACCGGAGGTTAAAAACGCAGGCCCGACTGCTCAACTGACAGTCTCAACTAACTATTACTGCTGCACGCTATGTTCAAAAAAACAACAATTTGCTTACTTTTTGGAAGACATGTCGTCGATGACAACAGTGAAAGTGTACTTATTTTTTGGAAGAGGTCCAAAGGTAAACAAGTTCTTCTCTCCATCATAGGCCATCTCCTTTCCACCAAGCTCAGACACATAAGTCCTCTGCATCTTGTCAATGTCCCTCCTCCCAGAGCCTTTCCCCTCAGCCGGTGTGTCATCCTTGTACTTGAGAGTGACCTATTGACGTCACAACGCTCCATAGAAATAGTAAGCTGACCAACAGAATGACTTGCCACTTGTTGTAAATATCTTGCTAAAATGACTTACTAGAGTTTAAATAGAAACTATACTTATTAATTAGCTACATAGTGTACCTAGATAAGACAATGACATGACAGGTTTATGTTTGCAATATTGTTTGGTGGTAAACAATTTTATAGTTAAAATATGCGTAAGATTCAACTACAGTCCTTTCGTTTGTGTATGGTTCTTCGAGCGAGCTCCTGCAGATTAGGATCAATATGTGTCCACTATTTTTCGAAGGACTCACTTCCTGTTAATCCATTTGGGTCGATACCAAACACGAGAAAAAATATGATAATCATATTAACATTACAAATGTATAGAGCATAGATGGTATATGACTTGACCTTTTGATTACAAGTTGACTAGAGTTCTCCTATATCTATTACAAACTCCATAGCTATCTATGCATCTAAATTGAAAACCCCTACATAGAAACCACGGGTATTTTTTTGGTTTATTGATTTACAGACTAGATTATGTGTATCACAAACTGAGATGCATATAAAATACCATCATGTACATATGTTCCAATTTGATGCTCCCTCATTAGTGAGATTAGTAAATGTCCCATAATCCAATCGATTCTAAATGACACCCTCAAAAGTAATATGGAAGAAATGATCAGATGGTTTTCAGGAAGTGTGCAAGGGATGAGCTTGTGACCTTCTCCACATCATGTCCAGCTACCTGGATGAACCATAACCAATACATTTTCAACAATGTCCATTTGCCTCCTTCCATTAGAAACCATAGGTTATGGAAATGAGTGCATGATCATATGAAGATAAAGAAAGAATTGAATACACCTACAAGAGGCAGAAGCACACAGCCAATGAGATCAAGGATCCCCCTTGTTGTAGTGACATACATAGAATGCATAGAATGCACACATGATCCCCCTCCGTGCAACAAACTACATAGGAAAACCAAGCACAAGGTACCATTCAGAAACAAAATACACTTTATTATGACCTGGAGAGACCTGGGTAACCTAGAGCAACAAACAAACATCATGGTGAGGCAATAAAGCACAATGGCTGAAAAGCAGTAGCAGAGTCTAAGGGGTTGAAGCATCTTTTGGTTCCAATAACCTTCACCAAAAAAAAACCACGGCCTCAGGCAGTAGACATGGCAGGGCCTCCACTAGTGGTGGTTTACAATTTAGAAACATATTGATACATGTCAAGATAGAGTTAACTCATTCCAAAAATTCTAGGAATACTTGACAGCAGCAGATCTCAGAAGAAATGGAGAAAAAAATTAGGTTGATTGTGAAAGTCCAATAAGGAGAACACCCAAGCATCATCATCCGATGGTAATCATCATCTAGAATGTAAAAGGCATTGGGATCCTAGATAAGAAGTGGACAATAATGGAGCTGAACAGAAATCATAGATTAGAAATTCTCGCCATCCTAGAGCATCGAATAAAAGGAACTACAACTGATCACATTGTTAGAAGACTAGGCTTCAACTGATAGCATAGAGTCATCGATATCAGTTTCTCTAGTGGTATATGATAGCATAGAGTCATACTCATAACCATCAGTTTCTCTAGCAGCATGTGATTGATATGGAAGGATCACACACATCATGTAGAAATTATCCAATGACACATGTAATACATACATTGCTGCATGAACCACACATAGCCGATAACATTCAACTATGCCAATACACATATGGGTTAGAGACACCTACTATGGAGGAAAATCCATAATATGAATTTAAAGCTATCAACTAAACCATGGGCAAAAAGCACAAACTTTAATGAATTACTATATATGGATGATAAGACAGTCAATATCTCTTTTAATAAGACCAACAATTGATCATTTAAAGAAGATTTGGCACATGAACATGCCAAATATACAAAAGGTATTTGTATGGATACTCTACAATTTGAGGTAGACTCACAAAGCTGAAGAAAATGAGAAGGCAGGCCTGTCGGCAATGCCTGCTATCTGAGATGCAATCTAGAAGAGGAGAGTGTCCTCCATGCTTAATGCAAATGTGTGAACCCAATTTGGATCTCATCCATGGAATCACTAATGATAACAAAGATTTACAGTTGTGATATGCAAACATGGTTATTATAAAATTTCCTTTCATCACTAGTGCAAAATAGCTAGTTGATTATAACATGGAGCTACTATACTCATGTTACTGGAAGAAGAAAATCAACAAATAGGCAAGTTGCTCGACATGTATGCATATTTCCAGCTCGACAGCCTGACCAAAACTAAAATCCGAAAGACAGAAAAAAAGGCGATGACAATCACGAACGACACACACCTAATATAACTTGACTAATCTACTTCTAGTTAATGGCCACATCATTAATATAAATACAACATTTATTGCTCTGCTACCATCCCTAAGTTGGAGCATGGGAGTCAACTCATACCAACTCTGATCTACAAAATGCCAAGACTTGAAAGACAAATAAAAAAATGGGAAACACAGAAAAAGGCCCAATTTGATGTAGCTAAAGTGACCTTTGTCATAGGCAACACATGCAGTACATCACATAATCACAAGATATAATAAGTAGTACAAATACATGTCTGTGTATTATATATAGATATATTCATTTAGCTGCACATGCATGTCTATGTGCACGTGTGTTTGAAATGAACGTGACATCAATACACTCAAAAGGGTAGTATAATAACTCACATCACTCAACATTTATTAAAGTGACTCATGTCACAAAAGGGTAGTAACCATCACCATTGTCACGCCCCTCAGACCTCAAACCAAATAGGAGGAACCATCAATGGTGATCTCCCCAATACATTGTTCTGCTAACAGCTGCCTGAGTTGGAACCTATAACAGGACCCAAATCAAACGACAAAACCAAACAAACCAGGCTCCACGCAGGGAGCAAGAAAAAACAAAGAAAGCCTGAGAGCAGCCGATTCCTAACTACCCAGGACCTGCACCAAAGACAAGAAGAGCCAACCAAAACACAAAATTTTGAGACCACAAACCATCAAACAGAGTCAATAAGTCTGTCCAGTTCAAACCTGACACTCTTCAGTCTTATTCTTCTTGGGAGTCGCTCAAGATGACTCAACACCATTTTTTCTTAGTAACTACCGTGCCCTCTAGGGTTTCTCTCACCTCGCCCTCTCCCCCTACCATTACCTATGATCTTCCATAGTAGGTCTACTGAAACACACTATTTCATTGGGTTGTATTATGAACTACACTATCTTTTTGATTAAACACTATTTCTTAATATATGAAGTTTAAGAATTTGATACACATACTTATACATGAAGAGACATTAATGCCATATTGTTCTCCTTATTTCTAACATTCATAACATTTCTTCTCTACTTCCACATAACACCAGTAAATTAATAAATTAATTTCTCTACAAATATATATTAAGAAGTCAGTCAGAGGAAACTACTATGGTACCTCTAGAATTCTATTTGTATCGTCCTTCTACAGGCTGAGAATGTATCTTCCTTTGTTAGTTGTTGTAGCTCCAATCAGCAACGTGCACTTGAGACTTTAAGGGTGGTAACAGGTACTTTCACCTTCAACGACAACTCACTGTATATGTGGATAGTGGAAGGGACTAGACTAGTGTTCAAGTCGTAGCTCCTCACTGTCCTACTTCAGCCCACTCTCCTCATCATGGGGGTGCAGTTCTGAGTACCAAATCCTGTGATACAAAGTCAAAACCACCAGAATTAACAATATAAAAACTTAAAGTGATCAAATGAAACTAAGTAAAAAGGATTGAAAGAGGACATCACTTCAACTAAATGGAAGAAAGAAAAATATACTATAGAACATGGACAAAATATGTTGTTCTAATCATCTAATCGAACTACAAGCTAAATGTGCACTGAAGGAACTTACTTATAGGGAAGAGTTTCAAGAAAGTATTTAGGAGGTCTTTATAAATTTCAAACCTAGTGGGACAAGTTGTAATCCTTGGCATGAGGTTAGCTATACCATGCAGGTCTATAATGGGGGTGATAAGTAGTTAATCTCACCTCCTGTTGGCTAAAAAATGAACAATAATATATTGAAGTTTCTATTTCCATATCTCACCTTCTGAAAGGCATTGGATTCTCTCTGATGACCAGAAGTGTGTCTGTAGCATGCTTCAAAAGCTATCTTCTAGTCTTGTAACACAGAAATAAAGAATTGTAGTATAAATTTGATGTGGAATATGATGGATGCCCTGTTGATTATGCAAATAAGCAATGTTCCATGTCATATACTTCATAAAGAGAATATGACATAATCTTTACTTGTTAAGACAACTATGCATTACTAATATCCCATAAGAATTAAAATACATAGACAATGTACCATTTGTCTCTTCTTCGAATACGGCATGACAAGTGTGTGCCACCTTCTGAAAGTAAATAAAGAAGAAAATACTTACGTCATGGTATTCTAATTGAATCATATGGAACTTATTTGGAGGGTAGAAAAAAGTTAGTGATATCCAACATACCTCCCAGTTGTAGAACCACAACATATGAAACAACTTCAATCAGCCTATGTAGCTAAAATCGCCATTCTCTCTAGATGCAATGGAGTGTTGTTGACTGGTTAGTGATGTCAAAGAAGAAAAAAATCAGTAGGAATTACTTAGAAATTAAATGTCAAGATGTGGAACTCCATTTTAATTAGGAACAACCGAGTTCAATAGACAAACAAACGACCAAAACAGAGTAGCTGTGAATATAGTATTAGCAAGTTTTATTATTACTATTGGAGCTTTGACGAGGCAAATCAAAGGGAACTCTTTCTAATGAACCCAACACTAATGGAGCTACTATACCCATGTTACTAGAAGAAAAAAAATCAATAAATAGGCAAGTTGGTCGAAATGTATGCATATTTCCAGCTCGACAGCCGACTAAAACTGAAATCCGAAAGACAGAAAAAAAAGGCGACGACAATCACGAACGACACACACCTAATATGAGAGTTGCAGGAACGCAACCACCGGTCTTGGCCCTGTCAGCAGGGAAACCTTTATAATCCAGAGCACCTACTACAGTGGAGCTCATCTTCCCGTCCTGTTGGAATGGCCACATAGGAAACAAACCACTACACAAGTGAGACAGCCAAGCTTTTTGTCTACTCCGATGGAGTCTAGAAATGAACACAAAAGAACAAACAACTAGCTAGTAGTATGAGAGAGACTACTAGAAGAAGAAACGGACCATCTCTATTGTATTTTGTCTTGCCGGCCTGCAGACCAACTCGTGAGCTGCTGAGGCTCTGCGGAGAGCATCTCACAGGAGCAGGAGAACAAATATGGAGATGGAGCTTGTGGCTCTGGTTTGTCCAATCTCTGAAGATCACATTAAACACAAGGCCTGCTCAGTTAGTATAAAAAATTCTTGCTTACCTACTCTCTAACATCATGCATCAATATTACTGTAGTGACTCATTTTGCACCTGCAAATATGCAACCAAACAGAAAGCCAATAGCGGAGTGGAACTCCAAAGCAGTGCATATTCTAATTTCTTGTCGTGTACTTACATCATACCAGCTGTACATAGACATCCATACACACAATTGGTGGAAAAACCAATTGCTATTGCAATGTTTATGACACCTCGTTTTAAGCTAAAGTATTCACGTCATGAATCAGCTAGACAACCAAGAAATGTTAGTGTCATTATAATTGCAGAAAACAAAATGAGCTTCATAGGTTAGTATGTCGTTAGAATTCTATACTAGTTGCAAGCTTCGTGTATCTGGGATAGGAAGCAAATGATCCAATCATCCTGGAATATAACTAGGGGAACACAATTGGGAAAACAAATATAATTGATAACACAACACATTGTTCACAAGGGTGGAAATATAATTGGGAAAACAAATATAATTGACAACACGACACATTGTTCACAAGGGGGGAAACACAATTGGAAAAACAAATATAATTGATAACACAACACATTGTTCACAAGGGGGAAACACAATTGGGAAAACAAATATAAACAACAAAGATATATTGGAAACATATTGAAATATTTCAATATCATAAAGCGTTCTTCCTTCATTCATATTGATGAAGAGCATTGCCCCAAGATGCAATCCAGATGGATAAAGAGCATTGTCTCTCCTTTGCCTACAATAAATCAGTAAACAGTTCATAAATATCTCATAAACATCAAAGCAATTCATAAATATATCATAAGCTTTGAAGTAACTAACCTCATAACTATTTTTAATTAACACCATCAGAAGTGGTTGGAGAATATGCACACTCATCATCATCCTCACTCATTTCTAGTAGTTGTTGAAATTTTTGATTGCTAACTATCCTGTCTAGTAGATTTTCAACATTCTCTAAACGCTTTTGTGTGGCACGCTTTACATCTTCAACTGTTTTAAGAGCTGCCTCTTGAACTTTCAAAGCTTCCTCTTTCTCTTTAAGTGCTTGGTCTTTTGATTTGAGTTCATCGAGTAAGGCATTCTTTGTTTTATATGGTCCTCTAAAATCTCTTGGTTTTACTCATCCACCATAACCAGATATGTATTTCTTTGTCCTTGATTCTCTATAAACTTTTTCCGCAACCTCAACAGGACGAAGGGATGGCTCATCTTGTTGGATGTTTATGATTTTTTCCTAAAACAAAAGGTAGATATTTATAACTAATAGATAACAACATTCAACTTTTTAATTCTTACATGAACTTGGGATGACTCCATAGTAGCTAAGGTATCACCCTTCTTGTGGCTTTCAAAGTACATCACTCCCAAATCGGGTGGATTCCCATCTTTTCCTCCCTGTAGTTTCATCAACATAACTTATATGCATATCTAATGACATAGCATAAAAAATAAATGTAAATATTAGAAACCTTCTGCCATGATATTTCTCTAAGAGGCTTGCTACCCGTGCGATGAAGTAATTTATTGTTCAATCCTTCTCTATTTTTGGAATTTCTCTTACTCGAAACCTACATTTGATATAATGTGAGCATTAATAGAAGAAGAAAACTTTAAAAACTAAGATGAGTAATTTAAAATGATTTTAAGCCATATTATTTATAAATTATCATAAACTTTTCACTATTAAAAATTTCTTTCACAAGCCATTCCCAGTCAGTATCAATTTCAATTGCCATAGGTTTCTTTGATAGTTGTTGTTGCATGTCCAACCCCTTCATTATTTGATACATTGATGCCCTCCACTTCACCCATAATTCTTTCAAATGTTTTAAAGTGTGAGCTTTATGACCTTCCATGTTGTTGCTTAAGAATTTGTCCTAATACATGTATAATAGCAGGACATTAATGCATCATTGATGTTTACAAACGAAGATAAGAATAAGGGTCTAACGAGTTTACCATAACAACAGCCCACATGTGGTCTTTTTGTCTATCTGTAACATCATTCCATGAATGCACTTTTATTGGACAAATGTTCCGATCATGAACAATCCTACCCAAATGTATACTCCATACTTTATGATTTTTCCCAACAGGACGGCCTTGATAGAAATTGATATCTATCTTGGCACCTTCTCTTAGTCTTGCAACTTTTTTGCATTTGTTACGTCCTCGACGTTTGACTACTTTTTCAATGTCTTTGGCTGTAAAAAAATTTAATAAATCAGTAAGTATTTAGATAGCATTGTTTAAAAATGATGGCGGCGGGAATCAGCAACCATTATATAAGAAATATCATGTTTGAAGCATCTAACATTAACAAAATATAGACGACTGCTTTATGAATAAGGGAAAGTAATCATACACATTGATATCTGATTACTGGAATGAGATTGCACCACTTCAGTATCCATGTACTCTTTTGGTGTTGCATGAGCTTCTTCATGAGGTGTAGGAACATTTTTAGTTTGCGGTGAAGGAGCATTTTCATTTAGAGGAGCATCACACTCTTGTGCTGAAGAAGGATCATATTAAGTTGGTGGAGGAACATTTGTTTTTGGCAGGTGAGCAATCCTAACTCGAGGGAGAATATCAGTTTGTTTGGAAGACAGTCTGTTCAAAAAGGACAAATGATTATCACTCAAATCAGTGACACTATGGGTTCTCCCTCCTTTATGATTCAACAAATTACTCTTGATCTGTAACCCATGAGCACGACCCTTCCCAATCACACTTAATTGCTGCGGCGAGATAAAATTCTTAGCCTTGGACTTCAACATTGGATATTTCTCATTTGTTGAAGTGCTTGCAGACAACTTCCTGTATCATCATCAAGCTACTTGTAAATATTTATTTCTTACACACAAAACTATATGAAATACAGTGCAAAATATATAAAAGACAAAAAGTATGTTGACAATCACTACAAGAATGATGTGCTTCTAACCATTTTCCTGTAACACCATCAATCATTGGTTAGAAATAAAATTTCTTACACAAATAAAAAAAAATGACAACATTATGATTAATAGAATAGCATAAAGATATTCATAGAATTTGAATATCAAAATATCATATTGAGATATGAAAAACATGACTTCTACTAATAAAAATGTTACATGTTCCAAGTACTTATAGGGGAAAAGTATTCTAGTTAATGTCATCAAATAATAATTGGATCATCATGTGCGTCATCTGTATCATCAACTAGCTCCAGCTTGTCATGTGGATCAACCTTTGTCACAATATGCCACCCGCTATTAATGTGATCTTTTGCATAAAAGACTTGGGATGCTTGAGTAGCTAATATAAACGGCTCAACAGTTTCCCAAATACGTTTGCAATCAACACTTGTAAATCCATACTCATCATTCTTGAGTCCTTTAGAAACATCAAACCAATCACATTTGAATAACATGACTCGCTTATTGCCCAAGTATTGCAATTCTATAATCTCAGACAATTGTGCATAGTAATCTCTGCTAGTTCCACTACCATCATCACCAACCACAGTGACCCCACTACATTGAGACCTTGATCTTTCCTCGTGAGACTTAGTGTGGAACCGATATCCATTAACTACATAGCCATAGAAACATGTCACACATTTTAGTGGACCACGTGATAATGAAAGTAACTCCTCTGTCTTCTTGCTTTTATCATTCTCATACTGATCTCCAATCTAAAAAGGATAGTTATTAGAAAAATTGAATCAAAACTAGTGTATATGCATCAACATGTTGAACAAAGTAGACCAACTTACTATCATCTTAAACCATTCAATGAAATCTTCATTTAAATCTGTAGTGGATATTTGATTTGGATCAACTCCTTGGTTTTGATAGTATTCTCTATGACAATTAAAAAAATACCATTTTGATAAATAGACCATAAAATTTATCAAATAATGACTCACATATATATTATAAGAATCACTTACTCAATAAAAGGCTTAACTTCTTCACAATTGTTCAAGATATATATATGAGCTTTCTCCCACTCAAGTGCATCAAGGTCTCTTGTTGTTCCACATCCTAGTCCTCTTCCCTTGTATGCAAAAACAGATAAATTTGCATATTCATTGAAATCACCATCATAATTTCTATCAAGGCGATTGAACTTTGTCTCTACAGTATGTAAATATCTTGAACAAAGATTCATGGAACCTTCTGCCATGGAACCCTCTGGGCAGCATCTATTGCAAACATAGGATTTTAATGTGTACAAATATCTCTCTATTGGATCCATCCAATGTTCTTGAACAGGCCCACATAGCATAGCTTCATGTGACAAATGAATAGGCAAATGTAACATCACATCAAAAAATGATGGTGGAAATATTTGCTCCAACTTACAAAGTGTAATTGTAATTTGGGCTTCAATTTGCTTTAGATCGTCCATATTTTGACATGTATTACCCAAAACCTTGAAAAAACATGACAACTCAATAAGTGGTTCTGAGACATCCTTGGGAAGAAGGCCACACAATGCAAGAGGGAGTATATGATGTAACAAAATATGATGATCATGACTCTTCAATCCTGAAAGTTTATTTTCTTTAAAGTTGACACTGTGAAATATTTGACGAAAAGCCATCTGGTACCTTTAGATCCTTCAAAAATCTTAGAAACTTGTGTTTTGCATCTCGAGATAATGTGAATGATGCATCAGGAAACACTGTCTTCCCTCCATTTATCGTCGGGTGCAACTCTTGTCTAATATTCATGGCTTGCAAATCAAGACGAGACTTATAATTGTATTTTGTCTTATTTTTCACATTCATAAGAGTCCCAAGAATACTATCACAAATGTTTTTTTTCTATGTGCATCACATCTAAAGTATGACGTATCAACAGATCTTTCCAATATGGAAGCTTAAAGAAAATGATTTTCTTGTTCCAGTTATCGCCCCTGCTCTTGTGAGATACCCTTTTTGAACATTTACCTAAAACATTCCCTTCAAGACTTTGCACTTGAACAAGGACATCATCGCCGCTTAATGGTGTAGATGGTATGCCCTTCTCAATAGTGCCATCAAATGCAGATTTATTCTTTCTCCAACGGTGATTTAAAGGCAAATAGCGTCTATGGCACATAAAGCATTCCTTTCTACCATTAGCCAGCCTAATTGAATGAGTACCTTTATGGCAACATGGGCAAGAAAGTTTTACCTTTGTACTCCATCCAGATAAAATCCCATATGCAGGAAAATCATTAATAATCCACAAAACTGCAGCACGAAGATTAAAATTTTGATGTGTAGTTGCATCAAATGTTTGTATACCACTATTCCATAACTCCAATAATTCATCTATAAGAGGTTGCAAATAAATATCAATACAATCACCTGGACCATCTAGACCTGGAATGAGCATTGACAAAATGAGATTATGTTGCTTCATGCACAACCAAGGAGGCAAGTTGTATGGAATTAGAATTATAGGCCAAATGCTATATGATGACTTAGAATTGTTGAATGGTTGAAAACCATCACTAGCAAGGCCTAGTCTAACATTCCTCAGTTCTGTAGAAAAAGTAGTATGAAGGTCATTAAAAATTTTCCATGCCAAAGAATCAGCAGGATGATGCAAATCTCCATCATCTCCCTTATCATGATGCCACTTCATTAGTGAAGATGTTTTGGAGGACATAAATAGCATTTGAAGGCGAGGCTTTAGTGGAAAGTAACGCAAAATCTTTGCTACTACTTTCTTTCCATTTGCTTTTAGTTTCTCTTCCCCATTATGCTTGTCATACTTCCATCTTGAAGCATTGCAAATTCTACATTTATCAAGGCCATGATCTTCCTTCCAGAACAACATACAGTCATTCACACATGCGTCAATCTTTTCATATGAGCAACCCAGATCTTTAATTATCTTCTTCGCTTCATAATAAGAGCTAGGCAAGGTTGAATCGTCTGGAAATAGTTCATCTTTCAACAAATCAAGTAGCATAGTAAAAGAATGATTACTCCATCTTCCAAGGCTCTTAAGATGAAGCAACTTTACTAGGGTAGATAATTTTGATCCCTTAGATCCCTTATACATAGGTTGATTGAGGTCATCCAACAACCTAAAAAAACTTTTTAGCCTCATTATTAGGTTCCTCATCATGATCATTTTGGTCATAATATCCCATGTCTTCATCAGTCCTCTCAAAATTATGTGAACGTGGGTGCATTTCTTTAAGAAGATCTAGCATTTCATCATCTTCTTCATTGTCTGATTCAACTTCATGTGGTGTCTCACCGTGATGATACCAAAATGTGTAACCCCTCATGATACCATAAACCATCAAATGTGTTTTCACCACATTACGTGGGATAGAAGAAGTGTTGACACATCAAACACACAGTCATCTGATTTCATTTCCACCAATTCTATGACATGCATATATAAGGAACTCTTCAACACCAATTCCATATGCTGGATCATCGAGTCTGTCATCAACAAGTCTAATCCATTCTTTGTCTGGTACCATTTTCTACAATGAAGAATTCATGTTATTGTTCATAAATCATATATTATGAATATTTTTTGTTGAATTTCATGTAAGCATTTTATCTTATTTGATTACCTTTACAGAAAAGATGCACAAGAATAGCATGCAGCTCCAATATTGGGGGCGTCCAATTCAGTATTCTAGCACTTGGGTTATGCAAGGACCTTGAAGAAACCTAAGGCACTCCTTTGGTAGAAAGGCCTAAGAGGAAATGTTTGTATTGAATAAAGAAACTTACATTATTGCATGCGTATATATTTTAAATCCTTATTATTTTCAATTTATAAAAAGGAAAGGTAGGAAGACTATCACCTTGCAGCTAAAGAGAATCTAGATTTTTTGAAACTACCCTTCAATCTCGCTCAGAGCACTAGATGAATACCATACCCAAGTGACTATGAACAGAGAGTCCAACTATCATCAATATATTATAAATCGTATTGGCTTCAGAAGAGTCGAAGCAATTCCCTAGTTCTTCTCACGTGAAGACACCACTATGTGCCTATCTCTTGTAACTGCCCACATGCCTTGAATGTTGCTGCTCAGATTCACGATATGCTATCAAGCTTCCTACAAAGGTGATGTTAGGATTTGCATATAAAGGTGTACTGGAAATGATTGATCTTGCAACATATAAACTTCTTGTGTTTGCTTAAAGTTTGTATAGTAATGGGATAATTTGTCCACATGATCCATATTATGCCCTACAAACAATTTGCATCTCTACTCTATCGAAGCCCAACAACTTAATAGTAGTTGTAGCTTTTACTCAGCTACTGTATGGTAGTTTTACTCAGTACCTGTATGGTAGATCTTTTAATTATTAAAACATTATGTTCATAATTTTTCTAGAAAATAATCTCTCTCTTGACTTTGTCCAACACCCTCATCAAGGGTTTTATCATTATAACAGAGGCAATCATAAGACTGCTTCTATTATTCTCCTCTCTTAGTAAAGTAAACCAATACAAGAAGATATGTTGAATAATTCATACAATGCAAAAAAGTGGTTAAGCATGTTTAAATAATTAATATTGACAACTGCATGCTTAGAACTCCCAAATAAACATTATGTATTATACATATTTTGAAAAGTAAGTTTCCCTGTCTAGATCATGGGCTCTAGATCACCCAAAGTTTTGATGAAGCCTTATTTTCGACCTCTGTCTCTAGCAAAGTTGCATATTTCTAAATTTTCCCAGCTTGAAAATCGGTACCCTCTATAGTTTAGATTCTCACTTCCCCTCCCTTTCCATCATCGATAAGAGAATCAGTTTCAGCACAAACATTAAAATTGGGATTGAATCCACACTTCTATACTAGTGAATTTCAGGGCTAAATATTAAGGAGGAATAGCAATCAAATTAAGGCGAAACTGACTTGGGAGTTTTTTAGAGCACTATATGATTGCAAATATTCATTTCAAATAATCACATAATAGTGTACACCAAGATTGTCTTTATAAATTTATATGATAATCATCAATAGTCATTCCTATACATATCAAATTAATAAACAGTAAATTCATCAATTCTCTATTTATTTTTATGCCTTATAAAGATATATTGTGCCTTATAAAGATATTTTTGTGCCTTGTAAAGATATTTTTGTGTCGTTGTCATATTTTTTGGTGATAGAATCCTTGGTTTCCATTAAGATATAATCAGCCCTTTTTTCCCTTCCAACGAGAAACTAATTATAGAATTATTTAGATGCTAAATACCTTTTTGTTCCCAGCCCATTCTTTCGTTGCAAAGATGGTTCAACTCGTATATTTTCTGAATAATAGCACAAGCCAAATAAATCATAATAGAATGCATCTTCATGTACATACTAAGAATAACAATGAGAAGTTATTCATGTGATATGTTTTGTCTAGAAATTGTCTTATCTCCTTAATAACCACAAAACAAACCTTAAATGTGCAATGAATCCTATTTTCTTGTTTTGCAGGATATCATTCAATTGCCTTTATTTAACCAACCAGATGGTCCAATAGTTGGTAACTGTGCATTTATTAAATCTTCACTTTTGGTACCAGGGTATGTTCATCTTAGAAATCTTTACTTTAAGTAAATATCTAGTTCATCTTAGGAATCTTAACTTTAAATGGATATATATTCAAAATATAATATGTTCTGATATCTTTCCATGTAGGGAACTTGACACATTCTATGTTGGCCCACCAACGAAAGATAAGATTCCAAAGGTATGTTTCTCCTGGGGTAATCCCTAGAAGATGTATTTTAATTAATGATAAAGACATGTCGATTGAAATTCAGATTTTTGTTTATTTTTTAGGCAGTTATTGTAAATATTTTATTTTTATTTGAGAGTAATTGTCGTTCGACATAGAAAAATATAGTTTCCATGATCAGATAAACATTGCATTGAGCTGTCTCTTACTATAATTTATATAAATGAAAAGGGACTTAAAAGAGGAGGGATGTTCCCTGGCCTGGTTCATAAATTGTGTTGAATTGCGTTAACTTTCCTCAACTTGAATTTTCAAAATAAAATCAATTTATAAATAGGTGAGTAATTGTAAAACAGAAAATACAAGTAGCTCTAGTATCTAGAATAAATAAATTTTCCACATTGTGAATCTGTTACTGGATCATGTGTTGCTATCCATCAAGCCCTGAAAATTTTTGTACATCTATTTCGTAGGTGGGATGCTAAAATAGAACTGGAAACATGCATGATCAACATTAGACTTGTGGCTCTGGTTCAGCCAATGGATCTTGCATTATGTTTACCTTTGTGTAGGGTCAATTTCATGTTTTGTTTAAAGATTGGGCTTTATCTCAGATTTCAACTTCAAATCCTGAACAGATAGTAAACCATGTTTCCTTTAAGTCTTCAGGTATAACCATCCTCAAATAGTTTTCCAATTCTACCCAAATCAGTGAAGGCTTAATTGTGTAGGACCCAATGGGTTCTCAGATGGCTTTGGTTATAGCAAGCAACCCAAAATGGAATCATCAATGTTGCATCATTCATATAATTCAGCGTTGCTATCATAACGAATGTGGCAACATGGGAGTGCCACATTCAGGCTGGTTCATTTACTTCGTCACAATGAATTTGCCATGTTAACTATGCCAAGTCCTTGAATAAGAAACATGATACACTGAAACTTGGAATTCTTGAATGCATGACCTCAATCACATAGATATTTTGTATATACATTATAGCCCAGTAATGGCTTTATCCAGACCAAGAGGGCCAACAATGATGCCTCACAAAACAGAGGACTGTTGTTTTGGTTGAAGGACCACCTGATAATGCTGGCAAGTGGCAATTGTATGCTCTCCTCGTCATCTATGATAGGACATGGTTGATTGATACCAGGTGATAATTAGTGAGATCTCCCAAGTTGATCTCAGAATTAGCTTAATGTAAATAAGATTTAGGGTCTCCCATACTATGTTCAACTTTTTTTGGCCGAGTAGTATCACCTGAAAATTAAGGCGATAATTTATGTGGAAGCTTTCATGTTCTGCATTTTTAATATAATTTGTCTTTCACACAGAAAGTAAAACACTCAAAGTGTTAATTTGTTCACTTGGTTGATGACTTGTATTAGTTTATCAAATGCTCCCATCTATTTGTAGAAAACTGCGTGATTTCTGAGGATTGTACAATTACGTTTGTACAGTGAAGTGCAGTGTATCAGTGAAAAATTACTGTCAAAGCAATATCTTCAGTTTCTAGATATCACCTTGGGGGATTAGAGAATGGTATATTTTGGTAAAAAAACTAATTCTTTTACATTTTCACCAGCATGTATGCTAGTCATAGCCCATAATACTAACACATATATGATCTTAGGCGATATAAATGAAATGATATGGGTATATTAGATCACAGTTGTAACATTGGTAGTATAATTAGTGAAGGACAGAAGCTCCCGAGAGAGCCCGAATATCTAAAAACGAATTTCAGTTTATCAAAATTCACCTCTAGACAGTTGACATAAAGACATATAGAAAGAAAAAGAATTACCCTGCTGTTGCGCCCGAAGTAGACATCAATCTGGCTGTCTTGTGGTCTTTCACCTTGCCCCTTGTTATTTCCTTCCCTGAACCTGCAGTCTTACCTGGATCCTAGTAGTCTTCCTGTAGTGATCGGTCATCTTCCTTCTGGCGCCCTAGGTCGGCCGCTCCAATTTCGTCAAGCCCTAGATTTGTGGTCGGAGCTGGTCTTCTTGATTGATAACTAGATGGCCATCTTCAGATGCTATGCCAAATAGGCAAGGGGTCGGTCAGCGTGTAGGCGGAGCTTAGTTCTTCGCTTGTATGCTGGAGGTGGGAGGTCGATCGGAGTGGGAGACTAGTGGGGACCGAAGTGGAGAACTGACGCGCAGGGATCAGGCGTGGGCAACGACTGCGCATGCTTCTCTCCCCGCGCGTATTGGCGCCCGGGGGGGTTGTTTGTGTTTTGCGGGCGCGGGGAGTGAGGGGCGGCCTGGCGGGGGTGCATTTTGACCAAAATTTTAGAAGATAATTTTAAAAAAAATTGGTATTAAGACAAATTTGCGTAGTAGGAAGACAACTTTACATAAATTACAGTAGAATAAACAAAGAGATAAAATTTAGCGACGGAATATATATACTAATTACGATGGGTAAAAAAATTTGTCGCTATTAACTGCACCGATTGCGACGATAAAAATTTACGGTCACATTTTGGGTAGAAATTACGGCAAATAATTTATGTTGTCATTATTTTGGTCGTTAAAGCCTTCTTTTCTCATAGTGTAAAGACCATTTCCCACTACCATTTGACCAGATCCTGAGAGGCTTGTTGGAAGCTCACACTTTTACTTTTTTAGATGTTTATTCAAGGTATGGAAAAATTTCCATAGAACCATAGGACCGAAAGAAGTCGACCTTCACTTGCCTCTATGATACTTTTTCTTACCTTAACATGACTTTCAATCTTTGTAATGCCCCTACAATTGTTTACCGATGCATGCTTTCTGTTTTCTCGGACATGGTTGGACATTGTCCTGATATTTTTATGGATTATTTTTGTTATATGGGGAGTCTTTTGATGAGAACCTTTATAGTCTAGATAATTATAGAAATGTGAGGATATTCATCTGGTTATGAACTAGGATAAGTGTCACATGATGGCGAGTGAGGGAATAATGTTGGGACATAAGGTATCCAACAAGGGGATGGAAGCTGATTCAATATTGATGGATGTGATCTCCGAACTTCCTCCACCATCTTTGGTGATGGGATTTATGATTTTTCTTAGTCATTTAGGCTTTTAGCTCCGATTCGTTAGAGATTTTCCTAAGATTGCAAAACACCTTTTTGAATTGTTGGAAAATGATGCTGAATTTAATCTTGACGATTGTTGTTTTGAAGCATTTGAGGTTTTGAAGGAGAATTTGATCTCCACACCCATGGTGGTGGCTCTAGAATTGAACCATCATTTTTATCTTATGTGAGACACATTGGATTATGCGGTTGGGAATGTTTTGAGTCAACATAAAGATTATGCCCTTTTGGTTATTTATTGTACATAGATGACTCAAAATGATGATTTGGTCAACTACACCACCACTAAAAATAATTACTATATGTTGTCTTTAATTTTAACAAATTTATATAATACTTGATGGGGCGAAGGTGACGGTGTGGACTGATCATGTGGGCATTAGGTATCTCTTGCAAAAAAAAGTATGTAAAACCAAGATTGGTCCGATGGATACTGTTACTACAAGAATTTGACATAGAGTTGAGTTATTTTTTTTATAAGCTAGGAGGTATATTTTATTCATCCTACCCTCCTTGTATAGGAAAACTCATCCAAAAAGGATTTACATCTCCACTCACAACAACAGTTGTTCCCACTCAAACCCAAAACAAAAAAGATCAACTCAGAGCCCATATAAACTATCCAACAACCTATCTAATTGTGTAAAGCAAGACTAAATATTTATCCAATCACTCACTATGTATGGTATATCTCTTTTCTCCAAAATTTCTAGGCCTTTGACTTGCATGATTAAAAGAGAAGGATCACTGTCACATATGGTTCGTCTTTGTCACTCCCTCATATGCCCAATTCTCTTGGGACATAGTTTAGGAACTTGTGGCAATCATAGCTTAGGAAAAACCTCACCTCCATTTGCCGCTTGATCTCTCTCATCCATATAGTTAGATGCCATGGGTAGGTACTTTCACTCCAAATCCAGTCAATGAGGCACTTATCATCAATTTCCATAGTAGAAATGGAGATGTTTTGCTCGACAATCATTTTCAGTGCAACAATAAAATCTTTTGGAAACACCTCATATTTATCACCATTGATTAACCAATATCTAACCGCAACTCTAATGTGCGCTTGATGATTTATAACACATCCCAGAACCCAATATTTCTACCCCCCATCCAGGTGAATCACTTTGCCAATGGTCAGGTTTAGCTTGAAGTTCCATAGATCAGGGGGTCTCCACTTAATAAGATACAACCTTTTGATCTTAACCTGTGGGGGCATCGGCACCATTCTCCAACAAGATATTGTAAAAGGTAGGAGACTCAAGATTTTTGAATAACTTAAAGGTTAACCTATGGTTAACAACAATGATTATATTGTTCCATATCATGGGGAGCTTGATCTTCTTATCAAAAAATCTACAAGAGCATCTGTAATGCCAAATAACCTAGAAAACTAGGGGGATGATGCATGAAAGGAGCCTTTCATAAAGTCTAGAAGAGGAGTGCCCCATTTTTGACATATCAAGGAATGGTGTAATGCTGGTAGCTCACCAGACTGGTTCCCTCTGTAGGATCTTACTAATACGGTTCCAGAAAAACATCTACAACACTCTTAAGAAGAAGGTGTTCAGTTGTCTCAATCATTGGGTTTATGCAACAATTGTAAGGGGATGCTATTTGAGTGAAGCATCTGTTGACATTTTTATCGGTGGGAACAACATGGTGAATCACTTTTCATATCAAAGTGAGTGATCGTGGCGAGGCATCAGACTGCTAGAACCACGGTTTTTGGTGGTCTACAAGGCGCGACATATTAAAGATGATTCTCTTAGTTGATCTCAAGGAGAACTTTCCGTTGTTAGAACAATTCCAAACACAATTTTCCTCAATTACTGACTCCACAACGAGTGATTTGTGGATCTGATCAATCCCTTCCTCATTTATGATATGTGCCAAGGTAACCCAATCCCATCCCATTTCTTCATTCCAAAATTCAGCAACTCTAAATTTCATCTTTGTATCGGTCTGATTGATTCCATAAGAAGCAAGAGTTTGATCACACCAGTCCTCATACCAAAATGATATATCTCCTTTTCCAATGATCCAGGTACAATGGGGAAAAAAATTCTAGAAAGAAGTGCTAAATCTTCTTCCAATAAGAAGAGGCAAACTTCCCATCTTTAGCTGATAAGGATATAACCCACTGTGCTTCGTATAAGAACTTCTATATTTGTTTTTGCAGAATTCCACCATATAGAGTCACCAGTCATAATCTCCCAACAAGCCTTCATGGGGTGTTCTTTGGTGGTGATATGAAGAGATGTAACTCCATGACCTCCCAGAGATTCAGGTAGCACAACTCTGTCCCAAGCAACCCAAACCCTTCTGTTGTGTGTGTCACTCACACTCCATAGAAAAGAAGATATCTGTGACACCCCACCATCACACAGACAACAAGGTGACACGCAAAAACGTGCGGAACCACATATTATTGAAAACACGGCTTAATTAAAACCAATTTCGGAAAGCATACATAAGAGAACTTTTGCATCCAGATCCTGCAGATAAACATGTTATATAAATATTACAAGCTTTGATACAGCTTGCAGAAACTAGTTGTCCTGTCAGCTCCAGAGTTCATCACCTATTTATGTGTACATATCAGGCCACGTAAGGCCAACAATAGGATATACAAAATTACAACAACTAGTAATCGTGAAATGTCATCAAAACACCTCTGAGGACCTGAGAGTACAAGGATGACTCTAGGACTCTACTACAAAACCACCAAAATAGCAGCATGTCCATCTCTTGCCTTCTACTACTCTTCTTCTTGCTACTCAGCCGCAACCTCATGAACACCACCACGTCTAGTGCGATCACCTAAAAAGGTTGTAAACCAACGGGGTGAGACACCCAGTCCCAGCGAGAAACATAACTCCCCACCAAAACTATAAAACTCCAAAGAAGGCTAAAGCAGGTAAAACAGATAACAAATATAAGCAGACTATATGAGCAACATATTGAGCACGTCTTGTTGTATTATTAAACTTACCAGGATATCTGGGAGGCATATAACTTGGTTTTCTTTATTGAACATGATTGACAAGATAAGATTTATAAGATCTTATCACAAAACATAAATGAGCATGACCGCAGTCTCATGCTTAAGTAGCCTCAGCTATAGGGTCAGGCTACCCTCTGCCTAGCCCACCTTGGTACAGGTATCGACGCTAGTGAAACTGAGCCACGGGCATGATCATCGTGCTCTGAGCCATGAACACAATCATGCTCTCTTATCACACATCTTGAGATGTGGGCATGTTCACCATGCTCTAACATATTGAGCCACGAGCCTGAAACCGCGCTATGGAGTCTACAACCAAAGTTGCACTCTAATCCTTCTCATTTTCGGCTAGGAGAAACCACACATATTCAACAATATGCGCTTCCAGGTTAACCCGTAGGAGAATCTGTTTCACCATCACCAACTACTGACAATGATGGATCTATGACCAGGGCAAACTACATGATATGTTCAACTGTAATTAATTAGTATATTTTAAGTGGATTGTTGAGGCAACCAAGTTATAAAACATACATAACATTAAATTACATTATCACCATCACATTATCCTGGGATTTCAATCCCTCATCACAGGAAGCCACTGCCTCTCAAGGCATCATCATCTTACATCATCACCTGGGATAACAATACCTCATCTCATCATCAAGAGGATAACACCTTACTGGGCACTCAACCCTCATCAGGTCCTCAGAGCTAACTCATCATGCTGGTGATGCATGTTATCTCATCAACAAGAATTATCATCATGAAGCGTTATTCAAACACACATATCTCATAGCTCTAACCTGGCTATGAATTCACCTGATACACCTGCATAGTTAGTATGCACATCAAGAGAGATAACTTAAAATCACCAGTCATAGATTTTACTAAATATTATATCATTAGGGTGGCAGATGTGCATGTCATGATTATAATCATATGAGGTATACAACTGTATCAATTACATTATGGTTATTGAATCATAAGCATCCACTTATGCCATTTATCTTATAAACATAAACAAGTATCTTGTTATCTGATCTAGCATTATCTTTAAGCATCAAGCATAGAACTAGTTCACAACCCATCATCCATATAAAATCAACAACATAGGTGTGATTACAATACAACACATCACTAGCTATGGTTTCCAGGTTAAGCATAACCCGAACTAAAGATACTATATACCCTCACTAAAAGTGTGATGGGTAGCGTGCCCCTTACCACAGGTGGTATCGGGTAGGGTAACATCCCTCACTAAAGTCCTGTCCGCCAAGGCACTTAGCCACAACATCGATCAACCCAAGAACAAGAGCACATTGGGTAACCAGGTCTATGGTGTGTTGTGCAGCTAGAGGTAAAGGCTGTTTCGTGCAGCTGGGTCAAGAGGACATATTATGCACCCAAGCTAGATGTGTATCGGGCTTCTACTGTATCCGCTAAGACCCTATTATCTAGATAGGATTAGAGTTGTATCAGGCAACCAACTCACCACTACAACGTCCAAGATCATGGTGCCCAAGCCAACGCTATAATGCCCACCATGTACACATCACCAAATGATATAAGGGCACCACAAGGAAGCCTATCATCCAACAAGATCAAGATGGTCATATCGGGCATAAAGCCAACCAACATCAACATGACCATATCGGCCAAAGCAAAACCCAAGGTGAGGGGTGTCGGGCACATCACCATAAAGGTGTATCGTGCAAGGCATAAAGGTTCATCTCAGCTTGGTCATCACTAACCTCAAGATCACCATCACGAAATCCTAACAGATAAAGAAAATTGGCTCCCTCTCAACAATCAAGAGAGAGGGGTTTTGCACAACCTCCATCACATATCTCAGGCAACATGATACATCATTTCCATATCGGCCAAGATCCCAACCTCTACTAGGTCAACATCCAATCAAGGCTCACCTCTCTAATCCATGGTGAGAGAAGAGTGTTGCCCAAGCAACTAGAGTATAGACTCACCTCTCAACAATCAATTGAGAGGAGTGTTTCCTATACCACTAGAGCCGAACTCACTTCTCAATACCAAATGGAGAGAAAGGAGTTTTTCCCAAGAAACTCTATACATATGGTTCGACCACCAAGGTTAAGAAAACATCCAACAACATGAACATATATTCACAAGATACATGGCCGATCAAAGTGAAACATAACATGCAACAAGAAAAGGAAGTAGTATAGCTAGGGTTAGGAGTTATGTAACCCGCCTTAAGCAAGCTCCAAGCTCCTAGAACCAAGCTCCCAAGCTCAAGAACCACCTTCGACCACCTCAAGAAGAGAAACAAAACTTGTAACCACCATGGCCGAAGAGCAAGCAAGAAAGAGAAGAAGAAGGTGCTAAGTAGAGAGGGGAGATGCTCACCACGAGAAGAAGAACAAGGCACTCTAGGGCTCGGACACCACTAGAGGAAGAAGAAGACTCCAAGGAGAAGGAGGAGGATCGGCCGCCAACTAGCAAAGGAGATGTGTCACCCACCAAGGAAGGAAAGGAAGCAACACCAACTAAAGGGATCCTAAGCAAGAGAAAGGAGAGGCATATATAGAAGAGGGTGAAGGAGAAAACAAGGCAAGGTGTCACCCACCTAGGGACACTTGTCCATGGGAAATGCCACCTCCTCATCTCGCCCCATACACATGTCCAAGGCAATTGCCACATGCAAGCATCATGCACTAAGTGTCCACAAGGGTGGTGACACAAATGAAGCCAAAGGTCAAGGATGGTCAAAGGTCGACACACCACATGGACGATACACTCTCTTTCCCGACACAGCCTCATGGCCGACACAAGGCTCCCAACACACCCTTGCTCGATACAAGGTCCAACAAGTCAAGGCAATGCCCAAACAAGGCAAAACAAGGCCCAACAAGGCTCAACCAAGCCCAAGGCAACTCAAGCAACGAGCCCAACCCTTCCTCTCAACTCTTGAGGAAGCAAGGAGAGAGAGAAACACCTCTCAAGGTGACAAACATGCTCATCAATCCTAGACTTGGGTTATTTGCAAGTAGCACGTCCAACTCACAACTAAGAACAAGCAACCCTAATCACCACTAGAGGTGATTAGCAAGCAACTAAACACCAGGGTTAGGAAAAGCAAATAGGATAATCCCAAAATGGAGGTCAGGGTCCTTACAAGCCATAAACCCCTACAAAGGGATTTCGCCCTCAAAATCTGAAGAGAAAAGTGAGGGGTACTTCCTCCTCATCTCTTCCTCAAGCTCCCACATGGCTTCCTCAATGCCACGATGATGCCAAAGAACTTTCACAAGAACCATGTCTTTCCTTTTTAACTTCTTTACTCTTCTGTCAAGGATTGTCACTGGTCCTTCCTTGTAGGTCACATCTTCATCGAGCTCAACCTCCAACTGGCAGTATCACTGTCCCTGTGTCTGGATGACTTTTCTTCAGCATGCTGACATGGAACACCGGATGTAACATGTGAAACACCGGATGTAACATGTGAAACTCTGGTGGCATCTCTAACTTATAAGCTACCTTGCCAACATGTACTACTACCGGGTATGGCCCCATAAACCTGGGTGCCAGTTTGCCTTTCTGGCCAAACCTCAACACGCCTTTCCATGGTGAGACCTTGAGATACACTTTGTCTCCCACCTAGAACTCTAAAGGTTGTCGACGATTATCTGCATATGACTTCTGTCTGTCCTGTGCTGCTTTCAACTTTTGTTGTATCACTCTAATCTTCTCTATTGTCTGCTACACTAACTCAGGACCCAAAAGCTAATACTCTCCTGACTCATACCAACATAAAGGTGATCTGCACTTCCTTCCATATAGAGCTTCATAAGGAGCCATGTCAATGCTCCGCTGGTAACTATTGTTGTTGGCAAACTCTATCAAACTGAGTTGCATGTCCCAACTGCCTAGGAACTAAAAAACACAAGCTCGGAGAAGATCTTCCAAAGTCTGAATAGTCCTTTCAGACTATCCATCTGTCTGTGGGTGGAAAGCGTACTGAACCTCAACTGCGTTCCCAACGCTTTATGTAACTATTCCCAGAAATGACTCGTGAACTGGGGTCCTCTGTTAGAGACTATCGTTGCGGGCACACCATGCAAACACACTATCTCATCTACATACACCTGAGCAAGCTTCTCTATTGTATACGTTGTCTTTACAAGTATGAAATGGGAAGACTTCGTCAATCTATCCACTATCACCCATATGGAATCATGATTCCTAGCTATCCTTGGCAGACCAACCATAAAATTCATGGTTATATGATCCCATTTCCACTGCGATATTGGCATGGGTTGCAACGTACCTGCCGGCTTTTGATGCTCAGCCTTAACTTGTTGGCATACCACACACCTAGCCACAAACTTGGCCACATCTCTCTTCAAGCCAGACCACCAATACAAGTCCTTTAGATTGTGATACATCTTGGTGACTCCTGGATGCAAAGCATACATCGATGTGTGTGCTTCCTCGAGCCTAGCTTTCTCAGATTATCAACATCGGGGACCACCATCCTAGCATGATAACAAACTAGTCCATCTTCAGACTCATGGAATCCATCACGCTTCTTGCTGCCAAACTGTGATCTGATCGACTGAACTAAAGCATCTGTGTGTTGCACATCTTTGATCTGCTGTCTCAATGTAGACTTTACTTGCATTTGTGCCAACAGTCCTGCCAACAAGGAGACTTTCATATGTACATTCATCTTCTGCAAAGAGACAAGCATATCCCACCTATGGCATACCAAGGAACTCAACTGTTCCTTCTCCATAGAGCAAGAAGAAGACTTCCTGCTAAGCGCATCAGCTACCATGTTTGCTTTACTAGGATGATACTCAATGGTACAATCATAATCATTGATCAGCTCCATCCAGTGACACTGTCGCATGTTCAGATCACTCTGTGAGAAGATGTACTTCAAGTTCTTATGATCTGTAAATATCTAACACACTTCCCCATTAAGATAGTGTCTCCAAATATTTAATGCATGGACCACCGCTACCAGCTCCAGATCATGTGTCAGATAGTTCTCCTCATGTTTCTTAAGATTTTGTGAAGCAAAAGAAACCACATGATCCTCCTGCATCAGCACACATCCTAGGCCTTTTTTGGAAGCATCGTAGAAAACCACATAGCCTTTCCCAGACTCTGGCAGCACAAACACCGGAGCACTAGTCAGCTTCTCCTTCAAGCTTTGGAAATCTTTCTGACAATGATCATCCCATACAAAGGGTACATCCTTTCTGGTCAACTTTGATAACGCTAATGCGATCTTACTGAAGTCCCTTATAAAATTCCGGTAGTATCCTGCTAAACCCAGAAAACTACAAACTTATGTTGGCGTCTTCGGTTGCTCCCAATCTGCAACTGACTCCACCTTCTTAGGGTCCACTTTGACTCCTTCTGAAGATATCACATGACCCAAGAAGGTCACTTCTTTCAACCAGAACTCACACTTACTAAACTTGGCATACAACTAATGTTGGCGAAGAAGAGTCAACGCTTGTTGAAGGTGTTGTTCATGTGCTTGACTGTCCTGACTATAGATTAAGATGTCATCAATAAAAACTACAACAAACTGATCTAGAAAAGTACGGAACACTCTATTCATCAGATCCATGAAAGCAACAAACACATTGGTTAGTCCAAATGGCTAAACAGGAACTCAAAGTGAACATACCTCATCCTAAATGCTAACTTTGGTATGTCCTCATCCTTAATCCTCAACTGATGATATCCAGACTGTAGATCTATCTTTGAGAACACTGTAGCACCACACAATTGATCAAACAGATCATCTATCCTCGGCAATGGGCACTTGTTCTTGATCGTAACTTTGTTCTACTGCCAGTAATCTATGCACAACCACATCGACCCGCCCTTCTTCTTTACAAATAGGACTGGAGCACCCCACGACGATGTGCTCGGTCTGATGAAACCTTTATCTAACAACTCCTATAACTGCTTCTTCAGTTTTGCCATCTCGACTAGAGCCATCCTGTATGGTGTCTGAGCAACTGGTTGTGTTCTTGGAACCATATTGATCTCAAAATCAATCTCTCGAGGTGGGGGAACACTGGGGAACTCATATGCAAACACGTCCACAAACTCTCGGACAACAGGCACCTCCAAAAGTCTAGTACCCTTCGCCTTGGTATCCACAATGTGAGCTAAGAATACCTTACACCCTTGTCACAACTTCTCTGCCACCATAACAGACACTAAACATGTCAGAAGAATCTTCCTATCACCTTGGAAGATCCATCTTTCACCGTCATCATCAAACATTGCTTGCTTGGAACCATAGTCCAACACAACCTTATACTTCTCTAAGGTATCCATCCCAAGGATCACATCAAATCCATGCATCTCAAGTGGTATAAGATCCACTTGTATACTGTGTCTCAAAAAAGATAAAACACAAGATGGGCACTCCTCTCGAAGCATCGAGGAACCATCAAGAGGGGTTTCTAGAAACAAGCTATCTCTCTTACAACTAACAGTTAAAAGACAGTTTTCAAGCATAGTTCATGTGATAAAAGAGTGCGTAGCACCCGGGTCAACCAGAACAGATATAAAGCAAGAAGAAGACAAATCAGAATGAAATAACTCCATCTGACATGCCACAACTCGCGGGTTGACTATCGCCTCCGGCTGACTCATAGCGTAGAATTGAGTTGTTGCTTGCTGTCCACGTCCTCTGCTTCCTTGGGCAGACAATCCCACTTGTGATGCTTGACCGCGTCCTCGCCCTCTGCTACCACTGGGCTGCTATCTATATATCCCTTGATGATTCTGCCTTGGTTGCTGTGTCACTTCAACATTTCTTTCCTTGGGTAGTTTGACCTCCAATGCCCGATCTGACCACAAAGATGACATGACTGGTCTCTCTATTGTGGCCTAGATGGCCCTATCACTACCACTGAAGCTGTACTATGTGCCTTTAATGGTGAAGAACCATATCCTCTTCCCTTACTCGGGGACCACTATGACGGTGCACTAGAATCTCTTAACCCAGAAGGTGTTGAAAACCTTGGCTTCTTAAAGCCACCAGACCTCTGCCCTAGAAACTGAGCAAGCCTTTTCTTAGTCATGGATTCTCTCTTCTTCATGAATGACCGTTCAATCATGTGGACAGACTCCACAAACGTGGAAAACCGCTCATGATTCTCCAAAGCAGCCGCAGGTGTTGTCAACTCTATGCTCAGACCCTTCTCAAACCGTCTGATCCGCTCGTCGTCTGTCATCGCCATGTGAGGACAAAACCTCAGCAGGTCCATAAACTTGGCTTCATACTCGGTGATGCTCGATGATCCTTGGCAAAGATGCTCAAACTGGTTGATCTTCTCGTCAAGATATGTCTTCAGAAAGTATCTACTGATGAACTCTCTCCGGAAAACCTCCCAACCGATCACCTCACCGGGTCGCTTTTCCTCCTCGATGGTCCACCAATGGCCAGCACTACCCTTCAGAAGGTAGACAGCGTGCTTGACTTTGTCTACTTTGGGGATGTCGAGGATGTAGAAGGCCTTCTCTAGACCTGTCAGCCACAAATCTGCATCCGCTGGATCAACCGTTCTAGCATAATCCAAAGCTCTGACTCGGAGAAGCCACTCAAAGGTCTTCCTAATACCCGAAGATTCACCATGGGGAGCCTTTAGTCTTGGTGGAGGCACTGACAATCTTTCCACCATGTGATTCATCATAGCCATCAGCTGCCCCATAAGCTGCTGGTAGGCAGGGCTTTCAAGAATGGCTGGGTCAAGTTGGGGGACCTTAGGCACCCGATATTCGTATGCCTGCACTCTTGCTCCATCAACTGATGCAACATCACTACTCTTGGCAACATGTTCTTCATGGTTTCCAGACATCTTTAAGCTTTTTCTTCTACTGAAGGCAGAAGATTATTGTTAGAAAATCTAGAAAACTCACAAGAACAGACACAAACCTAATCCTAGATCCCTATACACTCAGTGAACCTAGAGCTATGATACCAAACTAACTGTGACACCCCACCATCACACAGACAACAAGGTGACATGCGAAAACGTGCAGAACCACATATTACTGAAAACACGGGTTAATTAAAACCGATTTTGGAAAGCATACATAAGAGAACGTTTGCATCCAGATCCTACAGAGAAACATGTTATGTAAATATTACAAGCCTTGATACAGCTTACAGAAACCAGCTATCCTGTCAGCACCAGAGTTCATCACATGTTTATGGGTACATATCAGGCCATGTAAGGACAACAACAGGATGATAGAAAATTACAACAACTAGTAATCGTGAAATGTCATCAAAACACCTCTAAGGACCTGAGAGTATAGGGATGACTCTAGGACTCTACTACAAAACCACAAAAATAGTAGCATGTCCATCTCTTGCCTTCTACTGCTCTTCTTCTTGCTGCTCGACCGCAACCTCGTGACCACCACCACGTCTAGCGCGACCACCTAAAAAGTTTGTAAACCAACGGGGTGAGACACCCAGTCCCAGTGAGAAACAGAACTCCCCGCCATAACTATAAAACTCCAAAGAAGGCTAAAGCAGGTAAAGCAGATAATAGATATAAGCAGATTATATGAGCAGCATACTGAGCAGGTCTTGCTGTATTATTAAACTTACCAGGATATCTGGGAGGCATATAACCTAATTTTCTTTATGGAACATGATTGACAAGATAAGATTTATAAGATCTTATCACAAAACATAAGGAATGTATAAGTAACTGCAAGGTATAATAAGATCAACTACACAAGCAAGGCCTCAACCAATGTTTCGTGTTTTTCCTTAAGCAATATATACTATTCGGCTGGATTACATATTATTATGCCCCGAGGAAGTGAGCCGTACCGCTCAAATCCAACATTCGGTTGTGAAACCCAACCCGATGCTATAAAAGGTCAATGAAAGAGCCAGACTCCATGACCTCACCACCTCGTGGTCAGTGTACGAGTACAAAACGAGTAGGACCGCAGTCTCATGCTTAAGTGGCCTCAGCTATAGGGTCAGGCTACCCTCTGCCTATCCCACCTTGGTATAGGTATCAGCTCTAGTGAAACTGAGCCACGGGCATGATCACCGTGCTTTGAGCCATGAACACAATCATGCTCTCTTATCACACATCCTGAGCCATGGGCCTATTCACCATGCTCTAACATATTGAGCCACGGGCCTAAAACCGCGCTCTGGAGTCTACAACCGAAGTTGCACTCTAATCCTCCTCATTTTCGGCTAGGAGAAACCACACATATTCAACAATATGCGCTTCCAAGTTAACCCACAGGAGAACCTATTTCACCATCACCAGCTACTGACGATGATGGATCTATGGCCAGGGCAAACTACAAAATATGTTCCACTATAATTAATTAGTATATTTTAAGTGGATTGTTGAGGCAACCAAGTTGTAAAACATACATAACATTAAATTACATTATCACCATCACATTATCATGGTGCCCAAGCCAGCACTATAACGCCCAAGCTATATGTGTATCAAGCATCTACTGTATCTGCTAAGACCCTATCGGATAGCTAGGATTAGAGTTGTATCGGGCAACGAACTCACCACTGCAACGACCAAGATCGTGGTGCCCAAGCCAGCACTATAACGCCCACAATGTACACATCATCAAATGATACAAAGGCACCATAAGGAAGCCTATCATCCAACAAGATCAAGATGGTCATATCAGGCACAAAGCCAACCAACATCAACATGACCATATCGGCCAAAGCTAAACCCAAGGTGAGGGGTGTCAGGCACATCACCACAAAGGTGTATCGTGCAAGGCACAAAGGTTCATCTCGGCTTGGTCATCGCTAACCTCAAGATCACCATCATGAAACCCTAACAGATCAAGAGAATTGGCTCACCTCTCAACAATCTAAAGAGAGGGATTTTTCACAACCTCCATCACATATATCAGGCAACATGATAGATCATTTCCATATCAGCCAAGATCCCAACCTCTACTAGGTCAACATCCAACCAAGGCTCACCTCTCTAATCCATGGTGAGAGAAGATTGTTGCCCAAGCAACTAGAGTATAGACTCACCTCTCAACAATCAAGTGAGAGGAGTGTTGCCTATACCACTAGAGCGGAACTCACGTCTCAAGACCAAATGGAGAGAAAGGAGTTTTTCCCAAGAAACTCTATACATATGGTTTGGCCACCAAGGTTAAGAAAACAACCAACAACATGAACATATATCCACAAGATACAAGCCCGATCAAAGTGAAACATAACATGCAACAAGAAAAGGAAGTAGTATAGCTAGGGTTAGGAGTTATGTAACCCACCTTCAGCAAGCTCCAAGCTCCTAGCACCAAGCTCCCAAGCTCAAGCACCACCTTCGGCCACCTCAAGAAGAGAAACAAAACTTGTAACCACCATGGCCGAAGAGTTAGAAAGAAAGAGAAGAAGAAGAAGAAGAAGGTGCTAAGGAGAGAGGGGAGATTCTCACCACGAGAAGAAGAAAAAGGCACTCTAGGGCTCGGCCACCACTAGAGGAATAAGAAGACTCCAAGGAGAAGGAGGAGGATTGGCCACCAACTAGCAAAGGAGATGTGTCGCCCACCAAGGAAGGAAAGGAAGCAACACCAACTAAAGGGATCCTAAGAAAGAGAAAGGAGAGGCATATATAGAAGCGGATGAAGGAGAAAACAAGGCAAGGTGTCACCCACCTAGGGACACTTGTGCATGGGAAATGCCGACTCCTCATCTCGCCCCATACACATGTCCAAGGCAATTGCCACATGCAAGCATCATGCACCAAGTGTCCACAAGGGTGGTGACACAAACAAAGCCAAAGGTCAAGGATGGTCAAAGGCCAGCACACCACATGGGCGACACACTCTCTTTGTCAGGACCCACTCTTTTGATCAGCACAAATACCAACCATTAGAGGTAATCCCAAAGCCTAAACCCAGATTATGAAGTAAAACAATGAATTCTCAACTAAGGCGAATAAACAATATATGAAAAACACAGATAAATTTTTCCTTTTTCTTTGTTCACAAACTCATAAATTAATGTCACATCAAGGACATCACATTCAGATATCACAAATTATATTCAACTCGATTAAATCCAGAATCAAATCTTGTTTTCATATGTGGTTCAGTTTACATCAGATACATGTACATTGATGAGAAAACAAAATCTACAACCCATCTCGGGAAAGAGAGAGTACAGGGACATTCTAATCTATCTACATTATATTATTTATATCTTCTTTGTCACGACCTCTCCGCTGGATAGCATTATACCTAAAAACATTTGAAACAACCTCATGAGACTCATATAGATCCCCAGTGAGTGGATAACTCCCACTCAAACTAGGTACATGCATTAGCATCAGATTAAGTATAAAACTTAAAAGAAACATGCAGATATTGGAAAGTATAGCAAATAGTTATATAATGAGTCAAATCTATCTTGCAATGGTAATCTAATCTAATAGATAAGGCAATCACTTGAACCAATTATAACCTTGAAACATCTTTTAGAGCATGTCTATGAACAAATCAGTAGATACTTCTCAGTTCAGATTAAGAGCCCTACTGCCTGTGAAATAAGATAAGTTCTAAGCATTTTTGAATCAATACATAACAATAACATTACCCTTGTGACACTCCACCACCTGGACATGAACAAATCAGCAGATACTTCTAGTTTAGATTAAGAATCTTACTACATGAGTAATAAGTCAAGTTCTAAGCATTTTGAACTAATACATAACAATAACATTATCTTTGTGACACTCCACCAGCCGAACCAGGAACACATTCTGTAGTCCTGAAGCTGATGTACACATAATACATATCTACCAAACAATACTATCAAATAGTAAGCAATCCAACTCAGAATCAGAATGGATATGAATCCCATCATTTATAACTTCTCAACATGACATATCATAATGTGAAATAGAAAATTTTTGTAGCAACATGATTACTTTCCACAACAAGAAGTATAATCAACAATGACAAATCATCAAGTGGTATTATAAGGAATGTAATAATCATTCAAATCATATTCTACACGGCTTATCATCTTTTATTCATTTGCCCTGAAACTACTTGGCTTGTACCTCACCAAGTAGAAGTCGCCATGCCTGATTCTCGTGTCAATGACTCACCGTCACTATCTTAGGGTTTAGCCGGCCACCCTAAGATATCAACAACAGACCCTGGCCACCTCAGGGTTGCCTAAAGAGGCTCACGTCCTCATCTCGGGTACACGAGATAGGAACCAGAAAAATAGTATATCACATATCACAATATTTCACATATTTTTCATTTCACATTTCACATATTTCATTTCAACAGAGTCTATTCCATCTGGACATAGACTTTCACAGCAAGGATTTAGGGCCAGAGCCACTCCAGATGACTCACTCCTAAATCCTGGTGGTCTAACCTTTAAGGTCTCGATCCACACTCTGGAAATCCTTCTCATAATTCATCGATTACTACAAGGAGATCCGTTTTGTTTCCCCAGTGTGGTCCTCGGGGGAAACTCACGGTGTTCAGGGCACCTAACTAGATGTTCAATCATTTCACTTGTTATTAATCTCTTTCAGTCATCTTAGAAGAATGAAAAACAACATACATCATATCTGTGTATTCTCGCGTAACTATAATAACATGAAACAGATTAAGTTTATCAATAAGGGCAATGATCAAAGCAAGAAGCACAATAAGTCTATAGATTGCAACAAATATGATTATTTCTATCTTCTACATCAATTCATAGCAATCATCAATAGTGGGCTTTCTGCCTGAGACATAATCTTATTGTCCATCATTTACCCCATCAAGGTTTTATCATCATCATTGGGCCTTCAGCCCTAGACATAATCTCATTATGCAACATTTACCCTTATCAAGGTTTCTGAATATAAGGAGTGCATATTAAATTCCATTTCAACATAAATCTTATCAGCTCATTGTATATCACAGTTCTGAACAAATATTAGCATAGGCATTAAAACTAGCAACAGTAAAAGCATATAGATATCATGTATCATTCCTCATACCCAGAATAGATTTATCATACAACATATGCATGTTCCATCCAATCTGAATAGATGCCAATAAATTTCATGCATATACATGCATACCAGACTTAGTTCTCTTCTTCTTTTATTTCACATTCTTCATATGGGGTTACTAGTCATCACATGTTCACTATCAATTAAAGTTTGTACTATTAGTCCATTCTCAGAGTACAATTCACAATTCAAGAACACATTCTTATAAATCAATTCAAATACTTGACTTTCATCTTTTTGTTGAATTCAATTACAGTTATGTGTATCTCTTAATTCCCCATTTGATATTATCATTCACTAGCATCATCAAACTCATCCTTTTAGGGTAAGAGTTACATTCTTAGAATCATCTATTAATTCCTATCTTTTTCCATCATTTTATACTTAGTAGTCTCAACTTCTTTCATTTCATGTTCATTACATTATCTAGACCAATCTTTCTTGATTCACTTTACATACAATGCTTCTCTTCTACATAATATTTATTAAAGTAAAATTTTTAGTATATTTCATTTAATTTGGGTTAATCCATATGTAATTAAATAAAAGATAAAATACTTCAGCATACTATTTTCATTAGTTTCATCTTTATCTTACAATCACCATTTAGTACATCGTGTTCGTATTGTCTCTTATATTCAGATAAGTGTACCTTGTCATTGACTACTAATTCCATTCCCATAATCCACAATGATCATTCTTTATTATATTAAAACAATTACATTGGACTTAGGTGATATTCGTAAGACTCATCATATTCAATTGAAGTATTAATACTTTCAACTTCAACATTTGATCACATTTCAAACATCATAAACAAGTTCTAGCTTTATTACTCATAATATTCTTAATAATAAACTTTTAGGGTTTTCAAGAAGTCATTCCTTAGTTCAACATATCATAAGAATCATATCATTCATTAATCCAATCATGACCCAAGGGTTCATTAGGGTTATTCACAAACATGGAAACCCTAGTTTCCATTTTCACACATTTCATTCATCAATCATAAATATACATTGATTAATTGACCCATTTGATTCACTTCCTCAACACAAATCCTAATCAGGATATGTGGTCATTCAAATCCATTAACATTCAACAATACACTTGTATAATACAATCTAGCACAATTCAGATATGAATTTATACATGTCAATTCAATTCCAAGCATATCGGCCATTGGGCTGATTTTTAGGAAAATTTCACATGAAATACCATATTCATCTACCCATAAGAATACCCATGCATCCTCAATCAATATAACAGGAACTAATCAAGTTTCAATCAATGATAAATAATCAAAATCAGTAAAATTGGATTCCCCAATATCTTTCCCAAATCAAATCCAATCACATACATATATAAACAAGGTTTCTGATTGTTTTAGCCGCATTGAATTAGGCTTTCAACATGGATACAAAGCTTAGGAGGGAGAAAAACACTCACCTCAGGTGTGAAACACCTGAAATTCGTAGCCCAGCTACTACCAATGTTTTCAGAACCAAACTGGTGGTCGGACCGGTACTGACTCAGATCGGATTGAGTCAGGTTCAACCAGAGTGGTTGAACTGGTTGGACCAGAAATGATGTCAACATGACATAAAAAAATATTTGAAATGAAAAAACTGAACCGGTCACCATGATAAAAGGCAATTAGCGGTCGGACCGGTCAAACCGGTTGAACTACACAAGTTATATATATATATATATATATATATATATATATATATATATATATATACATATATATATACATATATAGTTTGTGTATATACACACACACATATATATATATATATTTAAATATATATACATTGTATATATATATGTATATATATATATATATATATATATATATATATATATATATATAAATATATGTGTATACATATATATTGTTGTGCAAATGTATACATATATATACATTATATATATGCATGTATATAAGTATATATGTATACATATATATTATTATGTAGATATACACATACATTCACACATACATATATATATATATATGCATATATACAAATATACTTATATATATATATATGCATTCTACCTTATATGTATATTTTCTATATAAATAAATACATACATACATATATATACCATATGTATATACATATATGTAAATTCCTATATGTATTCTACCTTCTATTTTTTCTTCTCTTTGAACCACCGGTATACATATATATTATTATGTAGATATACACATACATTCACACATACATATATATATGCATATATACAAATATACTTATATTTGTACATATATATATATATATATATATATATATATATATATGTATTCTACCTTATATGTATATTTTCTATATAAATAAATACATACATACATATATATACCATATGTATATACATATATGTAAATTCATATATGTATTCTACCTTCTGTTTTTCTTCTCTTTGAACCACTGGTTCAATCCGGTTCGGTCCGACCGGCTGGTTGGACCGTATTTCTGACCGGTTGGACCGGAAAAAGACACATTACCGATTTTTTAGGCTTCCGGACCGGTTAGCTACCGGTTCACCGGTCTGACCGGTCGGACCGGCCGGTCCGGTTCAGTTTTAAAAACACTGGCTACTACTGCTAATTTTTGAATCAAGTCCTTGCTTCAAGAAAACATGATCTTCCTGCTCCTCTTCACTCAAGAACCTAGAAGAAGAAGAATTGAAGAAGAAAGAATGAAAGAAGAGATCAATTTGGATTCTTTTGATCCAAATCAGGGGAGTGACAAGTTCTATACATAGGAGAGAATAGAAGCAAATAAACCTAGTAAAGATTTATAATCTATACATAATTTACCAACCTTGGAAAGAGAAAATCCAGAAATCTGAAATTTCCACTTCAGATTCTCCAAACCCTAAAATCCCCTCCTCTCTCAAGAATTACGAAGCTATGAAGTGTGGGACGGAAATGAGAGGTGCTTGGGTCGTAATAGAGTCCTATATACTCATTAAGGTGCTTGGAATAATTAATTATAAACATTTTTCAGTCTTTTTTTATTTTTCCAGAAAAATCTGGTCGGTCGAGTTTGTCTCTCTCAGAACTCGACCGATCAAGGTTCTGTTGTGATACAAAACGTCTTCCAAAAATTCTGAAAATTAATATGTTGTTCAAAACTGAGTATAAAACCATAAGTTAAAATTTGAGATTAATTGGATAATCCAATAAATTATAAAAAATAAAATACTACACTGCTATACTGCAGTCAGCAGCATGGTCGGTCGAGTTTGTCCTGCACAGAACTCGACCGACACCCTCTTTCTAGAGATCAAAAGTCATTACAAAATTACTCAAATTTAACAGGGTGTCTAAAATTGTGTTTATAAAGTACAGTTAAAATTTGAGATCAATTGGATATACCAATAAAAAGATAAAATTCAATTACCACAGTGCTATCTCAATCTGAAAATATGATCGGTCAAGTTTGAAACTCGACCAATAAACAGGTCAGAGCATTCTTCAAAAATTCTGATATTTTCCAATATTGTTCACAATTTATATATGCAAATCATATCCAAATTTGGTATAAATCCGAGTCACACATAAAATACTAAAAATCATTTAGTGAGACACTATATTTATCAAATTCTGTATTCATATATCACCAAAACCCTAATTTGGGCCGATTAGGGTTTCTGAAATGTTAACCCTAATTAGGTGGATCAAAGTATGATTAAAACTTATCACTATATTTAAAATATGAAAATTTAACTACCATCACTAATAAAGCTTTAAACAATGATCAACTTAATTAAACATACAATTATCCAAGTAAACCCTAATCAGATGACTAATTTGAAAATGGGTCATTACACTCTTGCCCGACACAGCCTCATGGCCGACACAACCATGGCTGACACAAGACTCCCAACACACCCTTGCCTGATATAAGGTCCAATAAGTCAAGGCAAGACCCAAACAAGGCAAAACAAGGCCCAACAAGGCTCAACCAAGCCCAAGGCAACTAAAGCAAAGAGCCCAACCCTTCCTCTCAACTCTAGAGGAATCAAGGAGAGAGAAACACCTCTCAAGGTGAAAAACTTTCTCATCAACCCTAGACTTGGGTTATTTGCAAGTAGCACCTCCAACTCTCAACAAAGCACACACAACCCTAATCACCACTAAAGGTGATTAGCAAGCAACTAAACACCAGGGTTAGGCAAAGGAAATAGAATAAACCCAAAACGGAGGTCAGGGTCCTTACAATATCATACAGTTGATGTTCTTAATCAGTCCAATCGAAGTGTCAGTTGCTACCATACTATACAAACTAGTTGTGGGTAATGTATGTTGTATGAGGATTTTATGCCTAACAAACGACAATAGATTGGCTTTCCACACGACTACTATAGCCTTGATCTTTTCAAGAAAAAGGTCGTAGTGATGGAGCCTAATCCTTCCATGTATCATCGGGATGCCAAGTTAAGTAAAAAGAATCACCCAAATGAGCTATTTGGAGTCTGCTAGAAATGAGCTCTAGTGTCTCTGTGTTCCAGGAACCATCCATAAAACTTGACTTAGATTTGTTGACCTTTTGCCTTGAAACTGCCTCATAAGTATGCAGGATATCAACAATACTGCTAATGGATCTATCGAATGCTCTAGAAAATAGGATGCATCATCTGCATAATGAAGGATTCCTAGAGTTGTTCCTCTTCCTCTGGTTTTGAAAGTCTTGATTGTATTATGATCTAATGCTCTCTTAATCTTTCGACACATAGTTTCCTAAAAAAGGATAAAGAGGAAAGACGAGAGCAGATTACCTTGATTCAGACCTTTGTGCATCTTGAAGAGTCCCATTGTGCAGTTATTAAAGGATATGCTCATCCAAGTATCTGTGAAGAAGATGAAACATAACTTTATCAACTCATCTGTCATCCCAAATATCTGGAGGATGCATTGCAAGAAAGACCAATCAACAAAATCATACGCTTTTTCCATATAGTACTTGATGATAAGATTACAATCAAAACTATCTCCTTTGCATAGGTCATGCATAAACTCCTCCATTAATCTTATGTTATGAACAATGTCTCGTCCTTTCACATGTGCTCCTTTCTTCATTGAGATGAGGCATGAAAAGATAGGTTCTAGGAAGTTAGAAATGATCTGAGCAAAGATTCTAAGTGATACATTTTCAATAGAGATGGGGTGGAAGTCTCTGGTTAGCTCGAGTAGCGGGACCAACTTAGGTATCAATAAAATCCTACAACAAAACAATCTTCTATGACATGCGTTGCCTTTGAAAAAGTTCTCAACCATTTACACAAAATCACATTGAATGATTTCCCAAGTTGCATAGTAGAATCTTAGGGAAAACCCATCAGGGCCAGGCATGGCGTCAGGATCCATCATATTAATCATGTTTAAGATCTCAACGATGGAGGGGGTAGACAAGATGGTGAAGTTCTCATCCCATGAGATGACAGAGGGGATATTCTCAAAAAAAGACTCATCAAGGTCATCGACCCACGAATGGGCTTCACGATAGAATTCTTCAAAATACTCTGTGACAATTTTCGCCATCTCCGGCTAGCCTGTAATGAGGGGTTCCCCAAGGATACAAATGGAACAACCTGAGCGTCTCTTTTTTCTTCTCTTCACTACTGCGTTGTAGAACCTCATGTTTTGATCTCCATCGTCTGACTAATTAATGTTAGGTTTTGTCTTGATAACTAACTCTTCTTGTTGTAGGATTTCATCTAGCTCCCATTCGGTAGTGATAAGCAACTTTTCATGATCTGGGTCATGATTTTCTTCAAAAGTGATTTGCAGCATATGAATCAAATCCTCAAGTTCCTCCTTCTTTTGCTTCAAATTTCCAAAAGTGTGTCTACTCCATTGCTTAAGGTTGTTTCTTAGGTTCTTCAATTTAGAGAAAAATCTGAATGAGAGGTCACCCATCCAGTCATCTCCCATCCTTGCTGATTTGTGTCTAAGCAGTTTGGATGCTTTAGCTACATATCAAGAAAAAGAAAAGGTGTAGGCTGTGAACTCCTGTCATCATTATCGTCACCAAAAGAAAAGAGAATAGGACAATGATCTGACACTCTGAACAATGTAAGATGTAGAGAAAGTGTAGACAATGTATTTGCTAACTAGACATGATTAACAAAACCCTTATCCAATCTCTCCCACGTAGTCGGTGTCTACTTCTGCTTATCAATACAAGTATATTTACTTCCTTCAAATAAAATTTCTTATATATTAAGATCAACAATTAGTTCATTGAAATCCTTGATGCTAGTATGGTCAATGTCACCTGGTCCTCTTTTTTCTTTTGGCGATCTAATGGTATTAACGTCTCCTACAATTATCCATATTTGATCACCTATGGAAGTAGAAATCTATACAAGGGAACCCCATAACTCTCTTCTTGCATAAGTGTTGCATTGAGTATACACCACTATATTGAAGGAAAAATTTCCCAACTTATCTTCTGTACTAATAGTAAGATGTTGCCTGTGAGACATAAGGATGCAAGGTCTAAACGAGGAATATACGTAAGCCCAGATTTTACCTCCAACATCTGAGTTATCTCCAGACTAATAAAAACCAATGATATCGTGCAACTCCTCCACTGTAGATGCATGACCAAGCGGTTCAAAAACTGTGACCACTACTGGTCTGTGCTGTCTGCAAAGTTTACCCAGAATCTTGCACATTTTATTATTACTGAAACCCCTAACATTCCAAACCATATGATTGATCTTAACCATGGATTTCAATACTCAAAGCAGCCCAAAGACAAACCTCACTGATTCTTTTGTGCTCTCTCTCTCATCATAGAGATGAGCCTCCTCATCAGTTATATCATCATATCCCTCATCATCCAAGTTTCCCTAGATTCTATCTTCCCAGTCATTAAAGGAATTATAACATCCCAAGATTTGAGGCCTCAGATAACATGATCTTAAAAGGAATGATTGGACTACCCATATCACCAAGGTGAACCTCCTTTTTCGGGAGCCCATCACTAAGAACTCCATATTTAAGCGTTCTTATCTTGGAGTAGTACCGGGATGGGTGACCTATCAGGAAGTTGATTCTGGCATGCGCGTGAGTGAGGACAAAGCACGCAGTTAAGGCTAGTGGTGGTCTGTGGGGCCATTCGTCATTCCTGTAACTCTACTAGAGCCTCGGGCAGTGGGCCCGGGCATTACAAATGGTATCAGAGCCAATTCCCCTCCAGTAGGTGGGGCCCACATGGGCATGGCATGCCAGTCTTGAGCCGTGCGATCCAGGCATGTAGGAAATGGATGTCCATGGTTGACGTAGCCACCCTTACGCTGGTATTCCGTGATCGAGAGCTCGGTGTCCATGGGCCATTGTGGGTCTACACTAAAATGGGGAAGAGATTATGAGGCCTTATAGTTGAGCCTTGACGAGGACGTCAAGAGTCTAAGTGGGGGAGATTGTAACATCCCAAGATTTGAGGCCTTGGATAACATGATCTTAAAAGGAATGATTGGACTACCCATATCACCAAGGTGCACCTCCTTTTCCTGGAGCCCATCACTAAGAACTCCATAGTTAAGCGTGCTCAACTTGGAATAGTACTGGGATGGGTGACTTGTCGGGAAGTTGATCCTGGCATGCATGTGAGTGAGGACAAATCACACAGTTAAGGATAGTGGTGGTCTATGGGGACAGTCGTCATTGCTGAAACTCTACTAGAGCCTTGGGTAGTGGGCCCGGGCGTTACAAATCCACTGAACGCACTATGGAAGTGTCTCTGTTGTTATATGATCTTCTAAGTCTAGCAGACCTTTTGCCAAAGTGGTTAGAAGTTCTTGGTTTTCCTCTACTAGATCTACAATGACACATCTACTTGTGAGAATTTGGGATAAAATTGCCGAGTCTTCTCTGGGAGAGAGACCTCCTGACACCTTCATGATTCTATATAAATCATACCAGCAACATACCTTTGTTGTCTTCCTTTACAGGGATATGTGAAGCGATGTGTGAATCAACCCTATTTTCAAGAAAAACACACTCATCTCTATTTTCAGGTAAAATACACTCTTGGCTCAATATATCAATTGAGGGAGTTGTTTGCAGCTCATCAGCATTCTGTATAACCTCATATTGAAAGGTGTCTTTAGGAAATTCATCTCAGTGCCAAGCTCTGTACATCTAAATTGTAAGCCATCCTATGAAACTATCACAACTTTAACCATCTTCACAAGACAATGCTTGTTGAATAGAGAAACGAATATGTATTGTAGAATATTCTTGTTGAATACTTCCATCAATACCAGGTGTCCTGCTACATCATCAGGATGATGCCTCTAGTTTGAAGTATGCTGCACTTTGCTACATACCTAGAGAATCTCAGTGATGGATTCCTTGTCCCTACAGATGATAGGTAGATTTGTAACCCAAAACCATGAGCATTCTCTAGTAGTGTCTTGTCCTATCACCTCCAGTTTCTTAATCACAATCACCTCGTTCATGTATTTGATGGTTCTTTTCTCAATCATGTCTTTAGCTTCATTATCAGTGGGGAAGACCATGACAACCTTGAACTAATAATTTATGTAGCACTCCCTGGCCGCGGGCCAATTTTGACAAAGAAATCTGGATAGATTTTCCCAAGAGTGATTCATCCTCTAGGAAATCTCCAATGCACAGTCGAACACCTTAGCACGATGAGTGAGGATCGAGGATGGAGATAGTGCCACTAACAAGAACTTGGGGATGTGTTGCAGAGCGCTCCTTTCCAACCATCCCCAAGCGTCAGAAGGAGATATGGAAACACAGTTGGATAATGGAGGTTCGGTAGTGGAAAAATATATACGAATATATATCAATGTGCCACATGCCCACTTCGATGACATCTAAAGTAGGTTATTGGCTTGGTACATTGTCGTTGCCAATGGCCCTTCTCAAGGAACAAAAAATAGGTGTTCTTTGGCACCTGGAACTCCTAAGACATCAGTCATATAGATTGTGGGCACTGGTTGAATGATAAAAGAATGAAATCACTCCTTTACTAAAAATTTGAAAACTAAAACATCCATCCCAAACATACTTAAAAGGTATGCTGAAATGGGTGTAAAATTTTCAAATCTTTATATATATATGGTATACAAAAGACCAAAGAGTATTGAAATGGAATATAATTTCATGACTATAATCAATTTTATAAATATTAAAAAGTCCCATCATATCTCCCATATAGTGTTTACAACTTCAAAAGGATCTAGATAGAGGGAAATTTAAACTACACCAACTTTGTCTCCAAGAAAAAACCTCATGTGACAGGTCCATGTTTAAAGCCATGTACTCCTTATCCTATTCCTAGGATGGTCCTCCAAGCTCTTGTTGCTCAACTCTAGTCCTAGGCCTTGCTCGACTCCTTGATCAAACCCTGGGTGGTTGGGAAAGCACCCAATAAAAGAAAGAAGCAAGGTATGTGTGAGAGATAATGTACAAAGACAAAAGATAAGAAATAATATGGAAAGCAAGGCTAAGATTTCATCATAAGATGAAGATGGTCAAAAGTATGAGGCATAAGTAAATAGATGCTTGCCATAACAAAAATAATAAAAGTTTGCATGCATGATTAATATTGACTACCTAAACTCTGTAGCGTCGATCTCATGAGTACAACTGTGAAATCCATTTGGGAAATAGATAATCATGGTATGATAACTCCCCACTTGATCTGGAACAAGAGTCTGACAGTTGGAGGGAGGTTGAAGAAGAGAGGCAATGATTGGTATCCGGTCTCTCAGTTGATGCCCAGATCTGATGCTTCCAACATATTCAAATCCAAGGAAATTAGTAAAAATTTGAGAAAATAAGGGGAAAAGGCCATTACTTGGCCATTATATTTAGAAATTTGTTTACCAAATCAAATGTCCTCTAAATAATCTCCAATATTTTCACATGTTGATCTTAGTTTCTAGAATATTCTAAATAAGTTCATTTTCTAATTACATGTCCAAAATAATAATATGATTCACACAAGATAAAACTGAAATGCTAAATAACTAATTATCTAGATAGAGTTAGACTTTGAAATTTTTAGTGTTAAATTTGCACATTATCTCTTAATGGAAAATTCTCATGGCATGATAATAATAGAAATTAAATGAAATTACCTCTTGGCTATTGGTGCGTCTCCGCTAGTGGTGCTAACACACTACTCGATTGAATAGATGCACCCCACGAGGTCAGAATGCACGGGGGATGGGGGTTTGCTTTCAATATTTATAAGACCTAAACTAACAACCTACGTCTACTAAAACACTACACCCGCAAGCGCACGGGGTCGTGTCGTAGTATAGGTAAGCGGAAAGTATATGGTCGATCCACAGGGAAAAGAGGGGGCGCTAGAGCTAGGTTAGTTTAGCTAGGTTCCTACTGCGGAGACTAGGGTTAAGGGTTTAAAGGTTGTTTTGATTGTTAACTAAGGATGAACAAGAAAGCAATTAAAGGCGGGAATGAAATCTACGTTAACCCTAGACTAGATTAAGGCTAAGAAAGCAAGAAAGGATTAATCTAGGTAGGAAAAGGCAATTTACACTAAGGCAAGCAATAGAGAAGAAAAAGAACAACTAAAGAACTAAACTAGCATAAACAAGGAAAGAGCAAGGCAAGAAGCTAACTAAGCAAGAAAAGAACTAATTAAGCTAAGCAAGCACAAAACTAGGGTTTTAAGCAGTAAAGAGATGTGTGGGCTGTTTAGGGGTATGAACTTATCACTTAAGTTGGGGGGTGACATGTGAACATTATGATTCCATTTAGATTATCCAAACCAAACAACAAGTTAGAGTCTAATGAATTAACCTAAGCTACTAACTGGCCATGGATATGCTAGGTTGTGTATAGGGGAACTAGTCCCTAACACCCCCTACTACCCTTACGAGGCTCAATTGGGTTAGGGATTAGGTTTAATCCAATTAGAGTCTAATCAAGTCTAGGTTTCTACATTAGACATTCCTAGGGCAATTAGGGGCCGAGGGTAGTAATGGGGGGTGAAATTAGGGTTTTGGACCCCAATTCCCCCACATTCTAGCCTTGAGAAGGCTCCATAATAATTGCAATAGAATTATCCAATCTAGCTACTTAGATCTCTCACTTAGGTTTAGGGAGATTGATTAGGATGTAGGAAGATGGGAGGCAACCTAGGGATCCAAGAATTGGACCTAGGGGCAAATCCCAAAATTCACACATATAAGTAATTTGCCTAAATTCCTAAGTGATTTCACACACAAACCAACAAGCAATTAATGGAGAGTGAGATATAAATAGAACATAATCATTCAAAAATGGAATTACAAAGTTTACATGTCATTTTCCCCCAACATGGTATCAAAGTAACATATTTGACCCCAAACAACCCACCTAAGGGGGCCTAGCTACTCATGGAAATAGAAAATACAAAAAGAAAGGAGAAGAAGATGGAGGTGGCCATGGAGCTCGAAGTAGTGGTTGTCAATCCTCTCTCCAGCAGCAGCAGGTCGTCCTCCTCCTTCTTCTTGGATGGAATGGAGTGGGATGATGGTGGGAGGTGAATGGAAGGCTTAGATATGGGGGGTTATGTGGTGGAAATGGTGAAATGGAGTGGATTTGAGGTGGATTTGGAGTGGAATGGAGTGGGTGGCGATTTGGGGAGCTAGGATGGGGTAGAAGGTAGCTAACCTCGTGCCCCAGCCGCCACATAGGTATATATAGGAGTCTAGGGAGTCTAGGGTTAAGTTAGGGGCAAAATGGGGAAAGCAGTGAAAACTGGGTGGATTTTGTGAGTAGCACGGCCGTGGTGGGTCACCACGGTCGTGGTGGGTAGGGTAGACCACGGCCGTGGTGTATGGGCACGGTCGTGGGTTTATTAGAATGTAGAGATCACAGGGAGGTGTGCATGGATGGCCACGGCCGTGGGGGGTCACCACGGTCGTGGTGGACACCTATGGCCACGGGCATGTTGAAAACCACGGTCGTTTTGGCCATTTTCATCAATTTCTGGGAGTTTTACTGATTTTTTGTACTTGGGGCATGTCCACCACGGCCGTGGGGGCTCACCACGGTCGTGGTGGTGTCTCTCCCATGCATTTGAGCCTTGAACTTGATCATCCATGGAGGGTATTGCTTCAAAACCTTCTTTGACCACTTGGGGTAGGTTGGAAGTGGTTTTGGCCTCATTTTGAGCTCCTCTAAGCCTGAGGAAACCCTAGATTGGACCATCCTCTTTCCATGCCATCAATTAGTGGACAAAGTACCTATAAAACATGCAAAAAGCCTCCATAAGTGCATTTCATATGAATAAGCATATTGGGGGAAATAACATGTAATCTAACAAGTATAGATGTGGCTGAAATGCAAAATGACACAAGATAAAGCCTTAAAATAGGGCTGAATCACCACCCCAAACTTGAAACATACTTGTCCTCAAGTATGCTCCAACTCAATCTCTCTACAAACTTTTCACATTCAAGACATGACAAATGCAATGTAAAAGGTGATTATTGCTGAATGGGCTCAAAGATGACTAAGTACATGCATTCCACCTCTCTCCTCTCCTACTTTCACAAACCAATCATGAAAAGAGCACAAAGCATATGAACTTCAAATATAGTGCTTAGAATACACAAGTTATCCATATTTCTTTCATGTAGTTCCAGGTAGACCGTTTCATAATGGCGTAAATCCAAGATGACTAGGAGTGTTGTTTCACCTTCATACTTTTAATCTTATGCTTCGAATCATGTCAAATGAACCACGTGGTTGCGGAAAAGGGAAAAATGAGCTAGGTTTGATGTTTCCTAGCTCGATGGGTATGAAAGTGGAAGAAAGGGTTGTGGTAAGCTTCTTGGAGTGCTTCTACACACTCATCTTTTCTTTATTTGAATGCTCTTAAACAGGAGCATCCTTTTATTTTGTTTTTGCTTTTGTTTTTCTTTTCTTTTCTTTCTTGTCCTTGGTGTAGATAGGGCATATGGTGGATAGAGTGAAGCAGGGAGGTAGAGATGTGGCCACCCCAAACTTTTGGAGGTGGCCACGGATAATATGTGCACTTTGGCATCCTTTAATGAGGCGGAGGGGTAAGAAGATGGTGAGAGAAAAGTCGAGTCAAAGGGGGGTCATAGGTATGATTCTCCACATAAGACATCCTGCATGAAAATTAATCCAATACTTCATCCTAGATATCACACCACATGAATGAACAAGATGAAATTGATATATCAATCAAGTGATTCTACAAACACTAAGCGTTCAAAGCTTGCTCAACTTCACAATTCAGCCAAATCAATCACAACCATAAGAGAGGTGATGCACATGTAAAAAGTCAAACATTGATACCATTTAGAAATAAACAATGATAAGTCACTTGCATTTGTCAAAGGTCATCATTTTTACTCAAAATAGTAGAGATTGGGTCAAAACACACTTTTTAGACCAGAAATCTCAAATTTGGGCAAAATTGGCCAAAACAGTGCCAAGTTGCTTTCAATCACATCTAAGCCTATATTATTGAACTTAAAACAGAAAACAAGCAAATCCTAGCTAAAACATGCAGAAATTACCAAAAATCTACATGATATGCAATGCATGGCAAAAAGAGAAATTTTTTTTTGAAAAATACGCAAAAATGACAAGAAAGCAAACTACATGGCATGCAGAGATGCAGTAAAAAGAACAGTAACAATAAAACTGAACTGAATGGCAAAGGTGGAACAAAATGACTAAAAGAGAGAGATAGGGAGGTGAATACCGCCCTACCACCCCAAACTTTTGAATCATGATGTCCTCAACATGAAACTAGAGCTTAGGGATAGTAGGGTGAAGATCATGGATGGTGCGGAGTGTCAGAATGTAGGTCACCCCGTTGTGGCTGGTGCTCGACCCTCGCCACGGTCGTGGTCGATCGCCACGGTCGTGGCCACTCCTCTTCAACACAGACGTGGCGGGTGGCCACAGCCGTTGCCAATCTTCTAAAAACACTATAACTTCATCCAACTGGATGCAATAATTCCCACGGTCGTGGCTGGGTGCCACGATCGTGATCGAGCTCCACGGCTGTGGTGAGGATGCTCCTTCAGTTTTCTCACTTCAAGAACTTGAACTTCACTTTTATTTGTTATTCGGCCGCATATTTGATTTAAAGACCATGACCTTCTTCTATACCCTCTCTCTCTATTGTCTAGCACATGCCTCATCATCAAAACTTAAAAGAAAACTATCAAGCACAAGCGTGTGTGTGTGTTTGAAAATTACACAAAAAAATGACAAGAAAGTAAACGACATGGCATGCAGGTATGCAAAGCAGTAAAGATGACTAAGGTAGATAGCAAAAACAAGAAAACAAAAGTGGATGTGGTAGGTGAAATGCAAAGTGAAACTAGGGCATACCTGCCCTACCACCCCAAACTTTTAAATCATGTTGTCCTCAGCATGATCCTAGAGTTTAGGATGATAGGGTAGACGATCATGGCTCTCTCAAGGCTCTGGCGGTGTTCCTCCCTGTGGTGGAGGATATGCGTAGTAGCTGCCCCACTAATCTGCCTTGAGTGGCTGAAATTGGTCTGCTACACGGCCGTGCTGCATAGCACGACCGTGGTGGCTTCAGGTTGCACGGCCGTGCTGACTGGCACGACCGTGGTGCAGTCCTTTGGCAGCTTTTCTCAATTTTTCTTTTGAATCCAGGGACTTGGTGTGTTTTTCATGCAAATGACCACGGTCGTATTGATGTGCCATGACCGTGGTGGTCCCTGTAGCTGCTACTCTCAAAATGAGGAACATCAAACACTCAAAAACTTGACTCAAAGTGATTTTTCTTGGAATCCTTCTCTCAATTGTACTCAAATTTCCTTCATTTCACCCTGTTATCACCTGCACATCTTAAAACTAGACAAAAACTATTAAACACAAGTGTGTGTGTTCTTGGAAAATGTAAAAACAAAGCAATTGTATCAAAAAGTGAAGGTTGGGTCAAAATTTCCCAAACCTATGTGGGTTGCCTCCCACAAGCGCTAAGTTTCATGCCTTCAGCCAGGCTTGTTGTTCTTTCACCATCAACCATGGTCCAAAAACAAAATGTTTGCACCCCCATCATAAGCAATCCTCTCAAATGCTTTCCTTGATTGATCTTCCTCCCAAGGGTCATGCGAGCTTCGTAAGTCTTTTTCTGCAATTCTCTCTCCTTGGGGATCATCATCATAGATCTTAATCAGCCTTAAGACCCTAAAAAATCTCATGCCATAGGTTTTCTCTCTCTTGAGGAACGGGTCTTCATAGGCACCAAAGAAAGGGGTCTCAATCATATCCATTTGCTCATGGGAAGTAGGGGGAGCATGTGATAGTTGTGGTGGTGGCATTGGTATTGGTGGTCGTTGGACTTTAGGTGGAGGAGGGCATTGAGGTTGGAAGGTGAATTGGTGGGAGGGTTGTGGTGATGGAGGTGGTGGTAGTGTGTAAGGCTTAGGATAGCCTTGGTGGTAGGGTGGTGGAGGAGGGAATTGAGGTTGGAAAGTGAAGTAGTGGGAAGGTTGCGACAATGGAGGCGGTGGAGGTGTGTAAGGCTTAGGGTAGCCTTGGAGGTAGGGTGGTGGAGGAAATGGATGGGTTTGTGCATTTTGGCCTTCCATCTTGTCTTCTCCGAGTGGCTTGTCACATGCACAAGGCACAACCAAACAAAAGAAAGCAAGTTAGCAAACCAATATACACAAAGAATGCAAAGAGTAATGAATAAAGAATAGCAATGATGAGGGTAGTAGGAAAAGTCAAAGAAAAACTAACTAGCTAGGCCGAGCGCCTCTAATCCCCGGCAACGGCGCCAGAAAGCTTGGTGCGTCTCCGCTAGTGGTGCTAACACACTACTCGATTGAATAGATGCGCCCCACGAGGTCGGAATGCACGGTGGATGGGGGTTTGCTTTCAATATTTATAATACCTAAACTAACAACCTACGTCTACTAAAACACTACACCTGCAAGCGCACGGGGTCGTGTCGTAGTATAGGTAAGCGGCAAGTATAGGGTCGATCCACAGGGAAAAGAGGGGGCGCTAGAGCTAGGTTAGTTTAGCTAGGTTCCTACTGCGGAGACTAGGGTTAAGGGTTTAAAGGTTGTTTTGATTGTTAACTAAGGATGAACAAGAAAGCAATTAAAGGCGGGAATGAAATCTACGTTAACCCTAGACTAGATTAAGGCTAAGAAAGCAAGAAAGGATTAATCTAGGTAGGAAAAGGCAATTTACACTAAGGCAAGCAATAGAGAAGAAAAAGAACAACTAAAGAACTAAACTAGCATAAACAAGGAAAGAGCAAGGCAAGAAGCTAACTAAGCAAGAAAAGAACTAATTAAGCTAAGCAAGCACAAAACTAGGGTTTTAAGCAGTAAAGAGATGTGTGGGCTGTTTAGGGGTATGAACTTATCACTTAAGTTGGGGGTTGACATGTGAACATTATGATTCCATTTAGATTATCCAAACCAAACAACAAGTTAGAGTCTAATGAATTAACCTAAGCTACTAACTGGCCATGGATATGCTAGGTTGTGTATAGGGGAACTAGTCCCTAACACCCCCTACTACCCTTACGAGGCTCAATTGGGTTAGGGATTAGGTTTAATCCAATTAGAGTCTAATCAAGTCTAGGTTTCTACATTAGACATTCCTAGGGCAATTAGGGGCCGAGGGTAGTAATGGGGGGTGAAATTAGGGTTTTGGACCCCAATTCCCCCACATTCTAGCCTTGAGAAGGCTCCATGCTAATTGCACTAGAATTATCCAATCTAGCTACTTAGATCTCTCACTTAGGTTTAGGGAGATTTATTAGGATGTAGGAAGATGGGAGGCAACCTAGGGATCCAAGAATTGGACCTAGGGGCAAATCCCAAAATTCACACATATAAGCAATTTGCCTAAATTCCTAAGTGATTTCACACACAAACCAACAAGCAATTAATGGAGAGTGAGATATAAATAGAACATAATAATTCAAAAATGGAATTACAAAGTTTACATGTCATTTTCCCCCAACATGGTATCAAAGTAACATATTTGACCCCAAACAACCCACCTAAGGGGGCCTAGCTACTCATGGAAATAGAAAATACAAAAAGAAAGGAGAAGAAGATGGAGGTGGCCATGGAGCTCGAAGTAGTGGTTGTCAATCCTCTCTCCAGCAGCAGCAAGTCGTCCTCCTCCTTCTTCTTGGATGGAATGGAGTGGGATGATGGTGGGAGGTGAATGGAAGGCTTAGATATGGGGGGTTATGTGGTGGAAATGGTGAAATGGAGTGGATTTGAGGTGGATTTGGAGTGGAATGGAGTGGGTGGCGATTTGGGGAGCTAGGATAGGGTAGAAGGTAGCTAACCTCATGCCCCAGCCGCCACCTAGGTATATATAGGAGTCTAGGGGGTCTAGGGTTAAGTTAGGGGCAAAATGGGGAAAGCAGTGAAAACTGGGTGGATTTTGTGAGTAGCACGGACCTGGTGGGTCACCACGGTCGTGGTGGGTAGGGTAGACCACGGCCGTGGTGTATGGGCACGGTCGTGGGTTTATTAGAATGTAGAGATCACAGGGAGGTGTGCATGGATGGCCACGGCCGTGGGGGGTCACCACGGTCGTGGTGGACACCTATGGCCACGGGCATGTTGAAAACCACGGTCGTTTTGGCCATTTTCATCAATTTCTGGGAGTTTTACTGATTTTTTGTACTTGGGGCATGTCCACCACGGACGTGGGGGGCTTACCACGGTCGTCGTGGTGTCTCTCCCATGCATTTGAGCCTTGAACTTGATCATCCATGGAGGGTATTGCTTCAAAACTTTCTTTGACCACTTGGGGTAGGTTGGAAGTGGTTTTGGCCTCATTTTGAGCTCCTCCAAGCCTGAGGAAACCCTAGATTGGACCATCCTCTTTCCATGCCATCAATTAGTGCACAAAGTACCTATAAAACATGCAAAAAGCCTCCATAAGTGCATTTCATATGAATAAGCATATTGGGGGAAATAACATGTAATCTAACAAGTATAGATGTGGCTGAAATGCAAAATGACACAAGATAAAGCCTTAAAATAGGGCTGAATCAGCTATCAAATTGGCCATGTATAATATGTACTTCAAAAATTATAGTGAAGTGATAAAGAATGAGGATGTTACAACTCTACCCACCTTGAAAAAAAAATCCATCCTCAGAATTTCTCATGTACTACCCATCTTAAGGTTTAACTTATTCTTGTTTGGTGATTCCTGACTAACTTAAAGTCCATTATGTACTTAGAAGGTCTAAACATGCATGTCGTAAAATACTTCCACAAATTTAATACTACTAGGGTTAGGTATTACCTTCTACTATTTGGTCCTCATCTACCTTTTTTGCATCCATGGAAAATACTCTTGCCTGATGCTTCTCTGTCTAATTGTTTCAGTCTTGAAGTGGCCTTCATCACCACATAGGTAGCCTAGTTACGGTCCAAACTTATATTCCCCACCATGATGTTCTTGACACTTAACATGTATTCTAGGATTCTAACTAGTATTAAATTAGGTTTAGGTGACTATATGACTCAAACTTCTGATTCCAACTCTTATTTTCTTTTTAACCTTTGGATATATGTCATCCAATCATATATACATAGGTAACATGTCCTACCACACTTATCATAGCACCTTTCTAGTGCACTAGTCCCATACTACATGTATTTAAAAGTGCAAGACCAACATGATAATATACTCATATGCACATAACATTCTATCTCTTCAAAACCCCATAAGCTTGTGTCCCATACCACAAATGTGAGAGAAGAGAGAGAATATTATATACAATTCTAGAGTTAACATAAAAGTCCAAACCATCCAAGAAAACAACCCTAATCCTTATTTAAACTTCCATTTCTAGACTAGACCTCTAATTTAGATTCTACTATCTTCTACTCACTTCTTCTAATCTAGGATTCGTGATCTACACATTAAAAATATCCTTTGGGTGAATTTTCATGTAATATGGATAATCTTTAATATACATGTGAAGTTAAGAGAGAGAAAGTGTGTAGAACCTTCAAAATATTAAATAAATATACAAAACTTCAAAATGTAAAATTGATGGAAAATTCATATCCAAGGCACTTAATGTGACTTATGGGTGAAGTTTCATCAAATTTGGAGAATCTTATAACCATTAATGATGAAGAAAGAGAAAAAAAAATTGATTTATTTAACAAATAAGAAATTCTCAAAAGGCAAATCTAATTGCATATTCTCATTCCTCATATAGAAAATAGGTCATGTGTCAAATTTCATTTAATTTGGGGCTCGTTTGTACCCTCAAATGAGATGAGAGAAAAAGGTAAATAATTCAATATATCACTTTACTCAGATTTCGATTTCATATCTGCTAGCTTGTCGATGTCGGGAGGCACCTTAGGCACAAGAGGTCACTACTATGGTTGTACCACGAGTTGCCAAGTTTGGTTAGAAGCAAGGATGGTGATGGACATCTCCATTACGATCGTCTCATGGTGATTTGGAATTTTGGATTTCAGAATCGAGCTCATGGGTTCATGTTTATCGTGTGATCAACAAAGATGACAACCACCTGTGATTTCACATGTCTAGCCCTCGTTTTACTTTTCATTTTGTCTTTCTCACTAGGGCAAATTGGTCAAATCGCCCCCTATTTGTGTTTTGTGACGCATTCATCTCTGTGCCCCGTTGGGCTGAGGGACCAGGCCATCCTGGAAAGCCCTGATTGGCCCACCTTAGGGGGACCCTCAATCCAGTTGTGGATAATTCCTGCCAGTGTGAATTTTTCTTGGTTTTTGTTTGTCTGGTTTCTCAAAAATCATAGCTTTTAATTGGTAACTCATAAAATTATAAATAAATATGTTTTGGAATCAAAAAAATGTGATCTTTCTAAAAATATAATTTCAAGGCTTGGTTTTGAGTTTTGTCAAGAGGTGTTTTCTAAAAATGATTTCAATACATAAAAATCACCAAAAATACACTTCAATCCTCATAACTCCAAAATTGACAATATTATCTGTTTTCTTAATCCGGAGAACCTAATAAGATCAATGATGATGTTTTCAGTCTAAATCAAAGTTTTGTGTGAAAAGTCCAAAACTAGGGTATTCTTTACATTTATGCATATGACAAACCCCGATACATGTTTATACATTGAAAATGGGAAAAGTGGTCTTTGGACTCAATTAAAGTAGTGAAAGGGAAGTAATTGGATTTCATTATGAAAGGTATGTGCTTTGCTTACACCTATGTTGGGAATAATTGCAGACCCTATCTTAGTTTCCCTAATGAGGCTTTTATGAAACCCTAATTCCTCTTTTTTATTTCATTTTCAATATTTGCCTCAAAATCAGTTTTGCTACTTATTTCTTTGGTCTTATACCCCACTGCCATGTGTCTATTACGTGATGCTTATACTTTCCATAGTTTTTAGTATGTTGATTTTATTAGACTATTTAACTAGTGTAGTGGTACTTTTGTACAACCACCCATAGATAGGGCATGTGTAAATTTGCCCAGGGGAATGTGTTACTCTCCCCAATATAAAATATTTGTAGGTGATTGGAATTTGTTACTCTCCCTCACCTATTGGTTGAGGTTATGTAGCTGCATGTGGTTGTTGATGTTATGATCATTGATGTTCTTCATGGATCATTTTATCCCAGAATCCCATTGGTCATTGATCCACTAGATCCTCAACAATCGTTGGTGATACTTTTTAGGAAAAACCCACCCCCTGGGGGGCCTATTACTATAGGTCAATGGACATGTGTTAATGAAACTTCTAACCGATGAGGATGCTCCCCAATAAAGGGGTTGGCCATTGAAATTTGGGTATAGTATATTAAAAGTTTATTAGTCCTGCTAGTCGGTTAACATGACCGATGTCTCCTATGTTGGTGCATATAGTGTGATGCTTGTGGGGCAAAATCTAAAGAGTTGATGTATGCTTGAGTTCAGGGTCATCAAGTCCCAAAATTGGCTACTTGAGTAACTCTATCTTTCAAAATATATAAATTACATAAAGATAAGATTCTAGAGTTATTTTGGGCATATTAAGGCTATAACAGTACAAAACCATTGATAAATACCTAGCGTAAATGCCTAAATTTGGGTGTTATATCTCCCACCAAGGGTATACCATTACAATAATTCTACATCTAAGAATCTACTATAGGAGACTTCTATGACACCCATAGTAAGTCCACAAAACCACCATTTTAATGATCGGATAGACGAATGCAATGAACAATGAGGAATCACTATTTATCAAAGTAGAAAACCAAAAGCTATAGAAGGTCATAAGATTATAATTACAACATAGAAGAAGTGGTCTTATGCAGTCAGTCCCATGATGTGCCCTCCATTGTCACCCTAAAACTATCCTATTATACCAACACCATAAGAGTGCCCACCTCATCTAAATTAAATTGCAACATAGACAGTCCAAGGCTACTTGAAGGTCAAACATACTGATGGTCCCATTCTGTGAGAACTCGTACAATATTTGAAAGATATAGAGGATAATATAGCATAAATGGACACTTTCATAGGTCACCACAGGAAAAATTACAAAGCTTGACTACCAAAGCATGACGATATAGGATAAATTGTCAGAGAAACATACTTCCCCCACCATAATAAAAAATATATACCAACACCCACACCAAAAAGAAGATCCACGCCCTTAAGGGTCCCTCTGAGTAAGGATATCCCATTGGTCAAGCACCTTGTGAAGTTCCTAGACATAGTTGATAAGTAAGCCTCATAATACGTTTCCAAAGAACTACAATTCCAAAGTTTGATGTGATTATCATCACATCACAAAACATGATACAGATTCGTGTTGGCCCTAAAGAGCAACATCCAAGAGATAATCAAGATCAGCTTGGTCCAAGTGGACAGTTCTTCTAAAATCACTCGAGATCTTGACGTCAAAAGGCTAGGTAAAACCACATAATTGATAATTTATTTCTCAAGCCTGTGTATGGTAGGAACATACCAACAAGTGTAGTCATAAAATGGAAGGGATCCCAGCTCAAGCTAGAATGCAGCATGAACACACCAACACATGTGGTCATAAAGATGATTAAATATCCACTCAAGTGATTGCTATGCACATGTGGTCATAGAGATGATTAAATATCCACTCAAGTGATTGCTATGTTGGAGATCACCAAGAGAGAAAGTTCTCATGAGCCCCAATGAATTCAAGAAACACAAAGAATTTTTGTAATTTATTTTACTTTAAAAAAATAGTCAATGTAAAATATGAATAAAAATAATCAAAATCAAAATGAAAAGAAAAATCAAAATGGAAAAAATACAAAACCAAAATGAAAAAAAAATCAAAACAACAAAATTACAAAAAGAAAATACACTTAATTCATTCTCTACTATGTCTTCTGTTAACCCCAAAAAAACTAAAACACTCAAATCAATAGGTTGAAGATGGAAGGATCATGGCTATTATCATGAGGCCCAAATGGTTTGTATAATCTCACCCATCAAAATTGCTCAATCAATGAAATCCTCAAAACTAAAATTGTAGGATAAAAAAGCATCTCAAAATCAACAAGTTTTGTATTCTTGGTCTTTTTATAAAGAACATCCCAGAGGCAAACCAGAATATACAAACCAAGTCAGAACATTCTGAGAACATCTTTAGAAGTTATCCCTATAAGAACTTTAATTTTTAAACATGACAACATGCCTACTTGTGGGCAGGACGATAAGGAGATTCGAATCCCTTGCATCATTGTTCATGTCTCACAAGTTTTCCATGATGATCCAACTTGGGGACCACAAATGAGGAACCTTTGATAGGAAACTCCCATTAATCCCCAATTCAAGTTCCCATATCAAGGATTCGAGCTTCAATGTCTACAATGTTAATGGATTAACTAAGTGTACATTAAATTTTAATCATGAAGGGCATCTGAACTTTGTCATATGCTTATGGTGAACCACTATGCTAATAAGTGTCGAGGATAGAGTACATAGGATGTTTTTAATGATGGGCACCTCAACCCAACTAGGTGAGGAGTTTTTACTTGAATACTTACTACATGACACAATTAAGTTCAACAAGCAAGACATCTAGGACCAGTGAAGCATACAAACTCTATTTTGTGAGTCAAAACTCCCATCCTAAAGTTTGAGCATTAATTATCAATGACTTAAATGTAAAATGACCAAAAATGTGAATCATTAAATCCAAATGACACCTAAAAATTTGGATGCATATTTTTGATAGATTGTATACACCAAGATGTGTCCCATATAGGCCCATAGGGGTGTATCTGATGCCCTCCAGCCACCTTAACCTAACAAGATAGGGAATTGTTGCTCAAATACTCACTACATGCCACAAATTGAGTCATACATGCATGAAATCAAGAGCCACCCTAAATGAATCTTTACCTAGTGGTACATCTGGGTATGATCATGCTAAGGGAAGAACAACATATTCATAGAAGATTTTAGGCAAAGGTTACACATGTCTGGGGTCTCAAATCACCTAAAACCCTAGGACTAGAAAGTGGAAAGTAGGGTGAGCAATATAGTTTTCATTATCTGTTAGATAAGAAACAATGATTAAATGACCACCCCTCCCATCTTATGATTGGCATCCTATTTTACATAGATTACCACCAACTCACCACAGGGGTCTTAGTCTAGAAGACCTTAATGTTGATAAATGATCTAAACCAACAAACCCTCCAAGGTATAGATCTTGACATATTCCATGGTAAATAGCAACATAATAATCCACAAACCATAGCATGTCAAATAAAATATTGAATCACAAAACAACTTTTTTTTACCAACATGATCATAGTCTTTTCAAAAGAAGAATTAAAAGCCTTTGAAACAATGCACTTGGGCAAAATTCTACCACCATAACTCAAATCATTATAATCCCTTGCCTGGACAAAGATGAATGCAGAAGGAAAATCTCAGTTGATATTGGCTCATTGTGCATCACTATCTCACATCATTTCAACACCAAGAATGTATCCATACACAATCACAACATATCTTCACCCAAAGAGATCATTAAGGAAACATTGATGGAAGATTATAGGTAGAAAAAATAGGACAAACTGTTCAATATAAAGACATGGTCGAACTTGAATCTAGATCCAACAATACCTGCATACATCATCAGAGAAAGAGTACAATAGGGATCATCATCTATTGAGATGTTGAAAACCTTACTACTTATCATGATAGATCTTTAGCAAATGAATGAGGGTTACCTCTAATCAGTTAATGTGGTCTTTCATTGCATGCTCTCCACACAATAGTTTTTTAATTAGAAAAGGAAATCTGGTCTTCTAACTTTGTAGAATGACATCACATATAAGATGATCTCATGTCACTCTAGAAAATTTCCCTCATGGTAGATCAAAAATGATATTACATCTACTTATGAAAGCCATAGAGTAGGCTTTAATCTTATTCCTTCCATGCAAGATACATGGATTAGGTTTTGCAAGACCACTAGATAATTTTCATAACACAACGCCAGCACCATGTCATCAAAGTAGATTGAATAATGTGATGGACCTTGATTCTAAACTACTACTAACATCTTCACTCTTGCAATGATGTACCTTACCTCCAAAATAGTCCAATCTAAGGAGTTTAAAAGTCAGTCTAACCTACATTAAACTTCATGGATAAAGCATGGCCTAGGGTCACCAACCATGTAATCATTGGGAAACACCTCTTTTAGCTTTAACTTTGATTTAAAATTCCTAAGCTTTGCTATAAATCCTCCATTGTTTCCACTTCTATAGATGATCGCTTCTAAGAAAAATTAGTCATGCGCCATGACCTAGAACTAGACCAATTATGTGCTTTATTATGCAATCTCTTTTGGGTTCCACACTATGACCTTGAACTAATTCAACTATATTTACAAAATCTTTTTTGAGTCTTGGACTATGACCTTAAACTAAACAACTTCCTATAACAAATATTTATGGATCCTAGACTATGACCTTTAACTAATCCAACTTCTCTTTTACAAATCATTTTAGATCCTAGACAATGACCTTAAACTATTCCAACCTCATAATCTTCTATTTGGCATGGACTATAACCTTAAATTAGACCATGTCTAATAACAAATATTCTAGGGTCTTGGACCATGGCCTCAAACTAGACCGTGATCCCATTCTAAACATGCACCTCTCTCCTTTCAATGTGAAAACCTTTTTTGGGTCCAAGATCAAGACCTTGTACATTACCAACTCACAGTCAATCCCTGTCCTGAGTTGGCACTCAACATTTGCAAATCCATATCACAAACAGGGTCACCTAATTTCAAATACCTACCATGACTAGGAACCCTTGCAACTTAAAAGCCCTAACCCTAAGTAGGATTCGTACATTTTTAATCCCTACCCTTAGTGGGAAAATGAAATCTTCATATCTTTATCCTCAATGAAGTCACCTCACCTTTAACAAAAGCACTACCCTGAGTAGGCACGTTTCTTTCCAAAGCCCTACCCTGATTAGGCATCCTATTTCCATTCTAATGCCCTATCTTGAGTATGCACCTTGCATGTCAAAGCCCTATCTCGAATAGGTACTCATCTTTAAAGCCTTACCCTAAGTAGGCAATCCTCTTCAATGACCTATCCTAAATATGTGCCTTTCTAATAATAAAGTTGTATGGTCAGGTAAGAACCCACACTAAACCCCTTCTATTTATAGGGACCTCACATGTCAAATACCTACCAAAAATAGTCACTTCATTCCTCATAGACCTATGGTCAGGTAGGCATCCACACAATCTAAGTCCTATACCATGTAGGAACTCCCAAATTAATTTCTTGATGGGCCCTGAGGCTTAACTTTAATCTAGGTCCTAAATCCCAAAATATAGTCTGATGTACTCCAATACGAAATCTCATGATCAAATCTAACATGAATTCATCAATGCTGATGTTGTATTCTAAATAGGTTTATCCTCTTATAAAAGTTGTATGCTTAGTAGGAAAATTCCTTTGTTAAAGCCTTACTTTCAGGTGGGACACCTCAAGCCCTATTCTATATAGACACTCTCAATAAATCCCTATAACATGGTAGTAGTTCCTTTCAAATCCTACATCTAAGAGGAACCTTCACCCAGAACCTATCTTAAATATATACTTCCTCTAGTTTATGCCCTACACCTGGATATACACCTTTGTTAAAAGCCCTACACTTATTTACTCATTTCTCCCAAATTCCTACACTCAGACATGCATCTACCCAGATTTAATTTATATAGGAACTCCTGATAAAGTGATATGACATGTAGGCATTACCCTAGTTGAATCCCTACACTAGGTAGGCATCACTTTCTAAGCCATACATTTAGGTAGGAATTTTGTTCATCAGTAAAGTACTATGATCAAATATTCATCTATGCTAAAGACTTATATCTAATAGATACACATCGATCAACTTTGATAATCTAACATGTCTTATCTCGAATAGTCTTATTTCATGAACCAAGTTCTATTTGAATATGCATCTACATTCAATCTCTATCATGAATAGGCATCCCATGAACTCAAGCACTACATTCGGGTAGGCACACATAATAGAGACCAAATTTTAGTGGGCACTCCTTGCAAAATCTTTTTCAACATATAGGAACCTCAATCAAAGCATACATATAGTAGGATTCTCTCATACTTATCATGTCAAACCATCTTGTATTCAAGAGAAGCTCTAGGGAGTAGACAATTTTTTGATATAGTCACTAGTTGTGAAGGCCACCTTAGATCTGGAAACTTTTTTGGTGCCCAAAAATATCTATCTTGAAAACTTTTCAATGCATGGAACTCTCTTAGGAGCTAAAAAAAACCCAATAAAGTCACTAGCCATGAAGGATACCCTTATATCTAGAAATTCATCAAGTAATATTTAAGAGATGCTCTAGGGTGCATACAATTGACCGATACAATCACTACCGCGACGGTCACCTTGCATCTGGAAACTTCTCTAGTTCCCAACCTTATCTATCTTGAACACTTTTGAAAATAAGAAAAGCTCCGAGGAGCAGACAATGAAACAAGATAGTTACTAGTTATGAGGCTACCTTAATTTTGTAATTTTTTATGGTGCTCAATTTTATCTATCTCATATTTAGGAGATGCTCTAGGGAGAATACAACTAATTATGGTCACTATCTGTAAAGACCACCTTATGTTCAGAAACTTGTATGGTGGATAACCTTATCTATTTTGAGAACATTTTGGAAAATTTGTGAACATTCTAAGGAACAAATGACTTACTAGATGTAGTCACTAGACATGACAAACATCTTAACCGGGATAATTGTTTGGCGCCCAATTTTATTCATCATGAGCACATTTGAAGAACTAGAGAGTCCAAGAAGATGCTTTGAAAAGTTCTAACTATCATCTTGGAACACTTCTAATGGCTAGTTAACTCTTTGAATGTCTAGTTGATGCCTTCTTTATCCCTACATGTAGTATGAGCTTTCAAAAGATCAATTATGATTTCATCTCCATATTTTTCAGTATTTGTTTGACACTTTAAAAGAGGGCTTCTTCATGTCTAATCAGACTCAGTTCCACTCCAAGAACAAACCATTCCTATTGGGGATGTATTTAAGTAGATGTTTGATCAAGTCAATTGAGAACTAGAGAGTTGGGTATAATTTCTCATCAAAACACTATGCGACGAATGATAAACCAGAGTAGGAACAAATTGTGGAGGTTGCTATGAGTAGATTATCACATGATGTCCAATTTTAACTATTTTAGCTCCCTTCCAATTAAATTATTATATGTAATTGAAAATATGATCTAAGGAACATATGATCAATTAGGCTCCACTCATTGTCCATGAAGGACACCTTAACCCATGATATTTGTCTAGTGATCAACCTTATTTATCTTGAGCACTCAGAACTATACTAGTTCAAATGATGTTGTTGGAGTTCCAAACTTACAACCTGAAGATCTTTGAATGGTTGGCTAATGTCTAAGGATCAGAAAATTACAATAAAGTTGTTGGTCGTGATATCTATCTTTAAAATTGAAAATTGTCAGGTACCCAATCTTATCTATCATGAGATAGAAAATCAATGTCTTTGATAGGAAAACTCACAACCCTTTTAACTTTTTATGGTTGTGGTCCTAACCCTAAATTGGTCCACTTTACCAAGTCTCATGGTTTACCAAACTCACACAAATGTCAAATTTTAAGACAAGAAAAAAAAGAAAAAACAATCAAGGGGAATGAGAGAGAGAGAAAAAAAACAATAACTTTTCAAGATTTGTTTTTGCAATAAGGCACTTTCGGTGTTTTTCCACAATCACAGACGTTTGTTTTAGTGACTTATGACAAACCTCTATACAACCCACGTTTTACATCCACCCTTTCTCACTAAGGGATGAGTTAGTGAGAAAGTCAGACATATATTGATTTAAGAATTGGACCAATGATGAGAGTTATGTTTGCGGACGATAACTCTAGAAACACTCATCAACAGTCCAAGGGAATGGATGATTGGTCGAATATAAGAAAGCATCTCAGATGAAAGGCTAATCTTGTTGTAGACATATTATTCATACTCGATCTTATTTTCTTTATGAATGATAATTTCATGAATCCATAATTAGAAGGAAAAGACATCACCTATGCTTCCTACCCTCCAAGAGTTTGTTCAAAACATCTTTGATGACGCTTACCTTTTTATCCCATTGTGACAAAAAATGGGGGCCAAACTTGTCACAAGCCTGTTGTTCTCATCGTTATTTCAAACCCGGTCTTGAGAGGGGCAAATTTTTTACAATGATTTTTGCTCACTTTGTGGAAATTCATGATAATGTTGATTCAGTGGATAATGATGGAGTTCATTCCATTTACACACATTTCCCACATTTTCCTACGTTATTCCACTTATTTCACTCACTTACCAATCAATGAGGATCTGGTGCAATGAAAATGTTTTATCTGGACTTCTATGTAATTTGAATGTTCATTGAGATTTTATAAGCCTCTTTCCAATAAATTCCCAATTGAATTCTCCATGAGTAAAATATTAACCCAATTCCAATTGGAAATTGAACTTCTTTTAAGTTATCTTTAAAATCAATTTCATTATCCAATAAATAAAAAACATTGAATAAATAAAATCCCATCAAATTCCATTTTCTTTTCTTCTACTTAATATCTCTATCCTAATTTAAGAAATTCGAAGGGAAAAAGGATTAAACAAGGGAAAGGGTGGAACCCTACTCTTTTCTTCTATTCTCCTTACTTTTTGTGTCCTAAACTATTAATTTCTTGAGAGAAAAAGAACTAAAAGAGGGAGGATTTTTGCTTCTTTTCTTCTCTTTCCCTAATCTTCTCGATCCTTGCTTAATTTATTTCTGATGAGAAAATAGGATTAGAAAAGGAGAGAGAAATAACTTGGTCATCAAGTTTACTTTCCTCCTCTTTTTATCTTACTTTTTTCTATGACTGATGACAAGAAATTTCATTCCATATAATCAAACCATTTTTATACCAAAACTCTACTAAAATTTCTAAAAATGTGAATAAATTTTTGTTATATTTCCTTTCTTAAGAAAACTCAGCAGAACCACATGAGACACCAAGTGTGTCCCACGGTGGAATAATCCAATCCACTATACTTTCTCCTCAAGTTTTGACAGCCTTCTTTCGAGAGCTTACCCAATCTAGAATGGTCACAATACTGTTTTTTACCCTAATCAATGGCTACATAGCCAAAGGCGTGTGGACTTGGGAATCTGTCCATAGAATGGAAAAAATATTTCACATAAGTAGTATATATGTAAAAGAAATAACAACATGATATAACCAGACACTAAACTGGAGATAAGAGATATTTACCCATTTCTATATTCAAGTATATATGTTTGTATTGCATTTTCGAGCTTAGAGTCTTGAGTGGAACGGATCTTCATTTGGGAACTCAAAATGATAAAGAAAATGTATTAATGCTAAATCATTAGGTATGCTATGATAAGAAGTAACCACATTTTAAGAGTATTTTAGAAGTTACTTGGCTATAAACATCATAATATGCAAGAATTAGAAACAAGGCATGGAATACTTAAGGACATTTATTTATGCAAAGCATGTTTTAAGTTTATTTCCATTATACTTAAAAACATATTATGGCCATTGACCACTTCCTTAAAGGAAGGGTTTGTAAGGGTGCTCAACATTAGCCAACCCTTCTATATACACGAGGGACCTCAAGACCTAAGTCAATGAGCTAACCATGTTTCCAACATGCCTTGTCACATTACCCCGAGAATACAAATAGGTACACAACGTTTGTATAATGGACAAGTTCAATTATGTTCAAGATGTATTCAACATATTCAAGAGAAACAAATATACTAATCATAGAGAACAAGTATATCAAACAAGTAACTATCTAGCCAAGCATTCATATGAGCATACATACAAACAAAACAATACTGTAGTACGGTCAAGAGATTAAGCATACCTTATGAGTTATGATTCTTGAGTAATATCCTAGAGATTATCCAAACTAAGGGTACCTCACAAGGAAAATATATAGCATGGTGTCTTAGATCACTAGGTTTGATAATCAAATGATTATATGATTCATGTGGATGTTCCCCTAGACCTAGGTTTCAAAAAGTTCAACATAGTTCCAAACTTATAAACATGCATGTCATTAATCAACACGGTGAAGGATCAATAGTTAGCCCTAGTTCAAAGTGAACCATCCACATTATAAGTAGTACTAGATAAGGATAAGGTCTGATTTGATTATTGAGGAAGCATGAAATTTAAATTACATCATGGTTTAATAATGCAAGATCATAGTTAGCCATATAACATCAATTTCCATGCAACTAGGTCATGACATAGCACGTCATGGTTTCATTAGAATTTAGAGTGACACATTACAAATATATCAGGGATATATGATTTGAGTTTCAAGATCATAGCTAGAGGAAACAAAAGATTTGAGCAAGATTAAACAACATAAGCATCAACATTATAATAACTAGTCATATTGAGTCATTATCATGCATGATTTTCATCATTAGAGTATAGATGACTTCTACTTGAATTAGGTGTCATAAACACCAATAGGTTACTGATTTCACAACACAACATTGTGTGTATGATCATCAGAAAAAAAACTCATGCAAGACTAGAAATCTAGGTATCAACATGTCCATTATATCACAAAAGTCAAGATTAGGGCATTTAGCCACATTAAGGCACATGCATGATTCATAAGGAATTTTAGGGATACAAGGCATGACAAGTTACTAATTTCAAGGCCACACAACCATCTTTGAGAAACTTTAGATCAATAAAAGCATAAGGTTTACCATACATCACATAAGGCCATATAAAGATACATTAAGTGTCACAAGACATTCATTAGGGTCCAAGAAGGGCCAAGATAGAAAAATAATTGCAATTGAGGGTAAACTTCACTGATTCAAAACATTCATAAACATTTGAAGCACACGAGAATAAGTTATAACATACAAGAAGGGGTCTTCTGCATATAGGTCCATTTTAGGCCATTTAGGAAAAAATAGATCATATTAGGGTACTAAGATGGATCAAGCTCGAATCTTTATGCATTAATATGTATAAGGTATTGATATTATGTTACCATAGGGTTTTGAGACACAAAGGAACAAGCTTAAGCATTAGATGATATCAAACATGTAGAAAGAGATCAAAAGGTATCATATTTAACAAATCAGAAGATTACAAGTCGAAATAGGCCATAAAACTAGTCCCACTAGATAGATCTCATTCTCTAGGTAAATATTCATATATTATATGGCCACAATGGCCGAAGAAATGATGAGATATGACACTTTCAAGGAGTAGTAGGGATCTATGAAAAGATGGAGGAAAACAAAACCCTCAAAGGTGATGATCTGGGCCGATCATGGCCCTAGATCTTCAATCGAGTGGTGTGAAGCGGGCTCCACAGGGCCTCATGAGGGGAAACCAATGGAACGGCCGGACCACCCATGTGTTGTGCTTCCATTGGTCTGTGTTGGGTCCCGCCACTGTTGACTGAAAGAGATTGAGTGAAAGGGGATGCCATTCAGGCCCTTGATGGCTGATCCGACGACACAAGCGTCATCTCTCCCAAGGGGAACCCCCCCTTCCTCTAAGCAACACCCACCACAATGGCACGGGGCTGCGTGCCTCATCGGCGGAGGCCCAGACTCAGCCATCAAGGCCAAGACAAGTACTGAAGGTGCTGCCCAGCTCATCCAAGTCCAACCAACGTCTCGGATAATAGAGGTGATGTGTAAAGATGAAAAGCCAAGGTGGATGTGGCCATGGAACCAGTGAAGAAGGGGAAGGAAGGGAGCATAGGTTAGGGCTCCGAAGTGATGGGAAAGTGAGGGGAAAACATGGGGGAGGGAAAATGAGTTCAGAATGGGACGTCAATTGGGGTTAAAGGTGGCGGGAATGGGTTAGGTTGGTGGATGTCAGTGTCCATTGTGCTGGATGAAGGTACGGAGAAAGAAGAAAGAACGCTATCTGTTGGATGGGTGCTTGGATCCGCGTGTGAGATATCTAAAGGCCCATCTTTGATTGTATTTCAATCCGACCATTGATTGGTCCAACATTAGGAGTATGGATTGCTCCTAAGCAAAAAGGGGGAGGAAGGGGGTGCGGTTGGGACCTAAAAGGCCAGCCTACTAGCACAACTAGGATAAAACCAACCAATAAATCAAAGAAAAAATACATATGATTAATCAAATGGGCATAACTAAGGCTAGGATGATACGATTGAGATGATTTTTATTTCCTTGGAAAGATAAAGAGAAGCTCTATAACTTGACATACACTTTGTAGAAATAAAAGTTATTGAAAGGGTTCAATAGTGATTACAAGTTTATGATACCTAATAAGCATGGCGCTTAGTTCAAGACTCAAATTAGAATCATACATAAGTGCAGAGTGATGTTTAATCAAGGTCAATTAATCAAATGGACATAAAGTGTCTCAAATTCATTAAAGTGGATGTGAGGGAGGTTGTTGAGTATACTACAGAATCAGATGCATAAAGATGTTTATTAATTATATGAGAGAGGAAAGTCCAGGTTAACACATCTTACCTACCTTAAAAGGAATTTTGTCCCCAAAATTAAATTAAGTCATCAATCAAGTTTGAGTTTCCCATTAAACATGAAGATCGTCATAGTATTCTAGTAATGTATCATCACTACTTACAATATCCATCTCACTCCAATCTACCTTAGGGCTCTCTCGAGTTCCATCCCTAGTTGCATATAGTTTCCTTTCTATGTCTCCCTTGTAACCTTCCGTCAAACAATTGGGCATCATGGCCAACATATAGTCACATATATCATCAAATTGGAAGAATCATCGCATGAGTCATATTTTTGGAGGGATTATCCTACATATCACTATATTTGGAGATATCACATTTCAAGTCAATCAGATAGATTTAAAAGAGTAGGGCATGAATTTCTTTCCCAAACATTTAGGGTTCTAGATTCCACATTAGACTAGGTGGAGTTATACATCCATGATTGAGATTTCATATTTCAACAATTTGAGACAAACATCATATTTCAACATTGTGATTTTGTGCTCAAATTGATGGAAGGGACCACCCTAGTCCACATGGATCTTAACCCTAAGTCATAAATCAAGTGAGTCAACATAGTCGGTATTTGGGAATACAAAAGTCATTAGTCATATATTGAGGGTGATCTCTAGATCCAAATAGGGTGATCATAGGAGTCAAGTCAAAACCAAGATTAATCATCATGAGTCAAGATTGAATACATCAATATTGAGGGTCAAGTTTGGACATCAAAGTCATAGGTCCAAACATTTTGAAACTTGGATTTAGATTCCTATTTAGACCTAAAGGTGATCATTCATCCATATGCAATAATCGAGAAAAAAATGATCAACTTTTTGAGTAACGTTTTGAGCAATATTCGAGATACAAGCAATATTTTAAGCTATCAATGTTGAGTCCATTATCATGGTATTCATGGTTGATGAATTATATATACCTAGGTCTTTCTAGGAACTCAACCACTAACTATAGTCAACATCATCATGAACCAAGATCGTTATTAAATCTAGATTCAGGATCGAGTATCAATATCATCATGGGTTTGACCTATTAGAGACTTAGGTCAAGTAATCAAAATTAGGAGTAAGGAGTTACCCTCTCAAACTCCATGTAATTAATAAGATGAAAACTTAGAGGCTGTTGTAATAGGGATGTGACCTAGATTAGGGGACCCATAAGTCAACAATCACCCTAATCTAGCACATTAGTCTACATTAATCATGAGTCATCAGTCATAAACAAATAGGGAGAGTATCAACTATCAAATCATAATTCACAAGGTCTCAAGTCAAACATCAAGGTCATAATAGGGCAACTATACTGCATTATTGTGCAATATCAAGGCCAATTTTTGTTTCCTTCCTTTTAAGACTAAGGTAAGGGTAGATTTTGGAAATCGAGAGGTCAATTTGAGAACTCAGGAGTTTGGGAATAATAATGCAAGATTCTGATCTAGGTCCACCATATCATTCAAATTGAGTCTATAAAGAGGAATAGTAGTCAATTGGGGATTTTCCTCTTGTAGCAAGTCTTCACATCATGATCTAGTGTTCCAAAGGCATGGTCATTTCATGGCATGATAATGGTAAATATCAAATAGGGGAAAAGTTTGCTTAACTATGTTTGAGGTTTTCCAACAATAGGGCAACATGGATTTAATCAATGGGGACCTCATCAAACATGAGGTGTAAGACATGAGTTCCGCCTTATTAAACTATATCAGGAATTTACCTCAAACATAGAACATACTTATATATGATCGGGTGACATTGAGTTTCATAAACTTTAGATACTATTATATCACTTTCAAGAGTAATTTCATTCATCAAATAGAGTTCTCCATTTAAGATAAGATCGTGGAAATATCATCTTAATCAACTTTCTTGATTTCAAATGAGTTTTACTTTTCCCATGCACAAGCTACCCATAATTGAGAATTCATGTGATTTATAGTCATGAGGAGAGAAACACATGAGGAGATGAGAAGACTACCTAATAATCATCTACTTAGGCGGCTAAGGTGGTCCTTAAAGAAGAGATGAGATGCTAGAAGAATCTCTAAACTTTGAGGGAAGGATTTTAATCCTCCCAGGGTTCTTAAGATGTGTTATGCCATAAACATATATAGATGCCTATGAGTATAGCTCTTCTACCATTTGTCATGGAACAATTTGTTACCCTAATCCACACTCCTAATGGCTACATAGCCAAAGGCTAGTGGATTTGGGAACCATCCATAGAATGGTACAAATATTTCACACAGACATTATATATGTAAAAACAATAACAACAAGACATAACCAGACACTAAAACTCAAGATAAGATATATGTACCCATTTCTATATTCAAGTACATCCATTTTTACTGCATTTTAGATCCTAAAGTATGAGTGCAGCGGATCTTCATTTGGGAACTACAAATTGATGAACAAAATATACTAATGCTAAAGCATTAAGTACTCTATGAAAACATGTAACCATAGTGTAAGGGTATTATAAAAGTTGCTTGGATAGAAAGATCATAATATACAAGAATTATAAACAAGACGTGGAACACTTAACGACATTCTTTTATACAAAGCATGTTTTAAGTGCATTTCCATTATACTTAACAACATATTATGGCCATTGACCACTTCCTCAAAGGAAGTGTCTGTAAGGGTGATCAACATTACCCAACCCTTATATATACATGAGGGGCCTCAAGACCTAAGTCAATGAGCTAACCATATTTCCAACATGCCTTGTGCCCTTACCCCAAGAATATAGGCAGACAGACAAGGTATGTATAATAGACAAGTTCAATTATGTTCGAGGTTTATTCACCATATTCAAGAAAAAATGAGCATACTAATCATAGGGAACAAGTAGCTCTTAGTCGGCGAGTGGTATCGCAACTGGTCGTAGCACAGGGCCCCTCACAAAGGGTCCTGAGTTTGAATCCCACTGGTTGTGCTTCTTGGAAATAATTTAGCCCGTAGCGTTAGTCGGCCAACGATGCAACTTACTGGGCAACTGTCCTTGCGGGCGGGGTAGTGTCTCTCAGGTTTTACCTTGTGAGGACTTGTCAAAAATGTGGCGGGCCCTGAGGAGGGGTTCCCCGATCACTAAAAAAAAACAAGTAGCTCAAACAAGTAACTATCTAGCCAACCATTCATACGAGCATACATACAAACAAGCCAATACTATAGTAGGGCCAGGAGATTCAACATACCTTACGAGTTATGATACTTGAGTAAGATCCTGGAGATTATCCAAACTAAGGGCACCTCGCAAGGAAAAGATATAGCATGGTGTCTTAGATCACTAGGTTTGATAATAAAATCATTATATGATTCATGTGGATGTTCCCCTAGCCCTAGGTTAAAAATAGTTCAACATAGTTCCAAAATTCTAAACATGCATGTCATTAACCAACATAGTGAAGGATCAACATTTATCCCTAGATCTAGGTGAACCATCCACATTATGAGTAGTACTAAATAAGGATATGGTCTGGTTTGATTATTGAGGAAGCATGAATTTAGATTTCATCATGGTTTACTCATGCAAAATCATAGTCAGCCATATAACATCAACTTCATGCAACTAGGTGATGCATAGGCATTATCAAGCAACATAGCATGTCATGGTTTCATTAGCATTTAGGACCCATTACAGATAGATCAGGGATATATGATTTGAGTTTCAAGATCATAGCTAGAGAAAACACAAGACTTGAGCAACCTTAAACAACATAAGCATCAACATTGTCATAACTAGTCACATGGAGTCACTATCATGTCTGATTGTCATCATTAGAGTATATACGACTTCTACTTGAATTGAGTGTCATAAACACCAATAGGTTAATGATTTCAGAACATAAGATAGCATGGATGATCAGTATAACAAAACATATGCAAGACTAGAGATATAGGTATAAACTTGTACATTATATCACAAATTAAGTCAAGGTTAGGACATTAAGCCACATTAAGGCACATGCAAGATTCATAAGGAATTTCAAGGATACAAGGAATGAGAAGTTATAGAATTCAAGACCACACAACCATCTTTGAGAAAATTTAGATCAATAAAATCATAAGGTTTACCATACATCACATTAGGCCATATAAAAACACATGAAGTGTCACAAGACATTCATTAGGGTCCAAGAAGGGCCAAGATAGAAAAATGATTGCATTTGAGGCTAAAAATCACTGATTCAAAGCATTCATAAACATTTGAAACACACGAAAACAAGTTATACCATACAAGAAGGGGTCTTTTGCATATAGGTCCTTTTTAGGCCATTTAGGATAAATTATATCATATTAGAGTACTAAGATGGATCGAGCTCAAATATTTATGCATGAAGATGTACAATGTTACAACCCCAGTTTTGGGTTCATTTGGTGGGAAATGTGATTTCTCATATTAAAGATATTTGAAAAAATAAATATATGATTTGTTTTGAATAAATGGATTTTGTTTACAATAGCCTTGATGATTGTTTTGTAGGCTTAATTGGCTATTGGGCCCAATAACAAGGAAGAGACTAAAGGAACTCCATTATTAATAAGAAATGGAGAAAATAAAAATGTAGAAACCTCTAGAAGGCAGCAATATATAATCCAAAGGTGGATTTCGTGCCTCTTGAGTTCCTTGGATTCCAAGGAGTCCAAAGTTGCAAAAAGAAAGCAATAAGAAAAGAAAAGATCAATTAAGTATTTCTTTATTAAGAAAGAAATTGAAAACAATGATAAAATGTGGAAAATAAGTGAAAAGAGGTATAATTGAGTTATCCTTGGTGGAATTTCGTATCCCAAGGATTCCTAATGATAAAAGGAATACCAATGAGGAAAATAAATGAGAAATAAAGAGAAATCCTCAAAAAAGAGATATTTTAATAAGAAATAAACAAGATAATGTGAAGTAATGGAAATAGATGCATCTAGAAGGATAATAAGTATCCTTAATGAGGAATTTCGAAATCTTAGAGTTTCTTGGGGTCGAAGGTGCCCCAATGGAGAAAAAGAAAGTGAAAATACAAATAATAGAAAACAAGAAGATAATATGATGATTAATGAATGAATTTTGTGTTATTATTAAAAAGGTGGTATTTTCTATTAAAAGAAAACATGATTTCGTGACAAATAATTAAAAGGTAAGTACTAAGAGGATAAAGGAGGTGATTTTCAAAATTCTAACATCTCAAGAATAATGAACATCAAAAAGTTATTTAAGAGAGAGAAAGAGACTTACTTCTCATTGAAGGAATATGATTCCTAATAGGATAGGACTTGTTTCCTATTAGAGGGGCATCTTAGGGCGAGGATATCCTCCCCCATAAAAGGGGTACACCCCCTGGATCGAGTTCTAGAGAACCCCAAGCATCCTTCTCTCTCTCCCATCTTCTTCTTTACAAGCAAAACCTAGGGTGGAGGAGTAGCACATTTATGAAGAAATATGGAACCAATAGACGAACTTGATGGATGCTGGGTGTCCCAACGTCCCCGAAGAAAGATGCAGCCATCATCCCCATGCTCCAGCACTCCCGCAACAGCCGCAGGTTGGTTGCAAGTCCGCCATGGTCACATACCTACTAAGATTTCTCTTGGCCATCATGGCCACGATCCAGTAGCACCCTCACGTGCACAGAGGCACGACAGAGGTGGGTGAGCCATCCCTGATGTCCATCGGGGTCCAGGAAGGAGAGGTCAGGCTGCGTTCATCCCTGACCTAGCGGCAGTGGTAGGGAAACCACGAGGAAGGAGAAGGAGATGGCATTGGACGGTTTTGCCCTCCGCAGGCTGAAGAGCTGGCCAACTTAACCAAGGATAAAACCGTCTTTTCAAAATGTTTCTCAAGCAGCCTATAACGTTGCATGGAAGATGCCTACGTGGCAGCCCCTCATTGGCCTAAAGTAAGTCATTTTTGCAAAATTCATATCTAGTTATTTGTAGCTCGGATGGGTACAAATAATATATATATTCTACTCAGAAAAATGAGTGGAATTCAATAAAAATGGTTTTAGAGGATAATTCCTCTCAGAATACGAAAATTAGTGTAATTTATCAACTTTAATGAATTAAAGATTTAGAAATCATATTTGGAGATGATTATTGTATTTAGTAAGGTTTAATGGATGAATAAAGTTGGTATTAACCTGTTAATGATAAAAAGGAACATTAGGAACAAAAAGGATGAACTCTTCATGTAATTGGTTTAATTTATAGTTTCATGTGCATGAATATACTTTAATGGGCCTTGAAACCCTAATATTGGTAAATGTGACTCTTAATGGCTTTAATTATTCAAAATCATGAATAAAGTTAAGATATGATGATTCTAAGCTATTTCGAGTATAAAAGTTTCTAATTGTGAATAAATACCCTTAATGTAGTAATTGTTGACCTAGAGGTTATACATTACCTATATTTTGATAATGACTTAACCATTCCATTCATATGTATCTAATATGTGCCTTTAAGATTGTTTGCAGGCATTAGGTACATGAAAAGGATCATATATACAAAGCCCTAGAATGGGCCAAGTGCAAGTCAAAATGGCTACAAGTGTGCAATTTAGGATTTCTATGTAAACAACCTTAGAACATCAATGTAATCACTTGTAATGATGAATTGGCTTGTAACTTAGAAGAGAAAAATGTTTGGGACAAAATTCACCAAGTGCTAATCACTTTTATTGCAAATTAGAAAATCAATTACAGGCACTTGGTCGGTCGAGTTTTCCTAGCCTGAAACTCGACCGATCAACCTTGGTCGATTTTCTGAAGATTGCATCGGTCGAGTTGTGCACCCACAGAACTCGACCGATCGGGTAGCAGGCCATTTCCAGTTGAAATGGTCAGTCGAGTTTCCTCAGGACAAACTCGACCGATCCTTTGAATATCAGTTTGCCTATTACTTGATCGGTTGAGTTACACCCATTAGAACTCGACCGATTGCACGGTACGGAGTTTGCAGAAAAGGTAATATGACCGTTGGTGAATTGTTTTGGGCAAAAATAGAGCCATTTTCTTGAACAAAAAATGACTACTTTTACATCCAAGTGTCCCACGACTTAAAGGGCAACCCTCAACTATAAATAGAACCCCTTGGAGTTCATTCCAAGCTGCTCTTCCATTGCAAACTTGGTTCTAGCTTAGTTGAGAGTGTTCCAAGCCCTTGAGCCCCTTTCTCTCTCTACCTTCAAGACAAATTCATGAGTTAAGAGTGAGTTAGGTCCCTGTGTATGAGAGCTATCCTTTGTATTATGTAAAGCTCTCCTTTCTCTCTTCCTACCTCCAAATCCCAGTGAAGATTGATTGAAGCTACTTATCCAAGTGAAAGAGGAGTTGTTGTTCTTCTTCTCCGAGTGAAGGGGAAGATGTGTTGCTGATCTTCAAGAGTGAAGACAGCTCATTGCTCCAGGTCCCTTGGTGAAGGGAAAACGTGGAGAAGCTCTCCAAGTGAAGGAGAGGTGCAAGGCAAAACTCAAGTGAGATAGGTAAATCCTGCAAGGATGAAGACAAAGGTAAGATTGGGTAAGTCCTTTGAAGAAGGTTGAAGAATCTTGCTTTGTGGGTAAGTCCTTGGATAGGTAGAAGATCTTAGCTTGAGAAATTAAGTCTTTGGTTTTGGTTTATGTATCTTGTAATCTTATTGTGATATATAAGAGAACCAAGTTGCAAATCCTAGAGTCTAACCAACTCTAGGTAGTAGACTGACATCGCTCCTAAGTTTAGGACGTGGAACCACTCTAAACCACCTGTCCAAGTGCTTGCTATTCATTGTCTCTTATCCTTGCTTTGAATGCTAGATTAGGACATCAAATTGTTGCTTGCTTTAGTATTTGCACTACAATTAAATTGGTGGTCTAATTGATTTTGTGAAGTGTGTGTAGCTCTATTCACCCCCTCTAGAGACCATTGATCCAACAAGTGGTATCAGAGCAGGTCTTCTCTAAGCTACTTCAACAAGTAGGAGAAGATGGGTGATTCGGCTCTTGGGTCACTCAACCTTGAAGGAAGCTTCTCAATGAGACCCCCAGTCTTCAACGGCACAAACTTTCTATATTGGAAGAGGAGAATGCAATTCTACCTCCAAGGGGTGAGCTACGAAATGTGGAAGATTGTCCATCTCAAGTATGAAGATCCAAAAGGGGACATCACCACATGAACGGAAGATGAGATGAAGCATGCTCAACTCAACGCCAAAGCCGTGAGCATCATCTACGCCGCCCTTACTCCATCCGAGTTCAACCGGATCTCTTCTTGGGACACGACACATGAGATATGGCACAAGTTGTGCGTCACCTATGAAGGGACCGAGCTAGTCAAGGAGGCCAAAGTCTACATGCTTTGTGGTCTTCTTGAGAACTTCAAGATGGGGAAAAATGAAAGAGTGGCGGATATGTACACAAGGCTAAACGTCATCTTGAACAGCCTTGCAGCCCTTGGGAGTGTCATGGATAGAGGTACAATCAATGCCAAAATCTTGAGATCTCTTCCAAAGAGATGGGAGCCAAAGGTCACTTCAATTGAAGAAGTTTACAAGCTAAGTGAGTTGTCAACCGAGGAGATGGTTGGTAACCTCCAAGCCCATGAACCTAGGCTCGACAAGCAAGAAGAAGAGGAGAAAAGAGAAGAGAAAGAATCAAAGAAGATAAAGGACACAACCTTCAAAGCTCAAATTGAAGAAATGGTCCGACAACAACAACTTGCCATGAAGTCTCCCTACCCTTCCTCAAGTGAAGATGAAGGTGTCAATGATCATGAAGCTAACTACTCAAAAGGGAAACACTTCAAGAGCAAGCCCTCCTCCTCAACTCCTAGGTGCTACGAGTGTGGTCAAAAAGGCCACTACAAGAGTGACTGCCCAAAGGCCAAGAAGAGCCATCATAAGAGCAGCCACAAGAAGGATGACAAGTACAAAAGAGAAGCAAAGTACAAGAGGAAAGACAAGAAGGAGAGAAGATCCAAAGATGCAGCTCATGCGGCGTGGGAGGAGTCTTCTTCAAGCTCCTCAAGCTCCGAAGATAGAGAATGCCATCTTGCCCTCATTGCCTCAACTAGTGAAGATGTAATTGAGGTAAGTGAGGTAAGCAAGGTTAGTGATGTTAATTTACTTGAGCTATCTAAGGAAACTCTCATTGATATGCTAAATGAATGCCAATCATCTTTTGCTAAATGTAAATCTAAGAGGAAAAGATTAGGCAAAATAGTTGATGATCTTTATGAAAAAATTGACATTCTTGATGAAAATGAAAAATTGCATCTTGATAGCATAGAATCCTTGCAAGGGCAATTTCTTGACCTTGAACTTCAATACAATGGAGTAGAGGTTGAGAATGGTACATATCTTAAAAATATTGAAAATCTTAAGATAGAAAACCAAAAATGCCTAGATGAGCTTGATACTCTTAAAACTGAAAATGTAGAACTCAAGCTTATTGATGATGCAAGGAGAGAAGAAATCTATGCTTATCAAAGAGAACCAGTTGTTCTTAAATCTGAAAATGCAAAATTGCTTGCTCAAATTAATGATCTATCTTCTAGACCTGTTTTGCCTAGAAATGAAGTTGCTAGCTTAACTCTAGAAAAAGATTCTCTTCTTACTAAAGCCCTCTATCTTGAGGCCGACCTTTTGCATACTAGAGAAGATCTTGCTAGTCTATCTACTACTGTTGTAAATCTTAGTGATGATAATGCTAAATTAAGATCTACTTTGCAAAGGTTTCTTTCGGGAAAGAAATCCCTAAATGATGTTCTAGAGCACTCTACCAAACAAGTTGGTACTAGTGGTTTAGGATATAATGGGACTGCTCCCAAAGGTAAGAAGAAGAAGGGTAAGAAAAAGAGTGTGGAACCTCCAATTTTCAATGGAGAGACTTCCAGCTCTAAAAACCCTATGGTTTGTATTCATTGCAAATGTGATGACCATTATTCTACCTATTGTCCTTACAATCCCAAGGGGACCAACCCAAAGATGAAATGGGTCCCCAAGCTAACCCCAGACCCCAAAGTTTGAGTTGGGTTCGGACATCCTCTTTTCTTGCAGGTTAAAAAGAAATGAATTGTTGATAGTGGCTGCTCTAAGCATATCACTGGAGAAATCAGCCATTTCAACAAATTTGAGAAAAAGAAAGGAGGATCGGTAACCTTCAGGGACAACAAGAAGGGTAAGGTTATAGGTGAGGGTGATGTAGGCAATGAATTATGTATTAAAAATGTATTGCTTGTTGATGGCCTACATCACAATTTAATTAGTGTTAGCCAATTAAGTGATAATGATTATCTTGTGTTATTTACTGCTTTATAATGCTTGCTTCTAGATTCCCTCTCCTACAATGTAATATATAAGGGAACTAGAAATGGTAATCTTTATGTTATTGTTCTCGATGCTCTTAAGCCCATACTAAATAGATGCTTAGTTGTGGATAAAAACGATCTTTCTCTTTGGCATCGTCGTTTGGGTCATGTGAATTTGCATCAAATGAAGAAATTGAACAAAAAGGACTTGGTTCGAGGACTTCCTAAATTGGATTTTGATAAGGATGAGCAATGCCAACCTTGTACACAAGGGAAACAAACCAAATCCTCCTTCAAATCCAAAGGAGTCATGAGTACCAAGAGAGTTCTTGAACTTCTTCATATTGATCTATTCGGACCAATGAGAACACAAACGCTTCGTGGCTCCAAGTATTGTCTTGTTATTGTTGATGATTTCTCTAGATTTACTTGGACTTTCTTTCTCATTTCTAAAAGCGATACTCTTGATGTTTTCTCAAGCTTTTGTAAACGGGTTGAAAACGAAGCTTCTTGCCATATTGTTTCTATCCGTAGTGATCATGGGGGAGAGTTTGAAAATGATCTTTTTGAGTGTTTTTGTGAAAAATCGGGTTATTCGCACAATTTCTCTTCTCCTCGCACACATCAACAAAATGGGGTTGTTGAGAGGAAGAATAGGTCGCTACAAGAGATGTCTAGGACCATGCTTCTTGAGTATGACACTCCTAAGAAGTTTTAGGCTGAAGCCGTTAGCACGTCATGTTTTGTGCAAAACCGAGTTTTCACACATCCGACTTTTAAGAAAACCCCCTATGAACTATGGCATGGTAGGAAGCCGTCTATTGATTTTTTTCATGTTTTTGGATGTCCTTGTTTTGTTTTAAACACGAAGGATTCTCTCGACAAGTTTGATCCAAAATCCTATAAGGCTTTCTTCCTAGGCTATAGCACTACTAGCAGGGCATATAGAGTATTTAACATTGAATTGTCTAAAATTGAAGAATCTATCAATGTTAAGTTTATTGAAACTAACCCTGTTGTTGGCAAGCATATTGGTGATGATGATATTGCAGATGAAATAATTCCTATCTTAAAAGACCTCAACATCAAAGACAAAGGCAAGCAGGTGATTGAAGAAGAAAAAGAAGAAGAAAAGAAGGATCCCACTCCCCGCTTTGCAAAGAATCACCCAAGGAGTTGATCATTGGCAACCCGTTTGAGAGAGTGAGGACACGAGCTGCTCACAAAAAAGAACAAGCAAATAGTGCCTTCATATCCCTACTAGAGCCAAAGAACATCAAAGAAGCCCTTGGTGATGATGAGTGGATCCTTGCCATGTAAGAAGAGCTAGAGCAATTTGAGAAGAATCGTGTGTGGACCTTAGTGCCAAGACCAAGTGATAGAAAAATCATTGGCACCAAATGGGTCTACCGCAACAAGCTAGATGAGCATGGAAATGTGATAAGAAACAAAGCAAGGTTAGTAGCACAAGGTTACAATCAACAGGAAGGTATTGATTTTGATGAAACATATGCTCCTGTTGCTAGATTAGAATCTATTCGTATGCTACTTGCCTTTGCTAGTTATAAAAATTTCTTGCTATATCAAATGGATGTTAAAAGTGCGTTTTTGAATGGTACAATCGAGGAGGAAGTTTTTGTTGCTCAACCTCCGGGCTTTGAAAATGACAAATTACCCAATCATGTTTATTTGTTGCAAAAAGCTCTCTATGGACTCAAACAAGTACCTCGAGCTTGGTATGAGAAATTAAAGAACTTTTTGTTAGATAATGGGTATGTCATGGGCAAATTTGATTCTACCTTGTTTCTAAAACACACTTCTAACCATTTTCTTATAATTCAAATATATGTTGATGATATCATTTTTGGCGGGACTGATCTTGATCTTTGCAAGGAGTTTAGTTCTCTTATGCAGAGTGAATTTGAAATGAGCATGATGGGTGAGTTGACCTTCTTCCTCGGCTTTCAAATCAAACAAACAAAGGAAGGAAACTTCATCAACCAAGGCAAATACACAACTGAACTACTCAAGCGCTTTGGGATGGAGAATATGAAGCCGATGGATACACCCATGTCAAACACCGCCAAACTTGACAAAGATGAAGAAGGTGAATTTTGAGGTATGATTGGAAGTTTACTTTATTTAACTACCTCTAGACCTGATATTATGTTTAGTGCTGGCTTGTGCGCTCGCTTTCAATCTTGCCCTAAGAAGTCGCATCTCACTGTTGTTAAGAGAATTTTGAGGTACTTAGCCAAAACCCAAAATTTTGGTCTATGGTATCCTAAATCAAGGGATTTTACTCTTAGAGCATATAGTGATGTGGATTATGCAGGGTGTTTGATTTAAAGAAAGTGCACAAGTGGCACTTGCTTCCTCCTAGGACCATGCTTAGTGTCTTGGTTCTCCAAGAAACAAAGCACAGTGGCATTATCAACTACCAAAGCTGAATACATTGCAGCCGGGAGTTGTTGTGCATAGGTCCTATGGATGAAGCAAATGCTCCAAGACTTTAACATATTTTTTGATGCTTCTCCTATCTTTTGTGACAATACTAGTGCAATTAATCTATCTTATAATCCTATATTGCATAGTAGAGCCAATCATATAGAGGTTCACCATCATTTTCTTCATGACCACATTGCCAAGAAAGATATATATATCACACATGTGGACACGGAAAATCAGTTGGCGGACATTTTTACAAAACCTCTAGCTAGAGATCAATTCAATTTTATTCGATCTAAACTGCTCATTGTTGATTTGAATGACATTGCTATGTGATCTAGCTAGTTATCTCTTTCCTATATGCTTGCTCATGTCTATCTTCACCTTATGTTGCCTTTACATGCTTGTTTGTGCTTAAACTGCCTATCAACATGCTTAATTTTTGCTTATTTTTGGGTTTTATCAAATTTCACATTTTATCGCTAAATAGTGCCCAATGATGAGCAAAATGTGCCTAGGTATGTTAATTATGCATAATAGAATAGAAAAATAAATTTAATCGACATGTATATGGCTAGAATCTAAGAATTAGACTGCTAGGTCAAGTTGACCTTCGGTCGAGTTTCCACCTTGGAAAACTCGACCGATCTGGAACCGAGAGCAGGTCTTCAGTGGACCGATCGGTCGCGTTTGTCACCCTCAGAACTCGACCGATCGACGGGCTGCGCCAACTTAAAAGTTAGGATCGGCCGACTATTTTCCCTTGCAACTAGAAAATAGCCGACCGATTCCTCATCTCCTAGCCCCGTGCTCTCAACCCAAGCCCTAAACCCCACCGTTCCTAACCCTAGGGTGACCTAGCAACCTGTTCTTGACCCTCCCGGGCGCTCGTGGTGTGTTTTCTTCGGCGTTTGAGGTTTGATCTTGCTTGTGTGCACGTTTTTATTCTTGTTTTCATTTCCATGGCTTCCCATAGATGAAAACGTGCTGCTCCTACCAATCCTCCAGCCTCCTCCTCCGTTAATCGCTTGATTCCGTTTGATAACACCTCGTTTGTGTCCATTGAAGCGGTAAATAGGTATAAGGATCTTCTTCCACGATCTCCTTTTCCTTTTCGCCCCTTAGTTGATGCAAACTGTTTTCAAGAGTATATCACCTCTGTTTCGAGGCTTCTTGCCCAACACCACTTGTCCGCCCTAGCAATCGAATGTGACTGCTTCAATAATCAGTTATCAAGAACAAAAGTTGTTCACGAGTTCTACGCCAATCTGCGTTGGAACTACGATTCGCTTGTTCCCCCGCCGAATACCGAAATAGTTCTTACATCGATGATCGCCGGTCGTCATTTTCAACTCTCTGAGGAAACTTTCAACTACTATCCTGCCAGAGACGAAGAAAACAACACTTGGTGTAAGGACTATGGCGAGTATTTCGATCTTCTTGACCCGGAAGGTTTCTATAAACATCATGAATTGACGCTACCAGACATTCATCAGTTTTTAAAGAAACCCGACACGGCCTACAAGAAGTGGTCAACCCTGCCCTCATCCTTTCTTGACCTTCAGAGATGCATCTTGGCCCTTGTGATTAACTGCAATATCCACCCCAAGCGTAATCAAACAGACATTGCGGAAAACACAACAGTCCTGATGTATTGTTTGTTAAACAATATAGGTGTCAAATGGACTCGTTACATCTTACATCATATGACCTATTTTGACACCGGAAAGAACACCAAGGGCACCCACCCTCCCTACCCAGCCTTTATCTGTGGTCGTTTCCAGTTCGCCACTGATAAATCACTCTTTTCTGACTTCCATTACCCGGTTGCTAGAAAGGGAGTGTGCATTAGTGAAACCACTCTTCTGAAGGATGTACCTGTCCCTACCCCTGCCCCTGGTGCTTCTGGATCGGCCTCAGCCTCTGCTTTTGGTATACCTCCCTCCTCCACCCATGCTCCACCTCTGCAGCCACATCCCCGCCCTAGCCATGCGTCCTTCCGTGCATCCAATGAAACCCTTTTGGGATATATGATGCATGAACAGGCGTACAACCGTCAGGTTCAGGATCACCTGCATCAGGATTTGTGTTCGATCATGTCCACCATGAACCTATCCTGTGCTTCACCCTACCCTATCTACCAGCCATACCCGGGGAGTGCCTATGCCTCTTATGCATACGAGCATTACTTCCCTACTCCACCACCGTTTGCTGCCGAGCCTTCCGCTACCGCTCCACCTCAGTATGCTGCTGGTAGTTATGCTCCTTCATACCTGCCGTTACCTTTTTCCCCCCTGGCCTCTCTGCTCGCCTCCTTGGGGGACTCTGCTCCGTCCTTCCCGCAGGCCAAGGTGCTCCTTGCTCTTGGTATGTCATGGGCCAAGCAGAATGCCCGTTGGCCCGGTCGCTCTTTTGGTCCTGACGACGAGGAGATGCCCGACCAGGCTGAGGATGCAGACGAGGATGCTGATGCTGATGATGGTGATGCTGAGGATGCTTCTGACGAGGATGGTGATTATGGTGCTAGTTCTGCTGCTGGCACAGTTGCTCCGCCTTCAGATGGCGATGAGGACTACAACCCAGGCGACGACGAGGAAGCAGTTGACATAGATACCCTAGATGTCTGGGAGGTTGTCTTAGCTTATAGTCTAGCATGTCTATTATATATATCTTTCTAGACTCTTTTGTATAAGCAACATCCTGGCACATTATTTTGAGCTGTACTGTTTTCTATTTTCTTGCATTATGGTTGTAGTTGCTTCTTATGAGAACATCTTTCTGAGTTGGAATATCATTGCTATGCACTTTGGCAACTTAATTTGTGTTATCTTATACTTGGTGCTTTTTGAGCTATATTTTGATTCTGGCTTGGATTGTATGTTCTCTGTGGTTGTATGATATATGCTTTTACAATGTTGTTTATTACCTTGCATATATGTGTGGTTGAGTCTTGGAGAAGACCTAGTTTTTGCTCTTCTACCCCCCTACCTGTTTGATAATGTCAAAAGGGGGAGAAATATCTCATGGTTTGAGACTCAAATATATTGTTTCTTGTTGTTATACTATTGCTTTCTTGCCTAAGTGATCCTTTTCTTGTTAATTTGTTGTTGATCATGTGACATGCAAAGGATTACATATTACACGAATATTGGTATTCCCATGTATAGAAAACCTAACATGCAGGTGAGAGGAAGTATAGTTTGAGGGGGAGCAATTCAAATTGTTCTTATCATGAATCCCCCTAATTCACAAGGCAAAGGTATAACTTTCTTATCCTTTTCAATATATTTGGGGAATGGTTTGTCATTGTCAAAAAGGGGGAGAATGTTGACCTAGAGGTTATACATTACCTATATTTTGATAATGACTTAACCGTTCCATTCATATGTATCTAATATGTGCGTTTAAGATTGTTTGCAGGCATTAGGTACATGAAAAGGATCATATATACAAAGCCCTAGAATGGGCCAAGTGCAAGTCAAAATGGCTACAAGTGTGCAATTTAGGATTTCTATGTAAACGACCTTAGAACATCAATGTAATCACTTGTAATGATGAATTGGCTTGTAACTTAGAAGATAAAAATGTTTGGGACAAAATTCACCAAGTGCTAATCACTTTTATTGCAAATCAGAAAATCAATTACAGGCACTTGGTCGGTCGAGTTTTCCTAGCCTGAAACTCGACCGATCAACCTTGGTCGATTTTCTGAAGATTGCATCGGTCGAATTGTGCACCCACAGAACTCGATCGATCGGGTAGCAGGCCATTTCCAGTTGAAATGGTCGGTCGAGTTTCCTCAGGACAAACTCGACCAATCCTTTTGTGGGCTCTGATCTCCAAACCACGGTATAAACACGATTTAAACTTAGCGGAAGCGATTCGATTAGCAGCGGAATACCAAAAATCAGCGGAAATTAAAACTTTTTGAGATAAAGCATTGAAACCATAAAACTTCCTTCATAAAAGGAGATAAATAGTTTACATCTCAGATAATTACTTCTTGAGTAATTATATACAACATGATACAAAATCTCAAGAACTCATAACCAAAATCTCAGACCAAAAGACTCCAAGACCTGAGAGTACAGAGGGCACATAGGACTAACTCTAACTACACCACATGGTAGGCTAAATCTCCACCTGAGATTTTACTGCTGCCCCTGGTGCTGCTGCTGCTGGGACTGGTCACCTGTAGACCTGTTCCTCTGTCCTCGACGTCCACCTAAAAAGTTGAAGTCTACGAGGTGAGACAATTTTACATAATTGTCCCAGCGAGAGTTATAAATCTCCGCCAGAAGCTTTATTATAGCACCTCAAAGAATAACTTAAGCAGTAAAAACTTCAAAGTATTCAACATCAGATATAATAGTAAGCATGAGTTCAACAGTTATGAAACATGAAGACATTTGCACTATACAGTGTAACATCAATCAATCAACTCGTAGTTATCTCTAACAGGTATGCTATGCTGTGGATTATGTTTTTCAAACATTATTTTTATGCCCTGTGGAGATGAGGTTTACCACTCGTACTCCAACCAATCACTGCTAAGTGCCTCGGTATCATACTAGGTCATCGAAAGAGACGGATTCTCATGACCTTCACCTTCCTCAGTCAGTAAGAGGATTACTTTAGGACATCTCATGCCTCTACTTATAATAGCTTACCAGGGTAATCTGGTCCTTTGCTACTTTAGAGTTACAGTGGCGTTCTGTACTCTCTTCGTCATCAGGAGATTTCATGTTTATCTTCCACTGATACGGATATCTGTGCTTTCTTCATCATCAGGAGGTTTCATGTTTACCATCCACTGATACGGTATGGGATTGTAGTGAAGGATTAACGGATTACACATCTACATCAAACACCTACACTAGGATGTAAGGTTCTACACATCCATATACCCCACATACTCAAAAGTATGTGATCCAGGAGTTCCCTTAGGAAAACCTGTTTCACCATCATTTGATCTCTGACAATGATGGATCTATGATCAGGGCTCTACATTACACTTGATCAGTTAGGTACATTCAGTATTCTTTTAACATCATACATTGTTCTTCAAACAAAAACATTAGCATAACAGCTATGAAATGAGAATACTAAATGTAACAAGCCTAACTCTCATCAATCATCATTTCTCAATACATTCATCACAAGTCATCTCTAAAGCATGACCTTGATGGTATTTATGGCTCTCACAGCCCATTTAATTCATAGGTTGCCATTGACAAGGCATCAAGATATTTTACTATTCATAAAGCTAACAACATGCTTTCAATGAATATAGCATCATCATCCATACCTGGATATGATCAACTTCATATCAGAACCTGCAAGGTTAATTCAACTGATAAAAGCAATTCAAATCAAGAATTATACTTTCCACTCTTGCCATAAGAGCTAAGTTCCCTGATTCTCATCAATTAGGGTTTACTATTCACATTACATGCCATCACCCTAGAATTAGGGTTTATTATTCACATTATGGTAAAATGAACTCATAACATCATCATGTATGAGGAACATCATCAATGATGCTCTCAGATTAGGTTAAGATTCATCATCTATCATAATTAGGGTTTTCATGATCTCACATAGGTGGATCATACCCTAATTAGGCACATTCATGTGTATTGAAGGTATTTTACTTGGATTTCAACCATAATTGGGATTTTCTCTCTCCTCTTGCTCATAGGTGATGATTACATCCCTCTAGATTAGGTTAGGTCTAATCAACATTGATAAGCCTAGCCAAGTCATCACCATTGTAACCATTGGGGTTTGCATGATAAAAAGGGGTTACCTACTTGAATCCATAAAGGGTATTTTGGTAAAGTTCACCATTGATCATAACATGGGTTAATATACTAACCACTTGACCCTTAATGTCCCTAGGTATCATTAGGGTTTAGGTTGAACAACCATCAAACCATCTAAGCCTTCAAGGCATTAGGCAGACATATCCTTAAAAGTCCCCAATAGGTTTCACACCTTCAACCTTAAATGATCCTAAGATCGTTTAAGGTTGTAGACCGTTTAGCTTTGGTTGACTTCAAGACCGCATGACCCTCAAGACCGTTTACCTTTAAACGATCTTGAGGTCGTTTGCCCAAGATGGGGTGAAGACCGTTTAGTCATAGTTTGACTTCTGAAGTCGTTTGAGCTCATTCGGACCTGAAGTCGTTTGAACTCATTCGGTCCCGAAGTCGTATGAACTCATTCGGTCCTGAAGTCATATGAACTCATTCGGTCCTGAAGTCGTATGAACTCATTCGGTCCTGAAGTCGTATGAACTCATTCGGTCCTGAAGTCGTATGGTCCTAAAAGCTCAAGATCGCATGGACCTCCAAGGTGATTCAAAGGGTAAACTCGATTAGGGTTTCCTATGTTGAAGCCTTCAATTGGTCTCAAGCTTACTAACCACTTATCAATTGAGACAATTAGGGTTAGCCTTAACCAATTGGTCACTCAATTGATCCTCAATTGATATCCAAAAAGGGTTGGAGTTGGTTCAATTAAGGTCTATAAACATTCAACCACCAACACTCAACAATGTGAATCAAAACAAAGTTGATCCCATCAATTGACCTCCAATCGGGATCAAACTTGGCCCAAACGGTATTGGGATCATTTGGATAACCTCCAAACGGTCTTGAGACCGTTTTCCCAAGCATTCATCAAAATATAAGTTGATTTGATAGGGGTTGAACCTTAATTAAGTCACAAATCAGCAATTTGATTATTTCAATAACCCACTGTAATTGGGCCCTCAGTTGATCAAATTACCTTAACCCTAGACCTCCAAACGGTCTTGGGTTGACTCCAAACGGTATTGAGACCATTTGGATGAGTTCCTAATGGTCTTGAGACCGTTTTCCCATCCATCCTTTGGATTCTAGTGAAAATTCATCAAGGTTTGATCTATTGAGTTGATCATCACATCAATACTTAATTGCAATATGATTTGGTACCTTTGGACCTTCAATTGGTCAACTATACTTGACCCCAGACCTCGAAATGGTCTTGGGTGATCCCCAAACAGTCTTGAGACCGTTTGGATGATCCCCCAAACGGTCTTGAGACCGTTTGGGCTAATCAACCCAAAATCACTAATTAACTCATTGGAATATCAGCACTGATTTCAATTAGGATTTGCCCTATTAATCAACCTTCAACTCATAACTCGTTTGGAATTAATCCATAAAATTTGGTGAGTCATTAATCAACATCATAATGAACAGTAATACCAAACGGTCAATGCTTGGTCAACCATCTTAAACGGTCTTGAGACTGTTTGCCCAAAAAGGGCAAATTAAACAGATTGAAAATCAGAACTTAATTCAATTGGATTTGCTAATTGATTTGCTTATATCTCACGATTCCTTTGGAGTTAACCCCTCAAATTTTGTGGGTGATTAACCTACATAATTATAAACAAGATTCCCATACGGTTGTTGTTTGGTCAACGCGATCAAATGGTCTTGAAGGCCGTTTGCCTTCATACGACCCTGAAATCGTTTGCCCACCAAACGGTTGTGTAAACCGTATGGGCAATTGGTGGAGGTCGTTTGGTAAAGTGGAAATCCATGGATAAGCATAGGAATTAACGCCCTTATTTTCTACCTCAAGAACAGTAGCAGTTCTTCACGATTTTTCTTACAAGGATGCAAGGGAAGATAGGGAAGAAGAAGAACTAGCAACTATATGCATAGAAAAAGATGTATAATCAAAGCATAAGGTTTAGAGTTATAAAACGCGCCTAAATATTGTTCCTTGAGCTCCAAACTTTCAAGATCCAAGACTTTAATGGCGTCTTTGAGCTCCACAGGTCGGCCAAGGTGTATTCTCCAAGGAAAGTTGAAAAGGAATGGCTAGAAAGATAAAGCTAGGTGAGCTAGCCATGAGTTCAACCTTGAAAACGAGTTTCCTCCATGAATTCAAGTAAAAAGGGATGATCCAAACTTACCTAGGACCCTTGGTCGTCCTTCTCTGCTCCAGAGCTTAGCCTTAGTCGGTTTTGAGAAAGGGGAAAAGAAATGAAAAGAAGAGGATCGTTCCCTTGCTAAGTGGGGAAGGTAGTATATATATTTAGGTGAAATTTCAACATAAGAACATATGCTTTCCTCATTTCTCATCTAGTCCTTCCTTTCTTCTTTGCACGTCCCCACATCTTATTTATAAGGACAAACTCCTTCTAAGGTCAAGAATTGAAGGCAAAGAGGATCAACCCATCACTAAAGCATACACATAAAAGGGCTATTATACATACACCTTGATTATTCAATCACAAAGGTGTTCTTTATTATATGATTATTCAAATGAAGTGACCTTTTCATCATTTCTCTTCTAAATGATGCCAAGAGTCATAAAAGATATTTTAGATGATGTATTTTACAAGTTGCACCCCTCAAATTGGGTAAATTGCACTTTACACCGATTTAGGGTTTTCAAGTACTGGGGTTGCTTCCACAGCTGCACCTTGGTGCTCAAGCTTGGGAAATCCCTCAAACTTCATCATAAACATCCTCATGATGTCTCAACATCAGAGGAACATCTCAACATGTGCAATTTGCAAGTTAATCCCTTAACTGGGTAATTTGCACATAGATCCATGTATTACAAAACAATGCTACAACTTTATATATAAAGGAGCAAAATTGAAATATATGTTTCTGAGGAACTTAATTACATGCCCAAAGTTAATCACAAGGATTTCATTACATATTTAGGCAAAACACCTAGGGTTAGTTCATAACTCAGGTCAGGGATGTTACAAATTATCCACCCCTTACAAGGATTTTGTCCCCGAAATCGATAAAATGTATTAAGAGAAAAGGGCAGGGTATTTCCTTCTCATCTCATTCTCTAGTTCCCAAGTGGATTCTTCAACACCAAGGTGGTTCCAGAGGACTTTCACAAGGCTTATATATTTCTTCTTTAACTTTTTAATTCTGTTATCAAGGATTGACACTGGTCCTTCCTCATAAGATATATCATCATTCAATTCTACCTCCATAGGTTGTAGAACTGACTCAGTGTCTGGGTGACATTTCTTTAGCATAGAAATGTGAAACACAGGATGTAACCTCTGTAACTCTGGTGGCAGTTCTAGTTTATAGGCTACTTTTTCAATCCGTTCAATGATTGGATAAGGCCCCATAAATCTAGGAGCTAACTTCCCTTTCTTTCCAAAATGAAGGACTCCTTTCCAAGGCGAGACCTTGAGATACACTTTGTCTCCAACCTCGAACTCTAAGGGTCTACGACGCTTGTCAGCATAAGATTTCTGCCTATCTTGTGCAGTCTTAATCTATTGCTGTATTACCTTAATCTTTTCTATAGTTTGCTGCACAAGATCAGGTCCTAACAACTGATGCTCAGCAGTCTCATACCAACACAAGGGTGATCTACAACGTCTACCATATAAAGCTTCATAAGGTGCCATATCAATACTATGCTGATAGCTATTGTTGTAGGCAAACTCTATCAAGCTTAGGTGTAGATCCCAACTTCCGGTAAACTGAAGAACACATGCTCTCAACAGGTCTTCCAAGGTTTGTATGGTCCTTTCCGACTGTCCATCAGTCTGTGGATGAAAGGCCGTACTAAACCTTAGCTTGGTGCCTAAGGCTCTATGTAACTGCTCCCAAAAGCAACTTGTAAACTGGGGACCTCCGTCAGAAACTATAGTGGCAGGAACTCCGTGCAAACGCACTATCTCTTGAACATACAACTGTGATAACCTTTCAGCAAAATAGGTTGTTTTGACAGGTAAGAAATGTGTTGTCTTAGTCAACCTATCTGCAACTACCCAAATGGAATCATGTCCTTTGCTTGTCCTGGGTAGGCCAACAACAAAATCCATGGTCTTATGGTCCCACTTCCACTGTGGTATGGGTAAAGGTTGCATTGTTCCTGCAGGCTTCTGGTGTTCAGCTTTAACTTGCTGACACACAGGACACCTCAAAACAAATTCTGCAACATCCTTCTTCATTCTAGGCCACCAATACAGATCTTTTAAATTACGATACATCTTGGTGCTCCCTGGATGCATAGCATACATTGAAGAATGAGCTTCTTCCAGGACTAACTTCCTCAAGTTATCCACATCCGGCACTATCATCCTCCCATGATAACATGCTACATGATCATCTGAATCATGGAAACTATCCCGCTTCTCATTTCCATACTCTGATCTAATCTGCTGAACTACAACATCAACATGTTGTGCCTCCTTAATCTGCTCTCTTAGGGTAGGTTTAATATGCATCTCAGCCATCAACCCGGCTAACAATGACACCTTCAACTGTACATTGTCTTGCCTTAAAGAGATAAGCATATCTCTCTTAGAGCATACTAAAGAGTTTAGTTGTGCTCTATCCATGGTTGATGTTGCTGATTTCCTACTCAAGGCATCTGCAACAACATTGGCCTTCCCTGGATGGTAATCAATTGTACAATCGTAGTCCTTGATTAACTCCATCCAGCGATGTTGCCTCATGTTAAGCTCATGCTGAGAGAAGATATACTTAAGGTTCTTGTGATATGTGAAAATCTGGAATGTCTCTTCGTAGAGATGATGCCTCCAGATTTTCAATGCATGAACCACGGCAGCTAACTCTAGATCGTGTGTTGGATAATTCTCCTCGTGCTTCTTAAGCTATCGGGAAGCAAAAGAAATCACTTGTTTATCCTGCGTCAACACACATCCAAGTCCATTCTTAGAGGCATCACATAAGACTACATATCCTTTTCCTTGCTTAGGTAGCACAAGCACTGGTGCACTTGTCAACCTCTCCTTCAACAACTAAAAGGACTGTTGACACTTATCACTCCAAGAAAAAGGAGCATCTTTCCGGGTTAACTTGGTCAAAGGTAAGGCTATAGAGCTAAAGTTTTTAATAAACCTTCGATAGTAACCAGCTAACCCCAAGAAGCTTCGAATCTCCGTCGGTGTCTTCGGTTGTTCCCATTGTAGAATAGATTCTACCTTTGCAGGGTCAACACGAATCCCCGAAGCAGATATCACATGTCCAAGAAAAGATACCTCCGACAGCCAGAACTCACACTTGCTAAACTTAGCATACAGCTTATGTTCTCTTAGCAAGGTCAAAGCTTGGCGAAGATGCTACTCATGCTGCTGAGCATCCTTACTATAGATCAGAATGTCATCTATGAAGACGACAACACACTGATCAAGGAAGGGTCGAAAAACTCTATTCATGAGTTCCATAAATGCAGTTGGTGCATTGGTTAGTCCAAACGACATAACCGTGAACTCATAGTGACCATATCTTGTCCTAAAAGTAGACTTGGATATGTCACTATCCTTAATGCGGAGTTGATGATATCCAGATCTCAAATCTATCTTTGAGAAGACTGTTGCACCACGCAACTGGTCAAAAAGATCATCAATCCTCGGCAAAGGGTACTTGTTCTTTATTGTTACTTTATTAAGTTGTCTGTAGTCAATGCACAACCGCATTGACCCATCTTTCTTTTTAACAAACAAGACCAGAACACCCCAAGGTGAAGTGCTCGGTCGGATAAAACCCTTCTCAAGTAACTCTTGAAGCTGTTTCTTGAGTTCTGCCATCTCGGCAAGCGCCATCCTATACAGTGTCTGGGCTATGGTTTTCGTATCTGGGACCAAATTGATCTCAAAATCAATCTCCCGAGGTGGTGGTATACCAGGAAGTTCTTCAGGAAACACATCCTCGAATTCCCTGACTATGGGAACTTCAGCAGGATTGGAACTTTCCTTGGTAACATCTACCACATGGGCCAAGAATGCATAACATCCTTGCCTCAACAGCTTATCAGCAACCATAGCTGATACAAGACAGGTGGGCAGAATCTTTCTTTCACCTTGAAAGATACATGTGTTGCCTTCATCAGCAAACACAGCCAACTTGGATTCACAATCCAAGACAACTCTATACCTTTCTAAGGTATCCATCCCGAGGATTATATCAAATCCTTGCATATCAAGTGGTATAAGGTCCACTTGAATGCGATGATCAGAAAAGAAGAGGATGCAGGGAGAACATACCTCCTGCAAAACGGCAGACCCACTCAACAGAGTCTCCAACAACAAACTATCTGTCCTATGACTAACCGTCATATTGCAGTTACGAATCACTCTCCGAGTGATAAAAGAGTGTGTAGCACCCGGGTCAATCAGAACAGATACAACATAGGATGTAGACATATCAGAATATAAAAGTTCCATCTGACCTGCCACTACCCATGGATTGACCACTGCTTCAGGTGGGTTCATAGCATAAAACCTCGCTGTCGCCTGGGGTTGAGGTGGTGCTGATGATCCAGCTTGAGACGCTTGCCCACGTCCTCGAGCTGCTCCTTGAGGTTGTCTTCTCTGTGATCCCTGTTGACTCTGTCTCTGAGGTTGTGTCATACTGACAGGTCTAGATCGGCAGTCCTTCATCAAGTGTCCCACCTTCCCATAGTTGTAGCAACTTCTTTCCAGTTGTTGTGGTCTTGGTGGTCCAGTAACTGCCATTGATGCAGAACTGTGAGTCTCTTGTTGAGGTAGGCTTCGTCCCCTGCCTCTACTTGGTGACCACTGAGTTTGGGAACTTGATCTGGGTGGTGGAGGGTTAGGTGCAGAGAATCTCGGTTTCTTGGAATCCCTAGATGAAGAACCCTGGAACTGTGGATATCTTTTCTGGGTTTGCCTCTTCTCAACCACAGATCTCTCTATCCTTCGGGCTGACTCAACGAAGGTAGAGAATCTCTCTCGGTTTTCTAAGGCAGACACAGGGGTTGATATATCAGCATTCAAACCCTTCTCGAATCTCCTGATTCTTTCCTCTTCTGTGGCAGCCATGTGCGGATAGAACCGCAGCAACTCCATGAACTTAGCTTCATACTCGCTAATGTTCATCATGCCTTGCCTCAATCTCTCAAACTGAGAGATCTTCTCATCTAGGAAGGTCTTTGGAAAATATTTATTGATAAATTCCCGACGAAACTCTTCCCACGAGAACTCTATCCCAGGTCTCTTCTGCTCTTCCATGTTCCACCAGTGACCAGCACTGCCTTTGAGAAGATAGAAAGCATGTCTAACCTTCTCAGCCTCCGGGATATTAAGAATCCTGAAAGACTTCTCCAACTCTGTTAACCACAGATCAGCATCTGCGGGGTCGACAGTCCCAAAGTACTTGGTAGCTCCGACACGACGAAGTCGCTCGAACGTCTTACCGATACCTTGTCCTTCAGGCTGGGTAGGTTCCCTAGCTGCAGGCATGGGCATCTTGTCAGTTATGTGTGTCATGGCAGTCATAAACTGCCCAAACATCGTCTGAACTGCTGGGTTACCCATATCAGCTGGGTCAAACTGAGGTGGTTCAGGTACAGGCTGTTCTATTTCTGGAACCCTTGCACCGCCTCGAGGTGCACTAGCACTACTCTCTGCCACGTACTCATCATGTGGCTTTGCCATCCTTATGTATCTTCTTCTCCTGAGGAGCAGAAGATTCTATTAGATAAAGAAGAGATACTAAGGATAGACTCGACATCCTAAGTCCTATGCCTCTGTAGACTCAGCGAACCTAGAGCTCTGATACCACTTAATTGTGGGCTCTGATCTCCAAACCACGGTATAAACACGATTTAAACTTAGCGGAAGCAATTCGATTAGCAGCGGAATACCAAAAATCAGCGGAAATTAAAACTTTTTGAGATAAAGCATTGAAACCATAAAACTTCCTTCATAAAAGGAGATAAACTGTTTACATCTCTATATATTTCCTCCTTGAGTAATTATATACAACATGATACAAAATCTCAAGAACTCATAACCAAAATCTCAGACCAAAAGACTCCAAGACCTGAGAGTACAGAGGAAACATAGGAATGACTCTAACTACACCACATGGCAGGCTAAATCTCCACCTGAGATTTTACTTCTACCCCTGGTGCTGCTGCTGCTGGGACTGGTCACCTGTAGACCCGTTCCTCCGTCCTCGACGTCCACCTAAAAAGTTGAAGTCTACGGGGTGAGACAATTTTACATAATTGTCCCAGTGAGAGTTATAACTCTCCGTCAGAAGCTTTATTATAGCACCTCAAAGAATAACTTAAGTAGTAAAAGCTTCAAAGTATTCAACATCGGATATAATAGTAAGCATGAGTTCAACAGTTATGAAACATGAAGACATTTGCACTATACAGTGTAACATCAATCAATCAACTTGTAGTTATCTCTAACAGGTATGCTACGCTGTGGATTATGTTTTTCAAACATTATTTTTATGCCCTGTGGAGATGAGGTTTACCACTCATACTCCAACCAATTACTGCTAAGTGCCTCGGTATCATACTAGGTCATCGAAAGAGCCGGATTCTCATGACCTTCACCTTCCTCAGTCAGTAAGAGGATTACTTGTAGGACATCTCGTGCCTCTACTTATAATAGCTTACCAGGGTAATCTGGTCCTTCGCTACTTTAGAGTTACAGTGGCGTTCTGTACTCTCTTCGTCATCAGGAGATTTCATGTTTATCTTCCACTAATACGGATATCTGTGCTTTCTTCGTCATCAGGAGGTTTCATGTTTACCATCCACTGATACGGTATGGGATTGTAGTGAAGGATTGACAGATTACACATCTACATCAAACACCTACACTAGGATGTAAGGTTCTACACATCCATATACCCCACATACTCAAAAGTATGTGATCCAAGAGTTCCCTTAGGAAAACCTATTTCACCATCATTTGATCTCTGACAATGATGGATCTATGATCGGGGCTCTACATTACACTTGATTAGTTAGGTACATTCAATATTCTTTTAACATCATACATTGTTCTTCAAACAACAACATTAGCATAACAGCTATGAAATGAGAATACTAAATGTAACAAGCCTAACTCTCATCAATCATCATTTCTCAATACATTCATCACAAGTCATCTCTAAAGCATGACCTTGATGGTATTTATGGCTCTCACAGCCCATTTAATTCATAGGTTGCCATTGACAAGGCATCAAGATATTTTACTATTCATAAAGCTAACAACATGCTTTCAATGAATATAGCATCATCATCCATACCTGGATATGATCATCTTCATATCAAAACCTGCAAGGTTAATTCAACTGATAAAAGCAATTCAAATCAAGAATTATACTTTCCACTCTTGCCATAAGAGCTAAGTTCCCTGATTCTCATCAATTAGGGTTTACTATTCACATTACATGCCATCAACCTAGAATTAGGGTTTATTATTCACATTATGGTAAAATGAACTCATAACATCATCATGTATGAGGAACATCATCAATGATGCTCTCAGATTAGGTTAAGATTCATCATCTATCATAATTAGGGTTTTCATGATCTCACATAGGTGGATCATACCCTAATTACGCACATTCATGTGTATTGAAGGTATTTTACTTGGATTTCAACCATAATTGGGATTTTCTCTCTCCTCTTGCTCATAGGTGATGATTACATCCCTCTAGATTGGGTTAGGTCTAATCAACATTGATAAGCCTAGCCAAGTCATCACCATTGTAACCATTGGGGTTTGCATGAGAAAAAGGGGTTACCTACTTGAATCCATAAAGGGTATTTTGGTAAAGTTCACCATTGATCATAACATGGGTTAATATACTAACCACTTGACCCTTAATGTCCCTAGGTATCATTAGGGTTTAGGTTGAACAACCATCAAACCATCTAAGCCTTCAAGGCATTAGGCAGACTTATCCTTAAAAGTCCCCAATAGGTTTCACACCTTCAACCTTCAAACGCTCCTGAGATCGTTTAAGGTTGTAGACCGTTTAGCTTTGGTTGACTTCAAGACCGCATGACCCTCAAGACTGTTTAACTTTAAATAATCTTGAGGTCATTTGCCCAAGATGGGGTGAAGACCGTTTAGTCATAGTTTGACTTCTAAAGTCGTTTGAGCTCATTCAGACCTGAAGTCGTTTGAACTCATTCGGTCCTGAAGTCGTATGAACTCATTCGGTCCTAAAGTCGTATGAACTCATTCGGTCCTGAAGTCGTATGAACTCATTCGGTCCTGAAGTCGTATGGTCCTAAAAGCTCAAGATCGCATGGACCTCCAAGGTGATTCAAAGGGTAAACTCGATTAGGGTTTCCTATGTTGAAGCCTTCAATTGGTCTCAAGCTTGCTAACCACATATCAATTGAGACAATTAGGGTTAGCCTTAACCAATTGGTCACTCAATTGATCCTCAATTGATATCCAAAAAGGGTTGGAGTTGGTTCAATTAAGGTCTATAAACATTCAACCATCAACACTCAACAATGTGAATCAAAACAAAGTTGATCCCATCAATTGACCTCCAATCGGGCTCAAACTTGGCCCAAACGGTCTTGGGATCATTTGGATAACCTCCAAACGGTCTTGAGACCGTTTGCCAAATAATTCATCAAAATCTAAGTTGATTTGATAGGGGTTGAACCTTAATTAAGTCACAAACCAGCAATTTGATTATTTCAATAACCCACTATAATTGGGCCCTCAATTGATCAAATTACCTTAACCCTAGACCTCCAAACGGTCTTGGGTTGACACCAGACGGTCTTGAGACCGTTTGGATGAGTTCCAAATGGTCTTGAGACCGTTTTCCCATCCATCCTTTGGATTCTAGTGAAAATTCATCAAGGTTTGATCTATTGAGTTGATCATCACATCAATACTTAATTGCAATATGATTTGGTACCTTTGGACCTTCAATTGGTCAACTATACTTGACCCCAGACCTCTAAACGGTCTTGGGTGATCCCCAAACGGTCTTGAGACCGTTTGGATGATCCCCCAAACGGTCTTGAGACCGTTTGGGCTAATCAACCCAAAATCACTAATTAACTCATTGGAATTTCAGCACTGATTTCAATTAGGATTTTCCCTATTAATCAACCTTCAACTCATAACTCGTTTGGAATTAATCCATAAAATTTGGTGAGTCATTAATCAACATCATTATGAACAGTAATCCCAAACGGTCAATGCTTGGTCAACCATCTTAAACGGTCTTGAGACCATTTTCCCAAAAAGGGCAAATTAAACAGATTGAAAATCAGAACTTAATTCAATTGGATTTGCTAATTGATTTGCTTATATCACACGATTCCTTTAGAGTTAACCCCTCAAATTTTGTGGTTGATTAACCTACATAATTATAAACAAGATTCCCATACGGTCGTTGTTTGGTCAACGCGATCAAATGGTCTTGAAGGCCGTTTTCCTTCATACGACCCTGAAACTGTTTGCCCACCAAACGGTTGTGTAAACCGTATGGGCAATTGGTGGAGGTCGTTTGGTAAAGTGGAAATCCGTGGATAAGCATAGGAATTAATGCCCTTATCTTCTACCTCAAGAACAGTAGCAGTTCTTCACGATTTTTCTTGCAAGGATGCAAGGGAAGATAGGGAAGAAGAAGAACTAGCAACTATATGCATAGAAAAAGATGTATAATCAAAGCATAAGGTTTAGAGTTATAAAACCCGCCTAAAGATTGTTCCTTGAGCTCCAAACTTTCAAGCTCCAAGAATTTAATGGCGTCTTTGAGCTCCATAGGTCGGCCAAGGTGTATTCTCCAAGGAAAGTTGAAAAGGAATGGCTAGAAAGATAAAGCTAGGTGAGCTAGCCATGAATTCAACCTTGAAAACGAGTTTCCTCCATGAATTCAAGCAAAAAGGGATGATCCAAACTTACCTAGGACCCTTGGTCGTCCTTCTCTGCTCCAGAGCTTAGCCTTAGTCGGTTTTGAGAAAGGGGAAAAGAAATGAAAAGAAGAGGATCGTTCCCTTGCTAAGTGGGGAAGGTAGTATATATACTTAGGTGAAATTTCAACATAAGAACATATGCTTTCCTCATTTCTCATCTAAGTCCTTCCTTTCTTCTTTGCACGTCCCCACATCTTATTTCTAAGGACAAAATCCTTCTAAGGTCAAGAATTGAAGGCAAAGAGGATCAACCCATCACTAAAGCATACACATAAAAGGGCTATTATACATACACCTTGATTATTCAATCACAAAGGTGTTCTTTAATATATGATTATTCAAATGAAGTGACCTTTTCATCATTTCTCTTCTAAATGATGCCAAGAGTCATAAAAGATATTTTAGATGATGTATTTTACAAGTTGCACCCCTCAAATTGGGTAAATTGCACTTTACACCGATTTAGGGTTTTCAAGTACTGGGGTTGCTTCCACAGCTGCACCTTGGTGCTCAAGCTTGGGAAATCCCTCAAACTTCATCATAAACATCCTCATGATGTCTCAACATCAGAGTAACATCTCAACATGTGCAATTTGCAAGTTAATCCCTTAACTGGGTAATTTGCACATAGATCCCTGTATTACAAAACAATGCTACAACTTTATATATAAAGGAGCAAAATTGAAATATATGTTTCTGAGGAACTTAATTACATGCCCAAAGTTAATCACAAGGATTTAATTACATATTTAGGCAAAAAATCTAGGGTTAGTTCATAACCCAGGTCAGGGATGTTACACCTTTGAATATCGGTTTGCCTGTTACTTGATCGGTCAAGTTACACCCATTAGAAATCGACCGATTGCACTGTACGGAGTTTGCAGAAAAAGTAATATGACCGTTGGTGAATTGCTTTGGGAAAAAATAGAGTCATTTTCTTGAACAAAAAATGACTACTTTTGCATCCAAGTGTCCCACAACTTAAAGGGCAACCCTAAACTATAAATAGAACCCCTTGGAGTTCATTCCAAGCTGCTCTTCCATTGCAAACTTGGTTCTAGCTTAGTTGAGAGTGTTCCAAGCCCTTAAGCCCCTTTTTCTCTCTACCTTCAAGACAAATTCATGAGTTAAGAGTGAGTTAGGTCCATGTGTATGAGAGATATCATTTGTATTATGTAAAGCTCTCCTTTATCTCTTCCTACCTCCAAATCCCATTGAAGATTGATTGAAGCTACTTCTCCAAGTGAAAGAGGAGTTGCTGTTGTTCTTCTCCAAGTGAAGGGGAAGATGTGTTGCTGATCTTCAAGAGTGAAGATAGCTCGTTGCTCCAGGTCCCTTGGTGAAGGGAAAACGTGGAGAAGCTCTCCAAGTGAAGGAGAGGTGCAAGGCAAAGCTCAAGTGAGATAGGTAAATCCTACAAGGCTGAAGACAAAGGTAAGATTGGGTAAGTCCTTTGAAGAAGGCTGAAGAATCTTACTTTGTGGGTAAGTCCTTGGATAGGTAGAAGATATTATCTTGAGAAATTAAGTCCTTGGTTGTGTGGTTTATGTATCTTGTAATCTTATTGTGATATATAAGAGAACCAAGTTGCAAATCCTAGAGTCTAACCAACTCTAGGTAGTAGACTGACATCGCTCCTAAGTTTAGGACGTGGAACCACTCTAAACCACCTGTCCAAGTGCTTGCTATTCATTGTCTCTTATCCTTGCTTTGAATGCTAGATTAGGACATCAAATTGTTGCTTGCTTTAGTATTTGCACTACAATTAAATTGGTGGTCTAATTGATTTTGTGAAGTGTGTGTAGCTCTATTCACCCCCCTCTAGAGCCCATTGATCCAATAGTAATTAGGGTTTTCTAATGAATAAAAAGGTAGAATTAATGACGAATAGAGTTCATATGTGATTTAGATCATAATGAACTATGAATTTATGATAAATGAGCATAATGATCTTGTCATGGATTAAAAGGATAAAAATGGTAGCTTTAATGTAAAAGAAGCTTAATGGACTTAATCGATGTTTAATTGTGCCTTGATATGAAATTAGGGTTATATGTTGCTAAAAGTTAACCTTAAAATCTTTCGTGAAGAATAGACGAGATAAATAGGGTTTGTGTGTAATTGTTTTAAATTAGGGTTTAAAATAGTAAGAGGTTAAGGAAAACCCTAATTTCAATGGAAACCCTAAAAGTGGGCTAGAAACCCTAGGAAGTGAGCTAAGTTTAGTAGATCTTGATGACATGAGTAATAAAAGGGAATTGCATGATTATTTCAGGATCTTGTTATGTGTGCTTTCTTGCTTGGATTTCTTACTTGCATGGAATGTTTCTGTCTCAAATCAGCTTGACAGATGCTTATGAATAATCTCTTTAGTTTCACGGTGATTGCCGAACGTTTTATCGATTGCTTGAAATTAACTGTTGGATGCCTATTTATTTCATGCAACTATAAAGTGACTATGATTATCACTATAAATGTATATATAATTGGCTTAGATCCGGGTCCTCCTCTGTGGCTTTGAAAAGGCTAAAAAGGGTAACCTAGAGAAAGGTCTAGGCTATCATGAGTTAGAAATTGGGCTACCCACGTGTAGTGCCATGAGACTCTTTAGCACACCATGAGTTTAGGAGTGGGCTACCTATGGGTAGTGCCATGTGATTCAACCCTAGAAACTGATTCACCTGTTAGGTGGGATCATGAGGGGTTTAATGGGAATCTACCATAAGGAAGGTAGCATCTAGGTCCACTGTAGGGACAGCGAAGAGGATAGGGTATGAATGGATCATGCAATTATATTTAAAATGTAAAGTTGATTGTTAAACTGTAATTGACTGTAATACGTTGATATGGATAATTGCATGATTATTGTTTCCCCCACATACCAACTTTTTGCTGACCGACATTTTGTTTGTCGGCATTTTAGGTACAAGCCAAAAGGACAAACAGTAAATCGTCATATTGTGAAATACATGAATTAAAATACAAGGAGGATTAGTTAGAGTAGAATTCATATGTGGATAGAAGTTTAGAGATCCAAGTTTTCAAAAGGTATGCAAAGTTTTTATTTTTACCATATTTCAGTATAGCTGGTAGAATTTAATAATTGTTATTGATTATTTTTCGAACCATTGATCCGGAAATTGGGATAACGGCTCTGACCTCTTGGTCTCCCTTAATTGGGGGTTACTGGGAGGCGGGGTCGTTACATACAAGGTACTCATATTAGGTTACCATAGCGTTTTGAGACACAAGGAGCAAGATTAAGCATTAGATGATATAAAACATGTCGAAATAGATCAAAGGTATCATATTAACATATTAGTAGAAATTACAAGCTGAAACAGTCCATGAAACTAGTGCCTCTTGATAGATGCCATTCTCTAGGTAAAGATTCATATATTATATGGCCAAAATGGCCCAAGAAATGAGATATGACACTTACAATGAGTAGTAGGGATCTATGAAAAGATGGAGGAAAACAAAACCCTTGAAGGTGATGATCTGGGCCGATCTTGGCCCCTGATCTTCGATGGAGCAGCATGAAGTCAGCTCCACTAGGTCGTGCGAGCAGAAACCAATGGAGCGGCTGGGCCACCCATGTATTGTGCTTCCATTGATCTGTGTTGGGTCCCACCTTGGTCAAGTGAGGCAGATTGAGTGAGAGGGGATGGAATCCTAGCCCTTGATGGCCGATCCGTCAACACATGTGTCGTCTCTCCCAATGGGAACCCCCCCAGACTAAGAAACACCCATTGCGGTGGCTCCGGGATGCATGCCTTGTCGTCGAAGGCCTAGACTCATCTATCAAGGTTGAGTCAAGGAGCGAATGTGCCGCTTGAAGCCGCTCAGCTCATCTGAGTCCAACCAAGGTCTTGGATCACAGAGGCAAGGTGTAAAAATGAAAAGCAAAGGTGGTTGTGGCCATGGTGTTAGAGAAGAAGGAGAAGGAAGGGAGCGCAAGTTAGGGCTCTGAAGGGATGGAAAAGTGAGGGGAAAACATGGGAGACGGAAAATGTGTTCATATGAGGCGTCAATTGGGGCTGAAGGTGGCGGGAATGGGTTAGGTTGGTGGTTCCAGGGCTGGGTAGGTGGTTGTCGGCGTCCATTGTGCCGGGAGAAGTTAAGGAAAAGGGGAAAGAATGCCAGCCTTTAGATGGGTGCTAGGATCCGTGGGTGAGAGATCCAAAGGCCCAACTTCATTTGTATTTGAATCCGACCACTTGATTGGTCCAAAATTAGGAGTGTGGATTGATCCTAAGCAAAAAGGTAGAGGAAGGAGGATGTGGTTAGTCTGTGTGCCCTACATGGGCCCAAAAAGGTTGGCCCACTATCACAATAAGGATAAAACCAACCAATAAATCATAGAAAAAAATATGTATGATTAATCAAATGGGCATAACTAAGGCTAGGATGATCCAGTTGAGCTGGTTTTTGTATTTACCAAGAAAAGTTCATGAAAGGGTTCAATAGTTATTACAAGTAGATGATACCTAATAAGCATGGTTCTTTTTTAAAGACTCAAATTAGAGTCATACATAAATGCATAGTGATGTTTAATCAAGGTCAATTCATCAATTGGGCATCAAGTGAAGCAAATTCATCAAAGTGGGGGTGAGAGAGGTTTTTCAGTATACTAGAGAATCAGATGAGTCAAGATTTTTACTAATTAGATGAGAGAAGAAAATCTAAGTTATCACAAGAACATTCTCTCAGAGTACCAAATCCTTACCCTCAAGTATAAATATCCCCCCACATACAATGTATTTGAATATCCATTTAGATTCTCTTGAATCTAGACAACCAACTATCCTCACCTTACATTTATAATTATTCATGTGATTAGAAGACCCTTCCTCTATCACAATGGTTTTCCTGGTCCATTCCCAATAGATTTCTAATCTATTAAGAATGGTCTCTTAATCACCTCATAAGGTTTTCAGATCCATTCATATTGAATTACAACTTCCCTGATGTGCCAACATCTACTTATTTATTCCTAACTACATGTCAATCTATTAATCAACTGATATTCTTTCATGTGATCTAATGCAAATACTCTTTTGGAATAATTATTCATAGGAATTAGATCTTTCTTATCTGAATCTTTTCATATTGTCTCTCCTCTTTTTTCTTATGTGTCCATTATAACCACCAAGGTTGGATCGTAGGAGATCCTGAGACAATTAGGATCACACACCTAACACATGATCTTTAGGGAAATCACGGAAGCACACAACCATCCCAAGCACTAAAGGTTCACAAATAAAAAAACACTTTTTTATTTTGGTTGTTTTTTTTCATGAAACCCCAATCCCGTCGTATTAATCTAATATGTCTGAAAAGGGTGAACTATCAGTTACCATATATGATAGGTGTGATACCAACTTTTCCACTCAAAATATGCTCATTGAGTCTGATCTTGAAATTACACATAATTCTCTTATCCACCCTTCGGTGGTGCCAAAGATCAAGAATTTTGTATTTTCCTACTTATTTAAACACCCACTTCCTTTTATCCTTGCTTTACACATAAAATTGGGTAGAGACTCTAAAAGCTTTATCATTCATAGTTTCCTTTAATCTCTCTATTGTTTCACATGAATGTAGGATCATTCCCATCGAGGGGATTCTTCAGACTATGTACAACAATAAATTTTTATACAACCAACCTATCATCATGTTAGAGTTACTGATCCATAGCATCTTTGAGGTCATATGACTCCATATAAGATTTACATTTTAGTTACTCATGTTATGTGCATTTGATATATATTATAGTGCAAACATGTGTATTATAGAATATGTTAAACCTTGTTTGATTATTATGAAGATTCAAGTATATCAACAGCCAAGCTATAATATTAGGGTTTCTAGAGTCAAAATAGGTAGATTTTGGAGTGCTACAACATAGACACATTATTCTATTTGAACATAATATCTCAAAATGGAATGTTCATGATTAAATAAAGAAAAATGTTACAACCCATATCAAGAACTTTCTAAAGATCAATTATAAGTATATATTTCTTTAAATATAAGAAATACTCCTGAGTTAATTGAGTCATAGTCCAAGTCAACTTGTTAATTGGTGTGGGGGAACACCTGAAATGTAGGAAAAGACAAAGAGATAGATATATAAGCAATTTATGGTATGTTTCACTTGATATTATACATACATATAATAAAGATGGACATATGAGTACCAATAGTCATCAATATGATACAAGTACAATATGATAAAGTTACAAAACCTCAAGGAAGCCAAAAATTCATTTGAGCAAGGAGAAATAAAGATAACATAATGGACATCATTTAGAGGGAAAATGTGGGATTTAGATCATATTAATGATACAAAGTATCATTCAATGATATAATATTACAACTTTGCAGAATATTAAATAGAAAATGTGTATGAGCATTTATATACATCCTTGATATCACATGCATGATATCAACTATTAATTCTAAAATAGGTATACTACAATGCATAAATTATTCAAACAATCAAAGAACCTTTTACTTGAAGTGGAGAACTATCCCCTAGTTTGCACCTTATTGAGGATCTCAATGGAACGACAACCAACTACACAAAAACCATGAGTCCTCACACCATCTATGGGAGAATACAATCACCCACTCAAGGATATGGAACTACTGCAATACTAAAAGGTGCAATTGTCTAAGATTAATTGCCTCACGTGGAGTGAGTCATGTATTGAAATATGAATCCACTATATAGATTACTTAGAACTAGCCAAATATTCAGAAATTTCTTAAAGTGGATCTTAGAAATGGTACAACATAGTTCAATAATGATATAAAGTAATAAGTACATTAATATAAGGTAAATTATCAAGGATGCCATCTAAATCGTCATTTCCTAATAAGCATTAGAAAATGCTTGCTACAACAATTCATTTTTCCATTTTACAAAAGGTGTCAACCATTGTATAGATCGTGTGGTCTTATGGGGGGGTGCTTTATACAAAAAGTTTGCACATATTTTTGTAGATATATATTGCACAACAAGTGAAGCAAGTTGTCTTTTATTGAACACACACGTTGTAATAGGGTTTTTTTATAACATGTGGTAAACTTGTTGTAATATATATGTACAATAGTTGAAGCATGTTGTCTATCACAAAAATATACCCGTTGTAATAGGGGTGTTTTTTACAACATGTGATGAGCCTATTATAATATATATATATATATATATATATATATATATATATATATATATATATATATATATATATATATATATATATATATATATATATATATATATATATATTGAAGCATTTTCTATTTCACAAAATGCAACCATTGTAATATGGTTTTTTTACAACATGTGGTGTGCCTTTAGTAATATATATGTTTATACAACACTTGAAGCATGTTATCTTTCACTAAAAACACATCTTGTCATAGGGGTGCATTTTCAAGACACACCGGTAGTAATGTGGGTGAATTACGCAACATACATTGTTTATTTCAATACCATTCCTTTTACAACATATCATGAAATGTAGTATTGATTAGATTTACCCCCACCCATCGAACTAATTTAATTCAAAAATGAACTATATTTCAAATCTTTCATAATAAATATGAAATTATTCTTTTTGAATTTCATAAACAAGCATATAATTGAACAAAATCTATATCAAACCTTACAGAAAGCTTGCAATGAGTTTTATAAATAATCAATCGTCCCTAAAAAGATTAAATCATACAAACAAGTGCTCTATATATACATAAACTAGTGAGTACACACTTTGAGTCAAACTAAAAAAGAGCTACAAAAGTTTCACACATTTTCATGTGTTCAAGAATAGACGTCACCCACTCATGTCAGATAATTTTGTGTATGCTCAAGAACACACATCATCCACTCATTTCAGACTGCATAGATCTCTTGTTGGTTGAAGCAACAACCAATATACTTCAGATAATACTACAATCATATGTCAAATATATTAACATATTTATATTATTCAATATAATTCGAAGTTTGAATGAACTAAAAGAATATAATAAGTAACTTACATTGTAGGAATGTATCTCATGAACTTTATCACATAGACGCAATCTATACTGTTTGGACGCTTTGACATTGTATTAAATAAATATTAGATAAAAACAAATAAAATTTGTAAAATTTATTAAAGAGATTCTATTTCAAAATGAAGTGACATAAAATATTTAAAATGAAGTAACTGATTAACCATCAAATGATAAGCTAGACACAAGTCAAAATTATGTGTGATAGATGAAATGTTAGGTTAAACAATGTAAGTATAAATAATTTGTGTAAAGGATTGAATTCTTCAAAAGCAAACATGGATCAAGGGGGATTGTCATAATCCATTTTTAATGAGAGATTTGATAGGATTGATACAGATATACATGCTATAATGACAACTTTCACTATAATGAAGGGATGGAAGTTTTACGTTTACAAGTTTGGCAAAGAGTTAGACTGATTCTAAGTTGAGTGATTTTACTTGGACACACAATACAAACTAAAAATATTTAAACATCATGTGTTAATAAACTTATGTAACAATGAGTATGTTTAAAATTGAAAATGATCTTAAGTTCACAATAACACTACATGACTCACAATCTCTAATAGCAGACTGAAATAGAATAGGATATTGTTATGGGAGACTATCTACATGTTTCAATTTTTTTGAATGTATATTTAAGTGAAACTATACAAATGACCACTTTTCCTCGTTAATAGATACTACATAAATAGAAAACCAACACTAACTTTGTTTCACATTCCAGATATAAAAGTTGGAGCCTTGTTGTCATAATGTTATAGAATTGATTTGAAAGTTGCAAGTCATCCTCGTTGTCTAATAAATAGAACTTTGTCATTTACATTAAGGCTCTGATTTTAGTGGCAGATCTTGACCATAATTTCTTATTTTTTTTTTTGGGGGGGGAGGGGGGAAGTATGATATAGAGTTAAAGTCTACTAAGTCTGATTAAACTTAAAGTTGAAATATTTTCTATTTTATTATAGGCATATAAAGTCAAAGATAACTTTAGATAATAGACTAATAACAAAAAAAACATATAGTTCTAAATTTAGCATAAGTATTTTGAAACAAGTATATATTTTGACCTTTTAAATATGGTATTTATTTCTTTAGGTCTTTGAATCAACTACTAATCAAGTTGGTTTTAAGTTATTAGCCATTATCTTTATTTCAAAATGAATAATTGTTGTATCTACAAGAAACTCTAATATATTTTATTGTCTTTACAAAAATATCTTGGTAAACTCTTTTTACCAAATCAAAAGAGGAAAAGTAATAAGAATAAGTGAAAAATAGGAATAATAAACACAAAATGCTAAATTAGAACAAGAAGAAACATGATAACATACATGTATATTAAGTACCATGTCTTTTTTAATGGCACAATTATCTAACTTGTAAATAAAACATTTCATATGAGAAGATTCAAATATGTTATTTATTGCATCTTTTTTTAAAAAGGATTGATAAATACAAAATAATTGAATCATGTCTATATGAAGGCTCAAACAATCATCATTACTAGTACATTTTCTTTAGTTTTGACAAAGTTGATATGACTCAAAAGGAATGAGAAAGAACAACAAGAAGAGAAATACTTTTTAAATTTGGTTAGACAAAGTAGTATGGAACTCGGTACAACAAAATTAATATGAAAGTGAGGATAATTAAAGGGACTAAATAATGATTATTGTTATATACTTTTAGAATATCTTCCCCCCATAAAAATAAGAAAATAAAATAACAAAGAAGAACATATTAGAGGAAAAACATAATTAGAAAGGTAAAACCAATTGGGAGAAAAAGATAAAAGTCTAAAGAAATTATTTGGATATAATTCTAGGTCAACTTTGAAGGAAACTTAAAAACTATCAAGTAAATCTACAATAACTTTTCATATAAAATTAATTACAAACATGGAGAAAAATGAATATTAGTTATATTACAGAGGGAAAAATAAATATATCCATAGAGGTTTGTGAGAAACATTCTAAGATGTAGAATGAAATACTTATGTACCCACAAAAATATTGAAAAGTAAAATTACTACGTCCTTTTAGTTTAAAATGTATTTGTTTTAGGATAAATTTCATAAACATTAATGATGTTACCTTATTTTCACAAATATATCATGACCTCTAAATATTACAAAGTCATACATATTTTTCAACTTTCGAAAAAGAATATTGTGACAGCATGTACACTTAACGAACTATCATTGTCAAAAAAATATTTAATCATCCTACCATGCATTATATTCATAATGGAGAAATATACCAACATGTATCATTTAAACAATCACAATACATACACATCTAATTAGTTGTCCATATTTATGTATTATAAATATGTATTTCATGACATTTGATGAAACTATGTAGTCACATTGTTTTAGTAAATAACCATGTTTTGTTCAACTCCACAATAACTACTTTATTAATGTTAAATTTACCTAATATATTCTATCTTTTTATGTATGTGTACTATAATTTTGTGTTATTTTATATTGCAATTTAGTATTAAATGGTTAAATTGTATTATGTTTCATTAATTTTTTTTCTAGGGTTCACAAATGTGTTTTCTTACTTACATAAAAGATACTAATAAATGAAAATTGATAATTTGTAACCAACTAGAATCCCATTCAACACTAATTACTATTTTTATAATCAAACTGATTTAAGAGAAAATTATTTGTATTCTAATATCAGACTCCGATATGGATAACTACATTTGATGCTCAACATCTTCAAGGTCTATCTGCACTTTACAGTTTTGTATTTATAACAAAGTACAACATGACATCAAAGTTAAAAAAGTTACAAAAAGTTTGGGGTGGCATGCCCCCCCAGATCTACAAATTACACAACAAAACATTATTGCAAAACAAAACTATATTATATAAAATATTGAAATCTTAAAAATCACACGATAGTATAAGTCATTGTAGATTAAATCATAATGTGTATACTTTTAGTTATAATGTAAAATAATCAAACAATAAATATTGAATATGAATATTGTACAAACAAATCTAGGATAACCAGATCAATCTAACTTGAAAAGTAGCCAACATTCTATGAATAGCATGACATATATCTACCACATTTGAATCAACTTCATCGCAAATCAGTGATGTGATGAAAAATCAAAGGTCTCCATTCACATGTGCACAAATACTAAAGGACTTGCATTGTCGATGTGTGATGCAGTGTGAAATCAAAGGTTTTCATTTTGAAAAGCCTGATTGTAATAGCATTAAATTTGTGAGGCTAGTCTATCATTCATTGCCATTTTGCAAAAAATAAAAGTCACCTAGAAAATGAGAAGAGAAGCAGGAGATGTGATGGAAGTCTGGACGCAAAGAGAAATAGGATATGGTGTAAGGTTTATAGATTATTACCATACAAGAGACAAATTGAGATGGATACTATGAATGTACATGAGGTGTTCAACGTAGACGATGCTTTGTGCTGAGAGGCAACACACATTTTTCTGTGAACTGACACAAGATCGGAACTAAGGAGAAATTTATTTTCCCCCTTTTTCCCTTTGAAGTCAGGAACTGAAACCTATATATACATATCTAAGAAACATGTTTCCCTCCAAGATTTTTCCACCAACAAATTCTAGTTTCATGCCAAAACTTATTTTCTTCTAAATACAATTTATATATCTTATTTCTCACAACAAACTTTTTCTCCTACTAATTGTTATTTATTTTATTGAGATACCCATTAAAAACTAAGATTATTTCTTTCTCATTAAAAAGCTCCCTTCTGAAATAATATTTTACTTCAATTGAAGTTTTTGTGAAATAGATATTTTTTCTCCATGGATGTCATTCCATTCAATTAAAGAACCTCCTTCCAAATAAATTTCTTACTAAACATTTGATTTCTATCTAAATTTTTGTTTCCATCCATGTAAATAAATTGTTCTAAAAATTATTTTTCTTCTAAAATTTATTTGATAACAAAAGGTGCTAATAACATGACATGTGTGCATATACAACAAGATGGAGTCTATCCTGTAATTAGAATATATAACAACATGTTGGAGTCTATTGTGAGATCTTGGTATATAACAAAGGGTTACATCGTGTTGTGTGACTGTAGTATATTACAACATGTAACTATTACAATAGGAGAACACGTGTTGTGTTATTATTGTATATTATAATAGGTTAAAGTATGTTGTGTAATTATGGTCTATTACAACAGGTTATCAGATGTGACTATTGTAATGGGTTAGATAATATTATTTAATTAGACTCTCATACAATGGGTTTGAGTATGTTGTGATATTACAGTTTATTGCAACAGTTTAAAGCCTGTGTAGTATCGTGTATACTACAACAGATTTGACTTGTTATATATTACTTGTGTTTTATAAAATATACAATAGATGACATGCAAATAGAATTGTTGTAATAAATATGTTAACTACAACACAACCAATCGAAATGTTGTATTCTTCCCATTGTAGAAGCATTTTCTATAGTAGTAAAGAGGGCGACTAAACAATAATAAGCATAAAAAAGCCATCCATATCATCAAAAACTTGATTTTGAAATACAACATTAAAATTGGTTTTTGAAACCCATAAAAGGAAATGGACACAAAACCTAAATTAGGATTTCAAATGAATATTGAACCCATAACAAGTAAACAACTAAAATTAAATAAACATAATCAGTGTGAAACATGTCAACTAAATGTAATAATATCTCAGGGCAACATATGGATATAGAAAGAACATAAGAATATCTAGTTCCTAAGGATACTTCATGAAGAACAACAATAGTACAATAAAATATAATAATGAGTCATGGTAGAAATTAGAGGTTTCAGGTAGCACATGAACCATGGACTAAGTTTGAGAAAATATCAAGAAGGCTAGAGAGAGTGAAACTATGAGACCTCCAACCTTGAATTTTTATTGAACATGCTTTCTCATCATAATTAGAATCTTAAAACACTAATTAAACCCTACTATGTGTTTTGATATCATGTGACAAGCTTAAGTTTCAAGTTTGGTCTAGTTTGGAAATTGTTTGAGCAAGTTATGAAATTTTGTGCATGTTTTGGACTTTTTAGCAATTTACCCATATCTACCGTTTACAATTTTCACATGATTTTTGTTACTCACATGTTTTCTTATCATTCTTGAATTATTTTTTCCATGGGGCACCTTGTTGCACCTTAATTTTGGTGGTGACATCTTTTTATGGTTGAGTTAGGGTTTTTCTGTCATGGATGAGCTACCTTGGATGGTGGAACTTGATGGTTCCCCTTTGTTTGATGGGATCTGATGGTTGTTCCTTGAAGTTTACTAGAGGTGTGAGGTTCTATGGTTTTCCCTATTGGAGCTCCTTGGGTTAGTGGCTCACCAAGTGGAGGTGAAAATCGATGGAGAGTTAGGGTTTTCACCCTTGTGACCAGAGGGTCATGATCTGATCGTTAGCCTACTATTGTAGGTCAATGGCTAGCCTAAGGGTCAACAAATAATGGCCAAGAAGACTCACACAACCTATGGAGCTGATACGTTTCATGGATGTGATGGTTTTGGCCACAAACACTTGGTAAATATGGTAGGACACCTTACCCTTATATACCCCTCACCTTCCTCCCAAACGACCCCTTTAGGCTCTCCCTCTTCTTCCTTGTTTTCTAGATATTCATCCTCCATGTCTAGGTGGAGAAGAAGGTGAACAAGGATGAAGAATGTGTCTGACCTCCTTGCATGTGTGGCTAGGGTTCAGATCTACTCCCTCCTTGAGCTAGTAGAGCTTCCATAGCTTGTTCTTGACCTAAGCAAGTAATTTCTCCCCTCTGACCTTCAACTCTCTTTCTTCCCTACCTCCTTATCCCTTCTTCTTGGTCTTATCCATGGTCTTTCATGGTGGAGAATGCTCGAGAACCTAATGAACACTTCCTTCTTGCTTCCTTGACCTAGGGTTTTCTCTCTTTCTTAGAGAAGGAGCTAGCTTGGTCGTGTGGAGTGCTTAAGATAAGATTTCTTGCTCTCTTGCTCAATCTACCTTTCTATTTGGAGCTTCTTCTTATTCCTAGAGGTGATTTATATACTTTCTCCATGTTTATTACTTACTTATAGTTTGCATGTGCTAGATCTTGGTTTAAAATGTAGTTCGAAGTAGGAAGGTACCATCCTTACCTAGGGTTTGAGCTTATTTTCTAGTTCTTTAGCGATTTATATTTTGGGATGTACCCTAAACCTTGTGCACGAACCCTCCTTGATAGAGAAAGGTCTAGACCTTGCTATAATATGGACAAATGATGGTTTATTCTCTCAACTAATGGCCATGATATAGGGTTTTTAAGTTGTTTTGCCTCCTTCTTTTACAACTTAATGGTTTGGTTCTTGGTGACCAACATGTGACAACTGATGGTCATGTCTTAATTGTTGTTTTAAGTTCTCCCTTGTGCTCATACTTTATGGTTATGTTTCCATCTTCACAAACAATGGTCTTACTTTCTAAAATGATGGTCCTTGATATCTCTCAAACAATGGGTTTCACTTAGGGTTTTGGGAGCTTTTTCCCCTTGGTTTGCAACCGATGGTATGCTCACTTGCTAGAACTGATGGCTTTCTCTTGGTGGTTTTGGTTATATTTCTATGCCAACTGATGGTCATACTTTAAGTTCTATTTTTGACTCTTTTTTTGCTCTAAAATCGATGGTCTTGGTGCCCTAGTGTGGCTTCACCCATGGTTTCCTTTTCCCTCAACAAATGATGGTTTCCTTTTGTGTTTTGCTTAGTTTCACCACCTATTGATGACAACAAATGGGAGTACTGAGTCTAACAACTGATGGCCCTTTTGGTTCATCAACCAATGGCTGTTTTGACTCCCAAATTTGATGGTCCAAAGGCCTATGATCACTAACTAATGGCTCCACTAGTTCAACACTTCGTGGTGTCAACCAATGGAAGTTCTGACTCCATGATCCGATGGTGGCATTAGGCACCACAATCGATGATGATCCAATAGGTGACAACCGATGGTGGGTTGCTTTCCCACAATCAATAATTCTTCTGATGTCCTCAACCAATGGTGCTTTTTATGTTATCAAATGATGGCTTGTCTAGGTTGAGTTGGTGACTCTTTCTAGGTCATAGCTTGATGGTTTCTCTAGATGGTTTGTTTAAGGTAGTTTCTTGTATGCAACTGATGCTTTTACCTACTCAACATCTGATGATCTTTGAGTGGTTCTTATAGTATGTTGAATTGGGTTTAATGATGTAGAATCGATGGTGTTATAGCCTTAACCATGTAGTCTTTTCTTTGCCCTCTAATGAATGTAAACTTATGATCACAATAATTAGATGATGTGTAATGCTAATCCAACTTACCTTGATACACAAAACCCTAATACAACAAAGTGGTTATGGTTAATCATACTTGATCTACCTCGTTGAACATAACTGTGATGTAATCCAATGATGATGATTGATCATACTTAGCTCTCTTGTATGACTAATGTGGTGATGGAATATTCTCTCTAATGTTTGTTATAACCTTAAATTGTTAATTGGTGGTTATCGCAAGCATTATAACTGATGTTTTCTTTTAGGATACTATCTCAACATCATAGCTCTTAAATGCAATGTTATGCTATACCCGTGGATCAAAAGTGTGGTGATGGTATGTTGAGATTTTTTGTAAGACAAAGATTATGGTGGTCATAGAAGAAATGGTGTGATGGTCTTGGTGACATTTGGGCATATTTTGATCCCTCATGAAAATATAATCCTCTTTATGGTGACAAGGGTTGATACCCTGGATAATGTGATGGATTTATATCCTATGATGGTATTATGACAAGAACAGACTCATGAATGGCATTGAAATAGTGTCATGTGGTGTTGTTATTAGAAATATATCTCATACATTTTATATCTCCTGAAGTTGCTATATATCAATGCTTTCTTGAAATGAATTAGTGTTTGTATGTCCATTAGTTTGATAAATCCTTAATTCACCCAATGGGTATTAACTAATCAAGAGAAACCCTAATCATGTAGTGCCTTGTGCCATAGATCCATTCCAATGTCAGAACTTTCCGGTTGGTGAAACGAGTATTCCTAAGGGAAACTTGCAGTGCATACTGTTGAGTATGTGGATTTCTTGGATAATACATCCTTGTCTTCCATATCCCAAGATGTTTTGAGAATGGATGTGGTCGTGTCTCGATGGTTTTATATATGTGATGTGATTGCAGATTACCTCAGTGATTAGGTTTGTATACACTAGTTTCTAATGCGGTGACTTGTACCAAGGCAATCTAGGTGTTTTCATCTTGACTATTTGTCGTTGATGGCCATTTGACTGATATGTCACTATGGTGCAGACTCGCACTGACTGAGTAGTGTAGAGAAGATCTTAGACTTCAGCTCTTCCTAGAACTTGTATGGGACTGATTGTGACCAAGCGGTGGTCAGTTGGAGTTTAGGTGGTACAATTCAAATTTCCCAGGGCTTAATAAAAGACATAATCCAACCGTGTAGTATATCTATTAATATTATACACAACACTTCACATTGTTTGATCATTTTATATAATAGGTGATGTACAATGCTCTAAGAGAAAGTAGATATGTTTATATTGATAGACTTGCTTACCATTATTAATTGTTCCTATGTTGCTAGATGTACTCATGTTGATAGCCATGCTTATATTGTTAGACATGCTTATATTGTTAGACATACTTATGCTGCTAGTCATGCTTATTGCCAATAATTGTGCTTATGATGTTATTTTTGCATATGATGTGATATGCTCAACCTATTAAAGATGCTAATATTGTTAACTATGTTCATGATACTAGTTAGTCTCATGATGACTTTAATTACACTTGATCTCCTGAGTATAATGTTAACTTTTTTGTACTGTTATATAATCTATTTTATCTATTTCGTCTTCTTAACTTGTATAGATTCATTATCTTCCATAATCAATAAGCATTATTGAGAGTTATATCTCTTGCTAGGACATGGGTCACACCTCTTAGGCCACTACATCTTTCTAGGTGATCAACATTAGCAATAGAAGACATGTGGTAGAGAGGAGTAGATTTGGTGATGGATCTTAGAGAAGGTTGTTTAGATGTCTAGTGTGCCCTAGAGTCGTCCCTGTACTTTTAGGCTCGGGTGTGAAGCTTTGTACATGATGTTTTGATTAACTCGAGCTTTTGGTAGCATTTTGATTCTTGTACATGTGGTATATGTAGATCATGTTTTTCTATATATATGTATGTTGTGGTTGAGTCCACTGAGCAATTTGTATACGATTATAGGCATTTTATATAAATATAGAAAGAAATGGGCTTTCATGTAAGTATTTTTGAGCATGTTGGTGATGTTGAAATCAGTTTCAGATATTCCCTTTTTATACTATGTGGTTATTTTGTGTTTGACTATGTTTTGAGTTTTGAGTAATCTCGTTTAGTGTGACAAGTTCTCATAATTTGGTATCAAATATTTAGGTTTGCTGAATCTATAAGGACACTAGCACTTAGGACTAGGAAGATGTATAAGTAGGGAACATGACATGTGAACATAATGCATACTTGGCGCAATTCTCAAATGTACACCCAAATCAATTGAATTCTAATTGGATGCACACCCAAGGAAAACACACATGGATCTTTTGAATTTATATTGGACCTAGTCCAACACACTTACTGTAACATCCCTGACCTGGGTTATGTTTTAACCCTAGATGATTTGCCTAATAAGTTTGAGTAGATGCTTAATCTTATCTTGTGAAAAGTAATTAGGACTCAAGAGGAACTTATATTCCATTTTGGTCCTTTTTGAATAATGTTGAAACATTATTTTGCTAGTGTTGGACTAAAGTGCAAATTACCCAAGTTGAGGGGTTAAATTGCAAATTTTACATGATAATATGTCACTTATGTGTTGAAGCATCATAATAATGAAGATTATGTAGAGGTATGACTTGTGGTAGCCTGAGTACCAAGAAAGAGCTGATAAAGCAATGTTTGTGCATTAGAACCTAGTTTTGGTGTAATGTGCAATTTACCCAAAACCCAGGGTTCAATATGAAAATTAACACTTCAATAAGGTCCCTAAAGTTTCTTGGCATCATGTAGAGAAAATAAAATGAGAGGGGCGCCTTAATAGAAATAAGTTGGAGGAGAGAGAATCTTGATATTGAAATAATCAAGATTTAATCCTAATTGAAACCCTAATTCAATTTAGTGCAAAAAATAAATAAAATATTTGAAGGGCCTTCAACCAAAATTAAAATGGTTGGATTCATATGTGTTTGTACGTCCTTGAGCTTTTCAAGGACCACGGAATATACTAAGGAGGTTAAAATTCCACTCACCTTATTATAAGAAAAAGAATTTTCACTCAAAAAATGGATATTACTATTATAAGGGTTAATGTGCTTCATTTCTTTTCCTTTAATCCTTGGATAATGAAGAGGTTTTTCAAGAGGATGAATATGGCTTCGTGGCCAAGAAGTGAGGGGGGAGTGGTGGAAATAAGTTTGGGAATTAAAGGAATTAATTCCATTTTCTCTTTCCTTGGAAATTCCTTATACATATCCCATTTCCAACCCACTTAAGGACTTTTCTTGGAATTCCTTTTCTCACTTTGCTTTGGCCAACCACGGGAGAGATCAGGAGAAGGAGAAGGACGACTCTAACCTGTTGGTAAGCTTTTGATCATCTTTCACCTTGGATTCATGGTGAAAACTCAAAATCAATGCTTGATTCTTTATCTTCTTCACTCGATTTCCAATCCTAGCCAACTTCTTCATCTAAAAGCTCAAGAATGGACCTTGGGCAGTTTCTGGAACTTCATCCATCATTAGAGCCGTGGATCTTGGAGATTGGATATCATATTGTGAGGTGGGTTTTATAACTCAAACCCTAAACATTGATATTGCAATCCATTTTTCAATAATTGTTGATTATTTTCTTCAATTTGGTACTCTTTTGATTCATTGCTGAAATTCCCATGAAAAATGGCTGTTGTTCTAGGATGCACGAAGGAAGATGATGATGACATCATCTTGAAACATTTCCCAAGAAATTGATGGGCCAAACGGTTTCCATAAGTTTCTCAAATGGTTTCCCAAACCGTTTGGGAGCAAACGGTTTCAAACCGTTTAAGGGAAAACAATTTCATCAAACCGAATGAGAGCAAACGGTTTCAAACCGATTGGAGGTGTTGACCAGGGTTGACCATTTGGAGAATTGTTGATAATATTGATGGTTAATGATCCACTAATTATAATTGATTAGTTTCAATTGGTTCATGAGTTGAAGGACAATCAATCACCAAACCCTAATTGGGTTAAGTGTTGATTTCTAAATTGATTGAGTTAGAACTTTGGGTTGATTGACCCAAATGGTTTCAAGACCGTTTGGGAATCACCCAAACAGTCTCAATACCGTTTGGAGGTCAACCAAGACCGTTTGGAGGTCTAGGGTTGAGTTTGGTTGGGTATTTGAAGATCCAAAGATACTGAATTGAAATGCAATCAATTGCTGATTTGATAATCAATCCAATGACCCAAACCCTAATTGAATGTCATGGATTTTGATGATGAAATGGGAAAATGGTCTCAACACCGTTTGGAGATCATCCACACGACCTCAAGACTGTTTGGGGGTCATTCAAGACCATTTGAGGTCAGGTCATATCATATAATGATGATGGTTCATTGATTTCAATCGAATTGATTCCACAATGTCAACCATTGATGGTTCTTCAGTTTCAAAACCCTAAGTGATGGTTTCTTGATTATCAACCCTAGTTCAATTGGGTTCAAAACCCTAAATTGAAGGTCTAATTGAATGGTGATTCAGTGGTTCAATTGATGAATACTTTAGTGGTCCAATTGATAGTTTGTTCATGGGTTGGAACCTTGAATCGATTAAGTGTTGAAGACCCTTTTTGGTCCATTCGGTTTTGAGAGGGTTTGGACCAAATGGTCTTAAGACCGTTTGAGTCCAAACGGTCTCAAGACTGTTTGGGACCAAATGGTCTCAAGACCGTTTGAGACCAAATGGTCTCAAACCATTTGGAGACTCAAATCCATTCGATTTCAAGATGTGTTGACTAAACGGTTTCAAGAACCAACTTTGCTAAACGGTTTCAAACCATTTGAACTTAGTGAGCAAGACAGTTTGAGGTCTAAGTGACTAAGATCTTATGAGGTTCAAATTGGTTAAACCAATTGGACACCTTATATGTTCAAAGGTCAATTAGCTATTTGATTATTAATGATGTAGACCGATGATGATTATGAAGGTTAACCCTAACTATGTGTTACTTTGGTTCTATATGAGAAAGTTTTCCTTTGATGGATCTCTTGGTAAAAAGGTTTTAATTTGTAGTGATTTTCGGTAATCCACTGCTTAGAGAACGCTTCCACATTAGTTAATTATGTGTTTTGTGAGTTGTATGTCACACTGATAAATGAATAAATATGTCCCTCCTTTTTCTTGGCATTTCGGGGACGAAATCCTTGTAAGGGGTTTATAATTTGTAACATCCCTAACCTGGGTTATGTGTTAACCCTAGATGATTTTCCTAATAAGGTTGAGTAGATTCTTAATCTTATCTTGTGAAAAGTAATTAGGACTCAAGAGGAACTTATATTCCATTTTGGTCATTTTTGAGTAATGTTGAAACATTGTTTTGCTTGTTTTGGACTAAAGTGCAAATTACCCAAGTTGAGGGGTTAAATTGAAAATTGTACATGATAATATGTTCCTTATGTGTTGAAGAATCATGATAATGAAGATGATGCAGAGGTATGGCTTGTGGTAGCCTGAGTACCAAGAAAGAGCTTATAAAGCAATGTTTGTGCATTAGAACCTAGTTTTGGGGTAACGTGCAATTTACCCAAAACCCAGGGTTCAATATGAAAATTACCACTTCAATAAGGTCCATAAAGTTTCTTGGCATCCTTTAGAGCATATAAAATGAGAGGGGCGCCTTAATTGAATTAATTTGGAGGAGAGAAAATCTTGATATTAAAATAATCAAGATTTAATCCTAATTGAAACCCTAATTCAAATTAGTGCAAAAAGTAAATAAAATAATTGAAGGGCCTTCAACCAAATATAAAATGGTTGGATTAATATGTGTGTGGACGTCCTTGAGCTTTTCAAGTACCACGAAATATCCTAAGGAGGTGAAAATTCCACTCACCTTATTATAAGAAAAAGAATTTCCACTCAAAAAATGGATATGACTATTATAAGGGTTAAGGTGCTTAATTTCTTTTCCTTTAATCCTTGGATAATGAAGAGGTTTTGCAAGAGGATGAATATGGATTCGTGGCCAATAAGTGAGGGGGGAGTGGTGGAAATAATTTTGGGAATTAAAGGAATTAATTCCATTTTCTCTTTCCTTGGAAATTCCTTATACATATCCCATTTCCAACCCACTTAAGGACTTTTCTTGGAATTCCTTTTCTCACTTTGCTTTGGCGCACCAAGGGAGAGCTCATGAGCAGGAGAAGGACGACTCTAAACTGTTTATAAGCTTTTGATAATCTTTCACCTTGGATTCATGGTGAAAACCCAAAATCAATGCTTGATTCTTTGTCTTCTTCACTCGATTTCCAATCCTAGCCAACTTCTTCATCTAAAGTTCAAGAACGGACCTTGGGCAGTTGTAGGAACTTCATCCACCATTATAGCCGTGTATCTTGGAGCTTGGAGATCAGATTGTGATGCGGGTTTTATAACTCAAACCCTAAACATTGATATTGCAACCCATTTTTAATAATTGTTGATTATTTTCTTCTATTTGGTACTCTTTTGATTCATTGCTGAAATTCCCATGAAAAATGGCTGTTGTTCTTGGATGCACGAAGGAAGATGATGATGAAATCATCTTGACACATTTCCCAAGAAAATTATGGGCCAAACGGTTTCCATAAGTTTCTCAAACGGTTTCCCAAACCGTTTGGGAGCAAACAGTTTCAAACCGTTTAAGGGCAAACGGTTTCATCAAATCGAATGAGAGCAAACGGTTTCAAACCGATTGGAGGTGTTGACCAGGGTTGACCATTTGGAGAGTTGTTGATAATATTGATGGTTAATGATCCACTAATTATAATTGATTAGTTTCAATTGGTTCATGAGTTGAAGGATAATCAATCACCAAACCCTAATCGGGTTAAGTGTTGATTTCTAAATTGATTGAGTTAGAACTTTGGGTTGATTGACCCAAACAGTTTCAAGATCATTTGGGAATCACCCAAACGGTCTCGAGACCGTTTGTAGGTAAACCAAGACCGTTTGGAGGTCTAGGGTTGAGTTTGGTTGGGTATTTGAAGATCCAAAGATACTAAATTGAAATGCAATCTATTGCTGATTTGATAATCAATCCAATAACCCAAACCCTAATTGAATGTCATGGATTTTGATGATGAAATGGGAAAACAGTCTCAAGACCATTTGGAGATCATCCAAATGACCTCAAGACCGTTTGGGGTTCATTCAAGACCGTTTGAGGTCAGATCATATCATATAATGATGATGGTTCATTGATTTCAATCAAATTGATTCCACAATGTCAACGATTGATGGTTCTTCAGTTTCAAAACCCTAAGTGATGGTTTCTTGATTATCAACCCTAGTTCAATTGGGTTCAAAACCCTAAATTGAAGGTCTAATTGAATGGTGATTCAGTGGTTCAATTGATGAATACTTTAGTGGTCCAATTGATAGTTGGTTCATGGGTTGGAACCTTGAATCGATTAAGTGTTGAAGACCCTTTTTGGTCCATTCAGTTTTGAGAGGGTTTGGACCAAACGGTCTTAAGACCGTTTGAGTCCAAATGGTATCAAGACTGTTTGGGACCAAATGGTCTCAAGACTGTTTGAGACCAAACGGTCTCAAACCATTTGGAGACTCAAATCCATTCAGTTTCAAGATGTGTTGACTAATCGGTTTCAAGAACCAACTTTGCTAAACGGTTTCAAACCATTTGAACTTAGTGACCAAGACCGTTTGAGGTCTAAGTGACTAAGATCTTTTAAGGTTCAAATTGGTTAAACCATTTGGACACCTTATATGTTCAAAGGTCAATTAGCTATTTGATTATTAATGATGTAGACCAATGATGATTATGAAGGTTAACCCTAACTATGTGTTACTTTGGTTCTATGTGAGAAAGTTTTCCTTTGATGGATCTCTTGGTAAAAAGGTTTTAATTTTTAGTGATTTTCAGTAATCCGCTACTTAGAGAACGCTTCCGCATTAGTTAATTATGTTTTTTGTGAGTTGTATGTCACACTTACTTAAGCCAATCACACATTACCCATAAGCACACAGGGTTGAGTTGTAGTATAGGAAAGTGGTAAGAGAAGGGTCGATCCACAGAGAGAGGGGGCACTAGAGATAGATTACGGTGAGCTATGCTCCTAATGTGAAGTGTAGGGTTTTTAGTGTTTGATTGTGATTTGATTAATAATAGTAATGATGCAAGAAATTAAAAGTGAGAAAGGAAATGAAGTTGAGTAAACCCTAAGTTACCTTAGACAAGTTAAGTCTAATTAATAAAACTAGATAACTAACTAAGCAAGAGCAAGGAACCACAACTAAGTTACTCTAATGAAGCAAGTTAAGCACTAGAGCAATTCAAGACCTAGATTACAATTAGCTAGACTAGCCAAGCATAAAAGATGAACTAGGTACCCTAGCAAAGATTAACTATCAAGAACAAAGCAATTAGCTAAGAAGCAATGAAGGCAAGTTACAACTCTAGCATAATCAAGATAAGCAAACAAGATGGGTTTTAGCAATTAATGGGGGAGAGTAGGTCATTTGGGGGAATGTCACAAGAATCCAAGTTGGGGATTCATATAACAAGCAAGTCCTACATTTTCATTCTAGATTGTCAAACCAAACAGTATAGTCCAATGCAATGAAATAACCCTAGGATATTGGTTGGTCATGGATAGTGTAAAGACTCTATCTTTACAGTCGAATATTTACAAAATGATATCAAAAATATAAACAATCTTTATTACAGTCATGCTTGTACATCAGAGTCGCGGAAGCTTACGTATATGATAACAAGTTAAAAAAAAAATTCATTCCTATCTAGTCTTCAACGGAGGACTACCCAGTACATGTCTCTTCAAGCTCTTCCATGTATCACATGTCCATGAGTTCCCGGAGGGAAGAAGCCTCACATGGACCCCATTGAAGGGAAACAAAAGGTCAGCAAAGCTGGTACTAAATTCTTATATCGAGTTATTTACAAAATATAGGTTCTAAGTATAATTTAGGATAATATCCAAGTCTAGGTAAGGAACATTTGGTGGACTAAATTTGCCAAATCAAGAATAACAATATTTCAATGTTTGTATTTCAAGATCAAATTTCACAAGGATATTCAAAATAGTTCAAGATATAAAATTATCAATATATTTGCAATAATCAACTTTTGAATATTAAGGTTGAGCACTATCATATCATTTCCTTCAAGGGCTAAAGTGCCTTGTGTTCAGTCATCTATGAAAGAATGACACAGAAGCCTAATTGCTATTTTAACCAGTCGACTGGGGGACAACTAATCCATTACAACCTGTGCACAGGGCGGCGGGACGTACCCTGCCTCAAGTGAGACAAAGCTCTAAGGGGCCAAAGCCTAAAGGGACCAAAGTCCAGGGAGTCAAAACTCCAAATAGATAAGTCAAATGCTATTATAATATTCAATACAATCAAACAATAATCAATATGAGGTGGTGAACTTTCAAAGAGGCAGGAAAGGCTTACAAAGTATAGGGTTCACCACTAAACAATGTGCATGGAATTCAATAGGGATATTAATAACTCAATATACAAAATAGAGAATCTAGTACCTCAATTTATCCTCGACTTCATAAATTTCACAAACATCAAAGAATGGCTCCAAGAACGAGAGATCTCTTACATTCAAGTGTCCTGGGAACAGATTGCATTCCTTAAGTTCCTTGGGGTTCTACAATATCAGTTGATGCTCCTCTTCGTCGTGTGGCGTCTATTAGGAAACAGGGGGAAGGCGCTGGATGTAGCAGGTGGACCAAAGGACTCGTATGTTTCTCATATGTCATGCACAACCAACTTTGTTGGAGTAGCACACTTGTCATTGATGGTAGAGGAGAGGAGGGTTCGATACCCTTAATCTTCATCGGTGATGTGGTGTGCTGGTGGTGGTGGCACTGTGGTTGGGTGCAGTAGGAGTTTGCAACATAGTAGAGGTGTTGGGGGGGTCAAGGTGTGATGCCCTAGATTGGTGATTTGTTGGCGTCAGGTCTCTCTGGTGATCGCTAACATCAGATCTGGTCCGCATTTGTTGGTCAGGTTGTGATCCTATTGGCATCACAAGTGGAGGGAGTAGAGATGCGCTAGTGACGAAGGCTATGGTTGCACGGTAGTTCTGGTGATGAAGAGGCAAGGTGGTGTAAGGGGTGATATGTAGGTGTTCGTCAGAGTGCCAAGTCTATCAGAGGACAATCTGTAGATGACGACGTCACCTGGCAGAGTGAAAGGGGCAACATGGCAGAGTGAAAGGGGTGATGCCTACCCGATGACATGTGTCTACTGAACTAAAATCCAATCTCGAGGGTTGGGATTTATATGACCGGGCTTGATTATGGTGTGCTAACTTGACCAATGTTGTTGGGTGAAGAAGGTAGAACGACTTCATTGTGGTGGTGGTGTTGGCGGGCGAGACCTGCTACTGGCTGATAGCACTGCATATTAACTGAAGGGGAAATTGGAGATGGGTGAAATCATGGGCCAACTCCACGATCTGGTTATGGGGTAAAGGAGGTGTCAGTTCGTCGACTGGTGGTGGGCGATATGGAAAATCTGCATAGAGGTCACGGTCGTTTCTTGATCTATAGGCATATAGTTGTAGGTAGTCAAGCTGGCGAGAAGATGGGAGGGCGATGGCATCTGTTGTTGGCAAGGGGTTTCGAGTTGTGTTATGTAGGGTCACGAGGATGTAGGGATTTGTAATCCTGGTTGAAGATGAATGGTTGGCAGGTCCCTCGGTCGTTTCTATTCCAAGAGAGGAATGATCGTGTGGGAGGAGAGAAGACAGCTGGGAGTTTAACAAGGTCTTGTTGATTAATGTAGAGCACTGAAGGGCGCAACCAATGTGCCATGAATAAATGAAAAACGATCGAGATGGAGAGGGTGGTAACCGGATTGGTCATATGTGATTAAGAATTAGTAATGAATTCTAGAAAATGACTTGAACATGTGTGATGAATAACCGTCTTGGCTACGATGATGCTAGGTAACTGATAATTCAAGAAGTGTTCAGTCCACATAAAAGATAGCGGTACTTTTTATAATTATATACAGATGTGGCAGGCTGAGCTCTGCGTGACCCTTTCCCCTTATTTTTTTAATGGTTCAATATGTACAATCTCTTGTAATAACTCTAAGAATTTATAGCTCATAAATTATATATATCATTATTCTATAAATCTGACCACATGTGTAACTCTCAGACTTAGTTATGAAAATGCTCACGATTGAATATGAGACTATCATATAATTGACTATGCGGTCTCCATTATTGATTTTTGTTTGAATATCTAAGAAGCTACACTGGTCTACCCCATGTTCTCACCCTTTTCACTAGTTTTTATGACACTGGACTCTCTACTATGTGTGGGACACTCATTTTCTGGATTTGGTTTTTGATTCCAATCGGATCAAACCTTGATAGTTTTCTCTGACACTTGTTTTATCGGAGAAAAACTATATAATATTTTATTTTGTATATGTATTACAAAAATGTGTCCCCACACATATAAGAGTAGGAGGTGATCATGAAACCTAAGTGAAAGTGAATGACATCAGTCTAGAAGAGAGTGTAGTTCTAGATTTGATGTCTAGAGCCTTTTTGATATATATGTGATAGATGGAATAGATGATATAAGTTTTGATGATATGATGTAAGTCTTATATAGATGATATAGGATTGTTATGATGATCTATGTTTGTCTTTGAGGACTTAGGTTCAGTTTTGAGAATTTGAGATAAGTTTTCATGATGAAAGTATGTGTGCTTTTCTAAGTTAAGATAAGCTAAGTTAAGACTAGGTTGTGAGTCAGCACGAGCCTCAATCTCTTTTATGAAGGAGGACCTATAGTGTTAGGACCAGTTTTGGGGTTAACTCCAGAGAGAGTGAGATCCATTGGGAGAAGGTTAGAGAACCTAAACTCTAAGATATGAGAATTCTGAGATATGTGATATGATATGTCCTAAACTAGACTACTCCTGAGTGAATGAGTTGTGTTGCTTAATGCATGATTCCTATAGTCTTGTTGAACCCTAGATGTCCTTGGGAGGACCAAACCCTAGAGACAGAGAGAGGCTGGTTATATACGTGCATATGTGAACATCAATATGAGTTCCTTCCATCTGGGTGAGGGAGAGAGCCCAAGACCCTGGAGGAAGTAGCTATGTTAGTTTATGTGAAGCCTCATGCTCGGGTTGGTGGTTTCCCACATAGGAATCTAGTGGTGTATATAAGAGAGTTTTGGGTAAGCATGTCTCATGAGTAAATACCTATGAAGAGTATGTCATGTCATGTTTTAGTTTGTGCTTATGTGGCTAGATCTTGTAAGGCTATCTCTAGTGCCAATGAGGTAATCTAAGAACCCTAGACTAAGAGGAAAGATAAAGTATAATAATATGTGATACTCTTAGAGCTGAGTTAGCTCAGAGAGACTGAGCATGGCATTATCCTCTGGTATGAGTTAGGAGAACCTCAATTGGACTATATGAAGTTTTGATATATGTGTAACAAGCCACTCACAATCGTTGTTTAGCACAACTATGGTATAATAAATGTAGGAACGCTATCTAAGTTTGAGATAACATACGAGGGTATGACATGAAGGAAATCTAGAAAGGGTTTAATAGATCTCAATGCATAAATGGTTAACTATATACATGAATAATGATGATAATGTGAAAATGTTGGCTAATCTTATGATGGAATCACATGTAAATGTTATAACTTATTATGAGCAATGAAATAAGATCTTATGAATGGAACATGTTACATGAGGTGTTAATCATAGTACTTAATAAAAATGAAAGATATAGTTTGACATCTAGCACAACATAATGTTGATGACACCTTGACATAATGGGTTAACTCCCTTAGAACATGGTAATATGATGTGGGAACCCTAATGCGTGGGTAAAGATGAAGATGAAACTCTAATATATGAGATATTTAATGACATAACCTAAGTTTCTAAACCTTGAGTTTAACCTTGAATGGAGTGTTTGTGCACCAAGATGGGTGTAAAACCCCCCTAATAGTGCTTTGGATACATGGTTCTAGGTAACTTTTGCGGATATGTTACACATAGAATAGCACCTACATGTGGATGAAGACGTGGTAGTTTTCCTTGGAGTACGAGTATGGTTGACTTTTGAGGGCAAAAGTTCTTTTAAGATGTATATGATGTGACAAAGTGGTTTTTCTGGCTTAATTCCGAGGATGGAATTTCTTTTAAGGTGTGTAGGATGTGATGGAGTGAACTTTTAGAATCCTAAATGTCCAATGACATAAGTGAAATCATATGGTTGAGTTATATTGAGAGTTCCAAGTTTTTGACAAAGTAGGTGTGTTGATGTGATGTTGATATCATGGTTAAGATCTCTCTTTTTATGCCTTTTTGAGGAATTTAATTGAATGGTCTAATAGGTGATTTTGGTCACCAAATTTGAATAGAAGGTAGATCGAAAGATAAAGAAGCTATGGTTAAAATTTGGTGGCATTTGGATGTTGCTAGAGGGAGTTATTTAAGTTTGTATTTCATGAAATAATGTACAAATTGATGATTGATAGACCTAAGTTCCGATTTAGATGAATGTCACACGCCTTGGTTTAGTTAAGGATGCACATACCTTTTCTGGCCATTGGATCCTTGACCCTGTGGTCGCGGGCACTCTAAAGGAGAGGCCACAGATTGGCTTAAGTGGATGTGGCCTTTGGCCTTTGGATGATTATTGGATGACAGACAGTTGTTCTCCTACCTTCGGTTGTAACGCAGAATGTGGGGCAGAAGATGAGGCCATGAATCCTCCCACCACGTCACTTATCGTGGGTGTGAGTGTGTTTTTCCAACTGAGCAGTTAAACTCGCCTCTTTGAAATGAGTTGTTTGACCCCTGTAAATGAACAACTGAGTGACGAGGGAGAGAAGCTACCCAGTCCCTTGTACCTCTCCACTGTGTCTAGCAGGTGGTGACCAGAGGAAAGGAATGGAGCTAGAGTGGGTGATGACTGGAGCTAAGAATGACTGAAGCAAGCATGAGTTTAGGGGAGTCCAACCCTGCCATTTTAGTGGACTCCCGAGGTGGCGATGGTAGTCGACCAACCCCAGTTGGTCGGAGATGGAGGTGAAGCTAGGGGACAAGTGTGGAGTGCTTCTCACCACGATCGTTGGCTATGAGCAAGTTCGTGGAGACCTAGGAAAGCTTTCTAGAGCTTTAGATTGACGCGAAGATGAGTAGAGGCAAGTCGCCTCTTCGTGCTCTGCCGCGGCTGAACCTGCACGGTGGCACCCTACTGGAGAAGGAGCTCCACAGTCGACGACTCAAAGAGGAGTAGTCATGGAGGTGCGGAAGAGGCCGCCGGAGTTGTGATGTTGTTTCCCACTTCTTGGGGAGGAGGAGATCGACGCCACTTGCTCGTCAGAGCCAAGCCGTGTTGTGGCACCCACGTGAAGCAGAGGAGACAGGCGAGTTCTCGAGATCGAGATCGTATGAGAGAAGGAAAGAAAGGGAGTCAGACCGGGTCCAGACGAACGAACCGCCCGACTCCATTGTGAACCCAACTAGCTCAACAAAGAACCAACCCACGGCAAGCAAGGAAGTCGTGCCCCCACATGAGCCACATGTCGGCAGGGCATTGGCCGAAAAAGGTTATAATCTCATAAAACTATCAGATCTTGTATAATTAATAGTAAATAGCTCGTTGATCAGAAAAATACATATAATATACCAAAATTCTCAGAAAAATTCATAGCACAAGATGGAACAATAATATCAGGCTTTTGATGAATAAATATTAGCAATATCATGTAAGCCGTGTAATGCTTGTTTAATGGATATTAAATATCAAAGGATGATATGAAATTATGGGAAAATGTCAGTAACTCCATAATAATGTGTATAGTGCACCTAATGTCTGTGATGATCATGTTGATACACGAAATTATGTAATTTTCTCAATATGGCTAACTAGTGCGAAGAACCTTAATTAAAATGTAATGAATGCATACATGCTCAATAAATGATGAAATCGACAGAGTAAGCTCATACCAGTATATGGAACCTCAGTTTTATTTATGAGATCATAATGATGAACAAATCCTTGTTATATGAAGATGACCCTTAATACATGGTTTAAAACCCTAATGTAGGTTAATGATGTAGCCTAGGGTTAATATGTGCACAATGAGGATATGTAACCTAATGTTCAGATCACGAACTTTGATAATGAGATGTAATCTGGAAAATGACATAAGTGAGATAATCATAAGATAATAATACAAGTACTGATACACATGTCCTAATGAACTAAGTGAAACCCTAATGAATGTGATTAGGGTTAAGATGAGATGTAAGATGATGAGAATCTGATGGTGATTTGTAATCTTGTCTTAATCAGGATTGACCAAGGACATAGTTTATATGAGGAATATGTGATTAGGATGTCTCTTTGGAAGGTACGTCATTACCTCTTACTTGGCTTATTATACAATATGCTTGTGTTATATGTGTAGTAAAATACTTGGCATATGATATTGGATGAAATGATTGTTCTTGTTTGATATGTTGCATGATTTTCCATACTTATTGCTATGAACACATGAAACATAATAATTTGTTCCATTATATCTGAGCACTTCAACTCTTTGGTAGTAAAGTGATGGAAAACAAGTACTTCAACTCTATGGTAGTAAAGTACTTGGAAGTGATCCAACTCTTGGGTAGTAGATCACATTGTGAAATGATCCAAGTCTTTGGTGGTAGATCATAATGCCTAAAGATGTCAAAGCCACTTGGTGGCAGACACACGAGATGTATGATGGAAATGTGCTTAAAATATGTGTTCTCCTTTGTTAATGAACATCTTTGTGCAAGTATATGATTTTATTATATTTCTTTATAACTGCCAAGTACTAGTTTTATCTTATTGCCAAGATATGATGAGAGGTAAACAAAAGACATGTAGGTGTACTTAGTACAATATTCTTGAATATTGTGCTGACGTGTACCATATGTAATCTTTTGTTTAGGTTGTGGTTATGCTCTTGAAAATCCAAGATAGTTGAGAGTTGTATGGCGAGCTGATGTACAGGTGGACCTATTGTATTAAGATCCTATAGTTTAGTAGTAGTACATGTATATGTATAAGTTTGTTGTTCAAGGTGTAATATCAAATGTTGTAACATTTCATGTTGTAATTATATGTTGAATGGTGAACATGTGTGTATGGTTTTATTATTGTTCATGTATATGTGATACTAATTGTTATTTCTGACTTCCTCTTATTTTCTTCTTCTTAGCCTAGTGTGTGGTGTTTAAATTGGGGTTCTCGCTGAGGCGAGGTCTCAATTTGGATGTCACACATTAGATTAAGTTTTAGAAAATCTAGGGACGTCAGAGATGACTTGATGGTCATCTAATCCTTCCTAGATCTGTGGACGCACCATTAGACGGTCTAGATCACTCAGGGTGAGTGAGTCATGGATCGCTAATGTCAGCTCCGTGTGACAAAGATAGAATTAATCAAAACTATACACTTGATTAATGATATCACGATAAATTTCGATCAAAACTATATACAAACTTGTGAAAATCATGGAGGGAGCTAGGAATGTCCAATTGACTTGAAATTTGAACCATAGGTCCATCATAGCATTCCTTATATGTTGGTAAAGTTTGGGCTCGAGATTCCAAAATTTGAGTGATCAATTAATCTTTAGGTGAATTAGGGTTTTGAGTTAAAGTAAAGTAAAGGAACAAGGTATAAAAGGAATTAGAAAAACCACTTTATCACAATGTTAGTTGTTGGGATGATGCCTCCTAGGTATCCACTTTTCAAGGTGATGTAAAGGCACATGAGTAGTAGAGGACTCAAAAGTCCAAGGAGTGCACTATTGCAAAGAAGCCTCCTGTAGTCTTTGTTGGAGAAGCTTTGTGTATCCACCTAGACCCATCATGTGGTTGTGTACATTCTTTGCACGCCTTTCTCTTTGAGCATCGCTTAAATCCTAGTTAATCCAAAACATATGTTGAATATGTAATACAATGAATTCATAAGAATGTATTCTAAATGAGGAGGCTTAATACCTTGAATTCATTGATTTTTCATGAAGCAACAGACACCTCCCACATCTTCAAATCAAGATAGTTCTATTGCTCAGTGGCTGACTTTTTCTTCTTATCAAAGTTTAGTATGTATTCTCTTGTGTGATTTATCATATAATTCCTTAGTACCCTTCTATAACGTTGCAAAACCTTTTTATGATGTAGTTTTCATCCAGGTCAAATATTCTTTGTAAAGGTTCATACACTTAATTGCATATACTTAAAAAATAGAATTATAAAACTCTTTAAAAATACAAGTGTATATGATAATATCTCACACACAGTTCTCCCCATATTAAGTATTTCATGCCTTGAGCAATTCTATGCCAAGATTCTATTATTACAGTACATATTCTATGAGTAAGAACCCCTAGATATGCCACAAAAGATCGGTGGTTCTTTCCAACATGATTTCCTTCATCATCAAACTCAATGACCAACTTTGGTTCATCACCTATTTGCTCGACTAACTTGTTCATCATGGTGATGCCTCTTATTTTTGCATGTTGATGATGATGCTCATTAAGATCAACAAGATCCTTAGGGTGCACATCCTCAGGGTGCATATACTCAAGCTAAAATTGACAAGAAGCATAATCAATAAATATGTAACTTATAAATGTGATAAAACAATAAAAAATACAACAAGAAATAAATGTAATAAAATAATACAATTTACTCCAGTGTCATCCTCACAGTGCACATTGTCATGGTGCTCATCTCATAGTAATCATCATCATGGTCATCATATTCATGGTCAGATGCCATCTAAAAAAAATTCATATAAAAAAGGTCAAACAATAAAACACTAGTAAAGAATGTAAAATGTACATCTAACATTAAAAAAAGAAAAGCATGCCTCTAATATTGATTGAATCTTGGTTCAATTAACATTCCCTCTGTGCGATCTCTATGAAAATATAAGTCAGTTTTATCTTCAACATTTGGTGTTGGGAAACCAACTGAGAATGGACTGGAGTCATCATACTTGTCATAATACTCTTCTTCATCTATAGGATCTAGAATGAATTGCCTTTTACCATGAAGAAAAAACAACCATTTTTCATTTGTAGGACCATCAATATAAAATACTTGTTTCTCCTGTGATGCCATTATGAATGGGTCACCCTTCTCTCTAATCTTTTCAAAAGTCACTAATGTGAAACCCAATTCATCCACTACAACTGCTTTGGTGTTATCAACCCAATTACACCCTTCTCATCAATCTTTAATGTTGTATCCAAACAAATTAACATATGATGGAAAGTCATTAATAGTTGAAAACAACATAGCATGCATATGAAATGTCTCTTTGCACAAAGAATCATAGGTCACACAACTTCTCCCCAGAGTTTCTTTAAGTCATCAATTAGAGGTTCAAGATAAACATTGAATCATTGCCAGGTTGTTTAGGGCCTGATATCAACAATGAAAACATGGCATACTTATTTTCATACATCACAATGGAGGAAGATTGTAAATAACAATCACAATAGGCCAAGTTCTATGTTTCTCAATGTGCCTTATGGATTCATCACATTGGTATAAAGCCCAAGTCTTAGATTCATGACTTCTTCTCCAAATTAAGGGTACAATAAATTGACCTTATTCTACTATGGGGAATCAGACGCATGTTGCATGATCCCATAATTATTTTTCTTTGCCTCTGCATGCCATGTTAAATTCTTAGAATCCATGGTATTGGAAAACAAGTGTTGAAACTGTGGTATTATAGGTATATACCACACCACCTTAGCAAGAGAGCCAGTTTTGGACTTCCTGAAAGTCGTCATTTTATACCTTGACGCCCCACAATTTGGAAAATTCGTCAAGTCTATATAGTCCTTTCAAAATAACACATAGTCATTTAGGCATACATGTATCTTCTTACCCTCCATTACCGTTGGGCACAACATTTTCTTTAATTCATATGTTGAGATGGGAAGCTCATTGCCTTGAGGAAGAATTTCTTTCAAGAAAGACAACAATGATGTGAAGCTTTTGTTGCTCCATCTATTGTTAGCCTTCATAGTGAACAATCTCAACTCAACGCTCAACTTCGTAAACTTAGTACAACATAAGTATAATGGTCTCTCAACATCTTGCACAATGTTTCTAAATAAGGAAGGTGGATCAATTTTCTCTACCCCAAAACTATCTAGCACCGCTTCAACTGTGATTATCAGAATTGGGTCATTCATATCTACATCATCATCAACAATTTCTTCTTCAACAAAAGTACGACTATCGACATCTATTGATCTCATAGTAGGAATCTATCCATGCTAGTACCATTATGTAAAGCCATGTACAATCCCATTTCACATGACATGACTTTTGATTTCGTGAACAATGTTGAATTTTAAGTTGTTACTGTAATTCCTACATGGAAAATAGAACCTATCTCCAGATAGTTTCCTATGTTCCTTCATAAATCTTATAAACTGATCAAGACCAGTAATAAGCTCTGGGGTGCAACAATTTGGAATGTTGAGATCCATGATCTATCCATTCTATGATCAAAGAGAAATAATTATTAGGGTTTAAGGTTTACATGATTAGGGTTTAGGGATTACATGCTAGGGTTTATCATTTAGGATTAAGGGATAAGGGTTTAAGGATTAGGGTTTAGGGTTTACACATTAGGATTTATGGTTTACAAATTAGGTTTTAGGGTTCAATAATGAATGTGTACCACCTATCCCATTCTTGAACACCTTATCTTAGTAGTAAGTGTATAATGTGTATTTGGTTTTCAAGAAAATTTCATAATTCCCCACAATTCTCCAAGTACACTGATGTAGATTGGAAAATATCCACCTACATATGTACTTGGAGAATAGATGGGGAAGTGCTGAAAAAACATTTAGAAAAATAAATACACATTGTACACTTACATCCTAAGTGAGATTAAGTGTTCAAGAACAGTCCCAAACCAGGGACTGTTAAATATTTACTCCTAATGAGTAAATCTCAGATGAATTTCTAGGACAACACCTTGATCTAGAAATTAGGATTTATAGATTAGGGTCGGTCTTTATGCTACACATCTATTGGTCATTTATCAAAATTTACATACCAAAAAAATTAAACACTTAATTATGCATACATTTTGAAAATTATATAATTTAAATAACAAATATGCATAATGTTACCAAATATACATGCATAAAGAATTAACATAATTATGTCATAATCATATATGAGATGAATATAATTTGATCTAACAAGAGATGATTAGTTTAAGGATGAGAAAAGATGATATGAGATGATAATAATTTGACCTAGTATTTTCATAATGAATAAAAAATTTAACATAGTTATATCATAATCACAGGTAGGCATGCCATTCTCCAAATAGACATAGGTTCCCCTAGGATTTTCAAAATTGACCTAAATCAGACCTAGTTTTACCTAAATGAATCCTAGTTATACCTAAATCAGACCTAGAATTTCAAAATTTAACATAATTTCATTTTACCATATATTCTTAAAACAATTATAGCTAAATGTTTTAAAAAGCACACCTTAATAGCAGAAGTAGAGGGTGGGAGCAGAAACGATGTCTAAACTCCAAGAGGTAGGGACAAGACGTAGAGGACGTCATGGCAGGAGCTGCAGAAGTGGGCAGCGGGAGCAATGGCAGTAGAAGAGATAGAAGCAACATCAGAGGTAGGAGCAATACAAGTAGTGGCAATGACGAAAACCAGAGGAAAGAGTACAACAAGTAGCGATGGTGGAGTCACACAATCACCAAAATCAAACGTGCAACAACATCTAGGTATCACGATGAAACATGGAAGTGGGACAAGAAAAATTTCACAAGTTCTACTAAGTGCACTTTATTTCCAATTCTACGAAAACAATGACGACAATATGTATAGTCGTCAGTTGCTTTAGAGAAAATGACAATTTAGTAAACAATATGTCATAAATTTTTAAGAGTAAAACTGACGACATAAACCCTCCTAAAAAAAACTCAGCCTTAGTCAGGAGACTTAGTCAACGATTTGTTTGAGACAAACCGATTACTAATTCCACACTTTGTCATAGGTTTATTCACTAAAACCAATGATAGAGGCCCTCAACCAAAGAAAAAAGGCCAGCCCTAGTATGACTAAGTCATCGACTGTGGAGAAAAAATCAACGACTAAGAAGAGATTTTAGGATAATAATATTTTCATAGGAACATGGCAGGAATCATTTATCGTTGATTTATTGACTTTAAATCGACACCATTGTACACTTTTTTCATGGTTACAAAACTTCCCACGTTGGTTTTGCTACTAAAAACTGACTACATAAGTATTTTGGAGGCAAAATTTATTTTGCCTCCAAAAGTGTTTGTCGTTGGTTCTTTGGTAACTGACTCTAATCTTACAATGTTTGAAGGAAAAACTATATCCCTAAAAAATTATATTTTGTGGATTATCTAAGTTATTGGTTTCACTAATAGAAAACTGACATTATAAAAAAATGGCACCCGTGTCTTTTATATATCAACAACTTTTGACCAATGGTGAAGGTTGTATTCTATAACCGCCATTGTTAAATATATGGTGTCGACTTTTTAGTGGAATCAGAGTTAGCAAAAGTTACATTAGATGTCAGAAATGTACTAGTGCAATTTCTTCTCCTATCTTGAGCATCCCTTACCCTAGAGACACCTCTCTTTGTCCCCTCCAACCTCCATCCTCCTTCACATTGTGGGTGACATTGCTTGGTAATATAGAAAACACACTACAACATGCTTTTCATTAAAAACATCATGATTTTGGATTATTTCACTTCATATGTTTTTGCCACCAATTATAGATGTAATATCAACTACCAATTCCAAATTGAATGTTGTCTTCTTCCTCCACCACCACATTTTGTTTCCTTCTTTTATTCCCATGGCATCACCTCCTATTTGTGTTGGGTTTGAATTCATGAATGCACGACAACTAATGTATAAGACCATTTTTATGGCTTGCTACCACCTATGGTGTCTACATGATGAAGAACTATGCTCACCTAATCTGCCCAACATGTGTGTACATATTGTGGTACCCTTTAAAGTAAATTGAACAATAAATATAATTATATTGACCATTAGAAGGTATCTATCTTTCTTGCCAGCAAAGCAAGTGAGAGTCCATCCCATCGACTTTATACTACCTAGTGCACATGCATTTGTTAAAATATTAATGATTCTATTCACACCACTATTTATTAACTACAAATGTTTTCTCTCTCTTAACCAGTAAAATATAAGATTACATTACCTATATGATATATCATTCTCATATGTATTAAATAATGATATCCAAGGTAGTATTATTGTTCATCTCCTAGTTGATATGATAGTTACCTGACTACCAAATAGTAAGTCAAAATTTAACACATTATTATATATCCTCCCCAACTATTTTACATGTACCTAAGTCAATGAGTATGAAATATATCGGTATATGGATACCACCATATTAATCATGATCTTATACAACAATATCTCTAAATTAATAAGTATGTATCATGACCTTGATAATGAAATGATAGGTATTAACTCATTCCTAACATGATCAAGTATATATATGTATATATATATAAATAACTAGATTGATACATCTCATTTGTTATTTCATTCTCAGTCAATATCAAAATATATGCACTATCTAGCTAGTCAAATGTTGAAATTTCTAATCTAAGAAATGATCTGAACATTCTTATTATCCTAACTAAAAACAATGTTCCATTAATTTCAACTTTATCATCTATTCATATTGATCTCCCCTTATTTCTATTAACCATTTTTCCAATGTGAGATTGTAAAAAATATGTTCTTGTCTACCTATGTGGTAGAGCTAATGCCAAATCATTATCACATACTAGTATGATTTCGTAATAATTGTGTCATATATAGATGCCTCCACTCCAAGTAATTGTTGTGTTACTAATGTTCAACACTAAAATAACATGATATTAAATTGGTGAGATCATCTCCAAACCTTTTAATATATATTATTGTAGTTTGTGTGTGAAGATCTTTGGATGAAAAACTGCTATCGACATTTATGCGACCATCATTAGTTTCTAGAAATGGATTTAAATAAAGTTAGGATAGCTACATGTTTGTATATGTCATGGCTAATTTGTGCAAAACATTTAATCGAAGGTGAGATAATGACTTATAGATTGAGAATAGTGTTAAGGTTAGTCAATAAAGATGGAGTATGTGCATCTTCCAAATTTTTGTTTTGGCACCTGTGAACTAAAACCATAATTTGTTATATGTGATGCATAACCCTCTTTACAACTCATTTTTGGAATCTTTTGAATCCTTTTTGGAAAGGGCTTATCATTCTATGGTTCTATATGACTGAACACTTAATTTCTGATCTCCCTTTTACATGGGTCCTATGACCCTGATCACCATGATAAGAAACAAACCTGCTAGTTCTTTTGTTAAGCATATGTATTGATTCATTGGCATAAAATAATATATGTGTTCTTATGTGTGACATGGTATATTCTCACACCAGATAGGGTGAATGAGTGGATTCTATACATTCTTGCTCCATATATATTTATTAATGAAGATGTGATTAATTTAAGTAATATTTTTAATAGAAAAGATGTGTTTCATTTTTTATTGACTCCACATTTTAATAGTAGATGTGTTTTTTCCTAACAAATTTACATGATTGTTTAATACTATCCTATTTCTCTCATTTATTACTCATGGATTCTTCCTTTATGCATGTATTGTAGCGTTCTAAGGGAAAGGAGCACAATGGAAGTACAAAAAATCTCCCAACAAACTCTCATCCAATAAATCCATTATTGCAATAAAATATTGGCATATAGACATAGAAGGAATATTGAATATAGCCTATCACATTCTAGTTGTCTAACAAGTAGACATGTATTATTATGGGTATAACTCACACTTTTTGATCCACATATAATGTCTTCGTTGTTATAATTGTTTTTGCCTTGTCCTTACAAGAACACATTGTGTTCTCCTTGGAGAGTTGCTCATCCTCATGCCTCTACACGAGGGCCTTGGTTTCTATGTCTTGCATAGATATGTGATACCTCTTGGTACACCACCAATGTTGTGAAGAGGAAGTGGAACTTAGAGTCATCAATGTGCTAGTTTCTCTCTCTCCCTCTTCTCCAACTATGGGATGACATCCTTGGGATGAGTTTTTTTTCTCTCCAAGAGGAGTAACAATTAGACAACTTTTATCTCTATGTGTTTCAAGTATGTCTTAACCCCTTATATATGCACCCCTTGTATTGAAGAGTCATTTTCTTGATTTCCAAAAATACAACTATGTTCCTAATTAAAAACTCAAAATACAAAATGACAAAACTTGGATAGACTTACCAACCAGTCGATTCGTTATCCAATTAACTAGTTGGTATATTGAGTTGGTTCATTGACCTGTGTTGGGCTGATCAAATCGACATGTTTGATCCAAAACAAACAAGTATCCTTTTTCTTTTTTGTTTCTTGACATGTATTCAACTGACCATTTGTCCTATCTGATAGAACAATTGGCAAGTTTACCAAATGGTAACCAGTAAATCAACTAGCAATAGTCCAATGGTTGTTCTAAACCATCCACTCGACTAATTGTCTTAACTAGTTGACAAGATAGGAAATCATCATGTACATAATTATAATGATTATAATCATGTGTATGATTGCAAACTACAACCCCTTAAAAATCATTATGTGTACGGCCCATAAGTTTCACATTATGTTTCAAGTGATGTCAGAAACCTTACAAGAAAAGAGAAATATATAGTAACATGTCATTCCTATAAAAGTGATTGAAATAAGTTAAAAACAACTTTAACCTATAAGTTTACAATTCTACATGACTTTATATTCCATTGTTAGAGATATCCAAATTGAACTTGAGCATTGAAGTAGTCATTGTAGGGAAATATGTCTATCGAGAAGGTAGCGGAAACACAATTTTTTATCTACGATATTCTCCATAATTAGCCGATCGTGTGAATAATTATAATATGGAAATGATGGTTTCGACAATAACCCTGGTCCTAGAGAAAGTTCAGCAACAATCCTCCTCGTTGTAGTTGCAAAACTCTGGCTCCTAGTTTGCCTTGTGACTCGTATGACTGCTCCTCCATGTACAACAGACTCGAGCATAATCTTCTACAGTAGCTCCTCTTGTCATAGACTGCTAGTTGATGATGTCCTCCACAGGAGAACACAATAGCCTACCACCTCTAGAGAAGTCTGCACAGATCACCTAGAACTCCTATCATCCTACTAGAATGGACAGGAAGGAGTCGTCCCTTCTATTGGCGTACAAGTCACCACTTTTCTCTCCCACAACAATGATCTCAATTTCTCTCTCCCTTGGTATCCCTCCCTAGTCAGATAGGACTTGATTGGGCTCTCATAGTTACCCCAAATAGAGAGGACAATGTTTGTCAGAGCAACTGATTCTTAATTGTCTGTGTTGTGCTTTAGAAAGTCCCCCAATACCCCTCTATTTATAGGCATGGTTTGGATCCAAGTTCCCATTACAATCATCACATGATTGGCTCTCTGGGCATACATACCAACACACTCCCACTTGCACTTAGAGGCCAACACCTAAGAATCTTATTCCAAGTGATCTAACATGAACATCATGCTTCTACTGTGAAAATGCCTTAGTCAAGGGGTCAACAACATTGTTCTTAGTTGGTAATTTGCAAATCATTACATCTCCTCATTATATAATCTCTCGTATGAGATGGAACCTCCTTTGTATATGCTTTGAGGACTGATGTGATTTGGGTTCCTTAGCTTGTGCAATAGCTCCATTACTGCCACAATATAGCTCAATTGCATCTCTGATGCTTGGAATGACCCCATGTTCTGTGATGAACTTCTTGATCCATACAACCTCCTTTGCCGCACTCAATGCAACAATATACTAGGCCTCTGTTGTAAAATCGACAACTTTATCTTTCTTGGAACTCCTCCAGTTAGCAACTCCATTATTAAGGCAGAACACGAATCCAGATTGCGATTTGTAATCATCTTGATCAGTCTGGAAGCTTGCATAGGTGCAACCCTTTACCACCAACTCTTCCTATCCACCATAGACCAAGCACTAATCCTTAGTCCTTCTCAAATATTTGAGAATGTTCTTCACGGAGGTCCAGTGAGCATCACCTGGTCTGACTGATATCTTCTCATCATGCACAAGGCATATGAGATGTCTGGACAAGTATACAACATTGCGTACATGCTTGATCTAATTGCTGAGGCATATGAAATCAAACACATGAGTTCTCTTACTTCACAAGAATCAGGAAATTGACTCTTAGAGATGGTCACTCCATGCAACACTACCATGTTTCCTCTCTTTGAGTTCTTCATGCTGAACCACTTCAACACTTTGTCAATGTATGTGCTCTGACTTAGTCCAAGAAGCCTTCTAGATCTATCTATATAGACTTTATCCCCAAGATGTAGGATGCTTTTCCCAAGTCTTTCATAGAGAATGTATTTTGAATCCATGTCTTTACCATTTGTAAAGTATGGATGTCATTCCCCATCAATAGTATGTCATCTACATACAATATGAGGAATGGCACAATGCTCCCACTAACCTTCTTGTACACACAAGGTTCATCTTCATTTTGAATAAAGACAAACCTTTTACTGTCTCATCAAAATGTTTCCCGCTCAGAGATGCTTGCTTCAATCCATAGATTGACCTTTGTAGCTTACTGACTTTATTTGCAGACTTTGGATCAATAAAACCTTCAAGTTGTATCATATATACATCATCAATAAGATTCCCATTAAGCAATGTAGTTTTAACATGCATTTGTCAAATGTCATAGTCATGATAAGCTGTAATAGCAAGCATATATGATCATGATGGACTTAACCACGACCACTGGAGAAAATGTTTCATAATAGTCAACACCTTGAACTTGTCTGAAACCCTTTGCAACCAAACTTCCCTTGTAGGTTTGAACTTTTGCATCTGTGTTGGTCTTCTTCTCGAAAACCCGCTTGCATGCCATGGGTTTTACCCCTTTAGGCAGATCCACCAAAGTCCATACTTTGTTGGTATATATGGATTCCATCTCAGATCTCATGGCCTCAAGCCATTTTTCATACTCTAGTCCCTCAATAGTATCTTGATAGAACATTGGCTCATCATCTATGGCCAATTTACTACCTTCCCGAGTTACAAGATATCCAAATCTTTCAGGCTCAAGGAGTGTCCTATTAGATCTATGAGGTTTCTATGTTACTTGAGGACTTTGAGACTGTACAACACTTTGTGATTCACTTTGTTCCTCTTGTTTATCTATCAGTTCAATGTTTTCTTGTTGGTCTCAAACCTCTTCGAGTTCCACTTTCCTCCCACTGATTCCTTTGGAGATGAAATCCATCTCAAGGAATGTAGCATACCTAACAACAAACACTTTGTTGTCAGATTGAGAATAAAACTAATATCCTTGAGTTTCTTTAGGATATCCAACAAAATAACATTTATCAGATCTTGGGTCAGGATTTTCAGGAAATATTTTCTTGACATAAGCTTCACTACCCTAAATCCTCATAATAGACATATTGGGACACTTCCCATTCCATATCTTATATGGTGTCTTTTAAACCAATTTAGATGGTACTCGGTTTAGTGTAAATGCGGCAGTTTGTAGAGAATACCCCTAGATTGTGCTCAGAAGCTCGGCTAAACTCATCATAGATTGCACTGTATCTAGTAATGTGTGATTCCTTCTTTCTAATACACCATTATGCTAAGATGTTCCAACTGTAGTCAATTGGGATACAATCCCATGGGCCCTAAGAAGATTCTTAAACTCTTGGTTTAAGTATTCTCCACCTCTATCAAAATGAAGTGACATAATGCTTTCACCAAGTTGGTGTGTACTTCATTCATAATCTCCTTGAACTTTTGAAGAGTTTCTGACTTATGTTTCATTAAATAAACATAGTCATACCTACTGAAGTCATCATTGAAGGTAATGAAGTACTGATACCCACCTATAGCAGTTGTTTTAAAAGGTCCACACACATCAGTATGTATGAGTCCTAATATATCACTAACTGTCTCATTGTTACCAGTGAAAGGGGTCTTAGCCATCTTTCCCATCAAACAAATTAAATTTCAATGTCTCTACTGATTCAAAATAAAAAATCCAGATAACCATCTTTATGGAGTCTAGATATGTGATTCTCATTTATGTGTCCTAGACTACAATGCCAAAGGTATGTCTTGTTTGAGGTGTTGAGTTTTAGTCTTTTGGTATTTAAATTATAAAAACTTGTCTTTAGATCTAACAAATGAAGACCATAATACATTTTGGCACTGCCATAAAAGATCCCATCTTTTAAAATAGAACATCAACTATTTTTATTATGGAACTCAAAAGCATCCTTGTCCATACAAGATACCAAAATGATGTTTCTATTTATAGTAGGTACATAATAGCAGTTCTTTAACTCTATTATAAACCATGTGGGTAGAGATAAACTATAGGTTCCAACTGCGTTGGCCACAACTCTTGTGCCATTATTAACTCAGAGTTCCACCTCGTCTTTAGGCAAAGGCCCACTTCCTTTTAGATCCTACATATGAGAGCATATGTGAGATCCACATCCGGTATCTAGTACCCATGATGATGAAGTAGATAGGTTTATCTCAATAACTTATATACTTGAAGTGGATATCACCATCCCCATATTCTTCTTCATGAATTCCTTCAAGTACAAAGGATGAGATCCTCTTGCACTTTTCTTTATGCTTATCTCGAGTGTTTAAGATTTGGATTCGGGATTGACCTTAGAACTCTTCTCAATCTTTCTTTGTTCCTTGGACCCAGCTCCACTAATCACCATGACAGGCTTGTCCTTCTTCAATTTTGCTTCAGCATGAATCAACATGGCAAGCAAGTCTGACATTTGTCTAGCTATATTATTCACATGATAACATGCAATAAAGAGGCAATATGATTCTGACATAGTCTTTAGAATCATATTAGTGGCCAACTCTTGGCTCAAGGTGAGTCCCAATTCTTCAAGATGATACATATGTCCAATCCTATTGAGCACATGTTCTTCTACTGAGGTTCCCTTTGTCATCTTAGGCTCAAGAAGAACCTTCAGGATATCATCCCTTTCTTTCTTTGTAAGACAAAGTGTCACCTTCTTAAGATGTGGTACCATATCAAGAACACACATGTCTTCACATTGCTCATGCAACTAATAGTTCATGCAACTAAGCATAAGGTACTTTATCTCTAAGGCATCATTGGCATGCTTCCAGTAAGCATCTACTTGTGCCCTAGGTGCATTAGGAGTAGGTATTTCTGGCACTGGTTTGTAAGGACGTAGAGCTTGCACTCCTCATTGAGAACCCTTGTCAAAGTCCAAAACCAGTCGTTGAAATTTGTCCCATCAATTCTTTCCTTCTTTAGGACCAAACACAAATGGGATTTGTTCGTCATATGATTCTACATGGGAAATTTTGCATTTTGTCAAAAACCCTTTTTGATTTATTATTTTTGACAATATTAATTAGGTATTTAATTATTATTGCTCAAACTATTTTATTCAAATTGATAGCCCTCAATATCAATTTGGAATATTGCAACATACATTATTATAGTGGGCCAAATCCAAGATAATTTGACTATAGCCCAATCAACATCACAAAACGTAGTCAACCATCAAGTTAGGCAACTCTTTCTAATTTCATCATATGCAATTCTAGATAGATGATATGCGCAACCCCTTTCCATAGTCATCTTCATGGCTCTAGGCCTAGACGCTCTGAGAGTCACTAGTCTAGCTTGACCCAAAAGTTAACATGATAGTAATGCACCCCATGGAGGAGGAAACTACATTATTACCATCACATTTCCATGAGATAGACGTCGCACCACATAAGGGCGTAACTTACACTTAGTTGGTCAAGCTTTTCATGTGTGTCAATTTTTGGAAAGCATGTAATAATTGATATTTTATTTGAGGGAGTTTGTATTTATAAATACATATACTTTATTCAATCACCACATATATAGTTTGTATCATATACATGCTATATCCCACAACGTAAACATGCAATAAACGAAAGTGATGGTTATGGCCAACCTAATGTAATTCATTGGAGATACAAGGAATTAAGTCATCTAGGTCTACATCACATGCAGAAACCTATTGTTGATGAAGATATGTGCTTTCCAATCTAGGTTGATTGGTCTAACCCTTGAACCAATCGACTCACGTCATGACTGGTTGTTTAGTCGTCTCACCAATCATCTGGCTCCTTCAGTCAACCATCTGTTGGCTCCTCTAGCTGATCGGTTGGGTCCACCAGGTAATCAACTTGGCTCGTCCTCCTGGTCCTCCATGGTCCTTTAGTCAGTTTGCTCATCTTTGGGACATCTTCTTCTTTGTACTTCAAGACAACCATTTTGTAGTTTCCCAATCACACACGAAATTGGCAATTCATTTCCACTTAATATCACATATTAATTTCCTTGATCAACAAGTAATGTGCAATCAAAACAAACTTGGAAATATCTAGAACCTTCCCTTAGCCAAACTAGGCCATCTTGTCCATGCGATATGGTCGTCTCGCTCTCCCAGACATTCATATGATGAGACGAGTTGAGACAGTCAGTTCAATCCATAGACAATTTCAACTTGAACTATTCTGACACTCCAAATGCCCATCTCAAACTTTGAGATGGTCGTTAGGCACTCCAGACGACCATCCCATGCCATGAAATGGGCGTTTGGCAATGCAGACAGGCTGTTTGTTGCGTAAAATCAATTACCTAAACGTTTTAGTACTTAATTCATCTATCATTCAAGATCAAACCCCTCTTGTAGGTCAAGACCTGTGTGTGTGACCCTATAGGTCTCATATTACATTGGCAGTGAATGTCCATAACAACTTATGACATCACAAGTAACGAGTAGTGCCTAGTCACACATCAATGCTACCCAAGTAAATGGAAAGTTAGAGAACAACTTCAACCTACAATCTGTGCATGGTGTTGCAGTGTTTGTATAGTTCCTATGTCATTGATGTTCGAATTGAACTCGAGGCATGGAAAAAGTCACCCTCTTCATCATTCAATCTTGTTTCTTGAACCAGAGCAGGCTGTCTAAGATATATGTAAGCTCAATATCACATATTGACTTACATATCCATGGACATGAATTTCTCAATGTCATTAATCAAGAGGCCTAGAACATCAAACTCCTATAGGAGGGATGAATCCCATTTCTATCATTCATAGTCTATCCCCATGTGTCAAAGTCATCCAATCATCACCTTTATAACAACCCATTTTTCAGGACTACATTTGATGATGTCAAAGTGTACCCAATGACATGTCATGAGTATAATGATTTTAGGTCTAAGAACCACAACCACCACCATCACTATGAGAGATGATTATGACTTCCATGATGTTGGCTTCCATGTGTCAATCTCGCGGTGGGTCTGTCTGATACACTATTCTCTAACATGTATTTGTGTGATTGGTTTGATATTGCCATGTCATGACTGTAACAACCTGGGCCCACTTCCCAAGGCTCTAGTAGAGTTTCAAGAATGACGACTGGCCCCACATACCATCACTAGCCTTAACTGTGCTTTTTTTTCACACTCACGTGCAAGCTGGGGTCAACTTCCCGACTGGTCACCCATCCTAGTACTACTCCAAACTGAGCACGCTTAACTATGGAGTTATTTAGTGATGGGCTCCCGGAAAAGGAGGTTCACCTTGGTGATATGGGTAGTCCAATCATTCCTTTTAAGATCATACTATCCAAGGCCTCAAATCCTGGGATGTTACAATCTCTCCCACTTAGACTCTTGACGTCCTCATCAAGGCTCAACTATATGGCCTCATAATCTGATCCCATTTCAGTGCAGACCCACAATGGCCCATGGACACCCAACTCCCGATCACGAAATACCAGTGCAAGGGTGGCTACGTCAACCATGGACATCCCTTTCCTACATGCCTGGACTGCACGACTCAAGACTGGCATGCCACATGCCCATGCGGGCCCCACCTACTGGAGGGGTTATGGCTCTAATACCATTTGTAACGACCTGGCTCCACTACCCAAGGCTCTAGTAGAGTTTTAGGAATGAGGACTGGCCTCACAGACCACCACTAGCCTTAATTATGCTTTTTTTCCACACTCACACACAAGTCGGGGTCAACTTCCCGACTGGTCACCCATCCTAGTACTACTCCAAGCTGAGAACGCATAACTATGGAGTTCTTTAGTGATGGGCTCCTAGAAAAGGAGGTGTACCTTGGTGATATGGGTAGTCCAATTATTCCTTTTAAGATCATACTATCCAAGGCCTCAAATCCTGGGATGTTACAATGACTAGTGAAATTTTGTCATCAACCAACTCACACTCAGATCTTATATGTTATTGATGACTATCAACCTTCCACAATAACAACTGATCAGGGACATAATGAGAATACGTATATGTACTTTTAACATCCATATGATCTCATTTCCCCAAGGCTAATACTTGAAGACATATGTTGTTGAGTAATATAATTCTCTAGACATTTATAATGTTACATCATTATCTCATAACTAAATTAAATAGAATTATTTGGAAGTTTGCCTTTTATTAATAATCAAATCATTTTTTTACAAATTATGACATTACAATCATCACATGATTGGCCTTATGGGCTTACTTACCAATAATCATTCTCTTAATATTCAATCTATGTTTCTTGAACTAGAGTAAACTATTCAGATTGTGTGAGCCCATTTTCACTCACATGATCATGTCCATCCATTTCATAGTCTCACTTATCAAGTGCCTAGATATTACTCCAATAGGACGAACAAATTCCATCTAAACTATTCACAATAATCCACAAGTGTAATAATGAACCCAATCACTACTTATATGCACTGCTTATTTAGAGTCATGTTGGGCAGTGTTAAAGTGCAAAAAACAAGATTTCATCATTGTAGTGATTCATGTCTAAGGATCAAAGTCACCACTATCACATTGGTATATGACTCTAACTACCATGATATGCATTTCATGTTTCATTCTCAAAGAATGTTTTTCTAGTACAACTTGGTCATTAACAAGAACCTATGTACCTGAATTGATATCCAATATCATGACTAAAGAGATACAGCTACCATCCATCACACACTAATTGTTTGTATTATTTTTGTCCTATATATCATGAATAAGAACATACTAAGGTCATAACAAAAATGAATACTCTTAAATATACATACATTCTCATGTTAGTCCTCTAAATAAATCATATTTCATTGAGTTAGAATAATCTTATAAAATTATGATTTTTATTCATTATGTCAATGCTAAAACAAACATTATAAGTGGAATTTCCATTTGTTAGTAGTCAAATCATACACAATGTATCCCATGAAAATCATCACATGATGTCCCTCATGGAATACAACCAATAGTCTCCCACTGCATTAGAGCCAATCACTTAAATATCAAATTCCAAATGATGTAAGATGACCATCATCCTTTTTCTATTAAAGTGATTTTTCCAAGAGATCAATAATATTTCTTGCAATTGCTACTCTACATGTATTTACATTTCCTTGATGTAGAATCTCTCATGTGAGATGATATAATGTAGTATGTGCTTGAAAGTTGATGTGATATGGGTTCCCTAGCCTATGTAATGGCTTCACTATTGTTAGAGTAGATATGTACTACATCCTCGAAGGTTGGAACTACACCAAGTCCACTAGTGAATTTCTTGATCCATATTGCTTCCATTGGTGCAATTGGTACAGAAATATACCCGACTTCTATTGTAGACATGTCTATTGTCGCTTTTAGGGAACTCATCTAGCTTATATTTCTGTTGTTTGAAAAAAAAACTAATCTTGGTTGTGATTTGTAAACTTCCTTGTAGGTTTGGAAGCTTTCCTCAATGTAACCCTTTAAAATTTAATATTTTTATCCTCCATATATCAATAATTGATCTTTTGTTCTTCTCAATTACTTTAAGATATTCTTCACCGAAATACGATGACCTTCATTGGAGTCTGACATATACCTATTCGTCATGCTCAAAGAATATATGACATTTGGGTGTATACATAATATTGCATATACTATAGATCCAGTTGCGTATGCATATGGAATGTGACCCATATGTACTGACTCTTATAAAAGTTGGGACATGGTTAACCATAGATACTTATTCTAAGAGACATATATAGACTTCCTATCATAGAATTATGTTTACTGAACCTTTCAATGCTATGTCACTGTATGTACTCTATCTTAGGCCAAGAAGTCTTCTAGTTTAATATTATAGATCTTCATTCATAGAATATAGTATGCTTCACCTAAGTCCTTCATAGATAATGTATTGCCCAACCAAGTTGTAACCAAGAGTAGAGTAGGTTTGTCATTTTACCCCAATAATATGACATCCACATGTAATATGCAAAACACCATTATGATCCCACTAACCTTATTGTAAATGCAAAGTTCATCTTCACTTATTATATAGTCTATCTCTTTGGATGTCTCATAAAAAATATTCTAGATTCTAGATGCTTTCCTAAACCCATAATTAACCTTGTTAAATTACAAGATTTATTGGCTTCATTTGGACTGATAAAACCATCAGGATGTGTCGTGTACACATCGTCAAGAAAATCCCCAATAAGGAAAGTGGTTTACATGTCATTTTCCAAACCTATAGTCATGATAAGATACAATGGCAAGCAAAATAAAAAAATGACCTTGATGGATTTAACCATGACAAGAAACATTTAGTGATAGTAAATTCCTTGTACTTTTCTAAAAGATTTTGCAACCAATCTTCCTTGTAGGTTTGGACATTAGCATTTATGTTAGTCTTCTTTTTGGAGACCGATTTTCACCCTATGGGTTTAACCCTTTCTGATGAATGAATCAAAGTTTATACTTTGTTGGCGTACATGGATTTCATCTCTGATCTCGATCCATTTACTATATTTTGATCCCTCATTACATTCATTGTACATTGTTGGCTTATCATCATCATGATCAACAAATATTATGATTGAGTCACGAGAAATCCATATTATCTATCTCCATACATGTCTTACTAGACCTTCACATCCCCAAATTTTCATAAAATACAATTTTGACTCCATATCTGATATGATATCTTTTTGATTGACTTAGGAGATATGTGGTAGAGTGTAAATGTGAAGCTTTGAAGAGTATATCCACATAAGAAAATTATAAGATCAGCTCGACCCATCATTGTTCCTGTCATATCTAACAAGTTTTGATTCCTTTTTTTACACACTATAATGTTATGTTGTTCTAGGCTGAGTCGATTATGATACAATACCACAATTTCTCAGAAGGGCCTCAAAACATTGTCTTAGTTATTCTCAAACATGACCAAATTATAGTTCTTTAATATTCATTCTTATTTGGTTATGTAATTCATTCATGAATTCATTCAACTTTTAAGGGATTCAAATTTGTTTTTTATCAGATACACATATCCATATTTATTGAAGTCATTAGGAAATGTGATTAAGTGTTGATATCCACCTCTATCACTTGTGCTAAAAGGTTAACACACATCAATATGTACTAGTGCTAACAAGACACTTGCTCTCTCAATGTTACTGTTGAAGGGTGCTTTTGTCATCTTTGCCAATAAATAAGATTTACATGTCTGTATTGATTCAAAATCAAATGAGTCTAGAGAACGATCTATATAAGTCTAGAAATGCCTCCCATTTACATGCCCTGCATGAAAATTCCAAAGTTAAGTTATGTTTGAGTCATTTAGCTTTTAATTCTTGGTATTTATGATATATACAATTGTCTCAAGATCCAATAAATAATGTCCATAAGATATTGGGTAAAGTCCATAAAATATCTCAACTCTTTAAATAGAAAACCTACCATTTTTATTTGAATTAAAAAAATAGGAAATAAACATAAGGTTTCTATTTATGGTCGGTACATAATAGCATTTCTCTAGCTATATTACAGGCCCACTAACATAGATGACCTATAGGTTCATGCGAATGTGTTAGTAACTATATCTTGATTAATGACCCTTAGATCCTTCTCTCCCTTAACTAAGAATTTGCTTCTTTCATATTGTACATATAAAAGCATACACCAGATCCACATTTGGTATCCAATACCCAAGATAAAAGAAGTAGATAAGTTTATATCTATGACACATATACCTGAAGTGAAAATATCAATTCCCCTCCTTTTTCATTAGTTCCTGGGGATAAAGAGATAAATTTCTTTTCCATTGTCCAACCTAGTGAAGATGCTCCCTACTCCTCCTTTAGTTTTAAGTGTAGAAGTTTTCAGGTTATTCTTAGTGTTAGAACTGGTCTTTGCTTTTTCCTTGCCCTTTGACATTCCCTTTACTTTATTGACCATAAAAATGGATTTTTTTCTTGAATTTCTTCATCTGAGTATCAACACTTCTCAACATGCCAAGCAACTCTGACAATAGTCAAACAAAGTTGTTCATGCTCTATGTCATGACAAACTGACTGTAAGATTTTGAGAGTGATAGCATGATTACATCCCTTATCAACCCTTGGCTTAATGGTAATCCCAGAGTCCCTAGGCTTTCAACAAACCCAATTGAGTCGAGTATATGAGGCCAAACTTGGTCTCCCTCATGCATGTTGCACTTTTACATGGCCTTGGAGATAGTGTATTTCTCTTGCCTTGCTTGTTCTTAGAACATATTCCTAAGATTTTTGGACATCTATAGAACTCCCGTGTTCTCATGTTTCTTATGAAGATCATGATTGATAGAGAATGATGTATTTGATGTCAGTAGCATCATCGATATGCTTATGGTAAGCCACCCTTTCTACTCTAGGTGCATTTGGAGATGATATCTTTAGTTTTAGTGTTTCAAGGACATACTACTTACACTCATGAGTGAGAACAATACTCAATGTCCTACACTAGTCATGGTATTTATTGTCATTCAACTTTTCTTTCTCAAGAACCGATATCAACCACCATTTCTTATGTTTGTATCACATTAGATCTACAAGGAAATATTTGAAAGAGTTAAAATTCTGATTTGAAAACTAATTTGATTTGATATCAATTTGGACTTTAATTAATAATTCTCCCACTATTTTCATCAAATTAATAGACCTTAATGTTAATTTTGAAGATTATAGCGAGTATTCTCCCATTGATCCAACATCCATAATATAATAAGTCATGAGTCATCTACGGCTGACGACTCACAACTTAATTATTTCGGTAGGTAGCAACTACCAATTTTATGAAATGTAGCATATGAATAGATGGTTGCAAAACTCTTTTTCATAAATAATCTTATGAAGTATATGCCATCTTTATGCCTTTAGGTTCTTAATCCTATTAAGATCACCATCTTCAAGTCAATCCCAAGGGTCAATTGAATAAGCTATGCTTCCTTGTTTGGCAGAATCATATACATATTATCACACTTATCCTAGATAAATGGTGCACCATGCTTTGGTGTGCTCACACATAGTCAATTGACATTTTCCTATTTTTTGCAAATTGGAAGTCATCTTAACCTTATTGTCAAATAGATGGATTTGATATTATATTTATATGTATCCAACCACCAATATGTATATACTTTTATATGTACCATATACTTTTAAAATCACCACAAGCAATAAAATAGGACATGGAAACTAGTACAACATCTTAAGACAACAAGAGTTGTATAAAACAACCAATAGTTTCACATCCCATGTAACCCTAAGTTTTCCTTTTCATGGTTTCTAGTCAATTGACTGGCAACCCATCCATTTTGTTAGAATGCCTATTAGGACAATTTGCTAGTTACTGATGGATTCATTACTAAATCTTCACTAAAAGCCCTCAAAAGGCCTTTCTCAATGATGTCAGGTCCTTATCACATCTTTCTATCCACTATGGTCAATTGGTGATGTCAATGCATATACTAACAACAAGATTTAGATTTTACACTAGAATGTAGAGAGAGGGTGTCACACCCCAACCTTTTATAATTTTTGTGTGAATATTAGTCATACTAAGATAACTCCAATTAGGTGAGATTAGGAAAAATGGCCCATGTCCCACATGTTTGGCCCATTTTGTAGGCCTTTGTGCATATCTAAAATCGAAGCTCATTTTTGTGAATTGACCCTCAAGGGATGCTATAAAGATCATAAGAAAATTTAGGGATGATTGATATGATGATAATATGGTTTATCTAGAATTAGATGATAATATGACTATCAATAGATTATATAACATACCTAAGGATACTTTAGGCTTTATGCTAAATTAGGCTCTCGCATGCTTTTAGTGATGAAATTTAGGAATGTATGGTGTTCTTGATGACATATATAAGAGGTGGTACTATCTTGGCAAAGTTTAGAATCAATTTGGTAATTCATTTTGTTGATCCTGGTAATGGGACAAGTGAAATCACACACTATAATAGAGTAGTCTACATAGTGAGTAGGTCGTGAGGAATTTTCTAGTAGAAGATAATTTTTATTTGAGATGTTGGCCAAATTTTGGGATCAATTGAAATTTTGGAGTAGCCCAATAGAAATTTTAGAAGAAATTAAAATAAATAGAGCATTTTAAGGCCTTTTTGAGCAATGAAAAAAGGAAAGTGAGAGTTCAACCTTGGTTCACGGCCCACATATCAGTTAAATGCGCTAGACCAATTCCTTGAAGTACGATCACATTAAAAAATAGGCGAATCAAGGTTCACGATCCCTATTATTATGGAACAAGGACCTGAATAGAGTACCCATCGAGGGGGACCTTGCCCAACATCCAATGGGTGAGAGGATATAAAAGTCTTAGTTTCCATAAAGATAGGTTTGGATGAGTCTAATGGTAAGGTTTTGGTCAAAATTGACAGAGAAAGAAGGTGAATAGAGAAGGAAAGGGGAGGAAGAGGCAACAATGGCTATAAGGGATGCGTTGGGAATCTTATATCTTATCCTCCTATGCTATGGAAAAGGTGTCAACATACTAGAGAGGGTCAACTGATGTGGGGATTATCACACAACAAATTTTCTAGGAATGGAATTCCTAGAGTTTACTAAAACTAACTTGCAATAATTTCACCTACAAGTGGATGGATCATATTGTAGTACACTTGAGGATCTAATCCCAAAGGAAAATGTTTTAAGAATTACCTGATCAAATTAACTTGACAAGAACTATTATTTATCATAAGATTTGAGTTGGCTTGATTAAATAAGGTAAAAAGAGCTAGATTAAGGTTCTAGTTATCAATGGATGGAAACACTAGGTGGAGCTAGATTTCAATGCCACTACTTGAATCTATAGAATCATTCAAAGCCAAACATGTATGAGGATATAATTGGAGTTATGAAAATTTCCCCTTTCAACGTTATAAACTTGCATGAGAATATATCGATGTAAGATTGATGTCTTGTTACTTATAGGTCCTACATCCACTACTCCAGATATTTCGAGTCAGAAGTTCTTGTTAGGGAATCAACCAAAATTAATCGATTTTCAAATCTTAAAAATTAAAGTTCTCACAACATAAGATTATAATAAATCACATAGAACAAGTGATCAATCCACAAGAAATGGGATAAAGGATTAGAAATGAATTAAGTGGGATCATACAAGAATTGGAATATGAGTAAAATTTCAAGAAACAAGTAGTGGGGATAATCCCCACACCCCCAGTGAAAGGACTACTCACTTGACATGGCGATGGAAATAGAAGTAGCTCGCGTAATGTGTATGATGGAAATATTGGGGTTAATCACTAGTAGAGGAGGAGGACCCAATCATGGTCATGATGGAAATAGAAGTAGCTCACACAAGGTGTATGATGGCTGACTCCTTTTTCTCATCTAGGTATTAACCCTAACTTGCGGTTGAAGTAGGTCGATGGACAATGATTCTGTGAAGAGACACAACATCCCCAGATTTTCTAAAACTTAATCTAATGTGTGACGTCCAAATTGAGACCTCACCTCAGCGAGAACCCCAATTTAAACACCACACACTAGGCTAAGAAGAAGAAAATAAGAGGAAGTCAGAAGGAAACAATCCGTAGCACATACACATGAACAATAATAAAACCATACACACATGTTCACCATTCAACATATAATTACAACATGAGTTGTTACAACATTTGATATTACACCTTGAACATCAAACTTATACATATACATGTACTACTACGAAACTACAGGATCTTAAGACAATAGGTCCACATGTACATCAGCTCTCCATACAACTCTCAACTATCCTAGATTTTCAAGAGCATAATCACAACCTAAACAAAAGATTACATGTGGTACACGTCAGCACAATATTCAAGAATATTGTACTGAGTATGCCTACGTGTCTTTTATTTACCTCTCATCATATCTTGGCAATAAGATAAAACTAATACTTGGCAGTTATAAAGAAATATAAGAAAATCATATACTTGCACAAAGATGTTCATTAACAAAGGAGAACACATATTTTAAGCACATTTCCATCATACATCTCGTGTGTCTGTCACCAAATGGCTTTGACGTCTTTAGGCCTTATGATCTACCACCAAAGAGTTGGATCATTTCACAATGTGATCTACTACCAAAGAGTTGGATCACTTCCAAGTACTTTACTATCAAAGAGTTGAAGTACTTGTTTTCCAAAACTTTACTACCAAAGAGTTGAAGTGCTCAGATATAATGGAACATATATATTATGTTTCATGTGTTCATAGCAATAAGTATGGAAAATCATGCAACATATCAAACAAGAACAATCATTTCATCCAATATCATATGCCAAGTATTTTACTACACATATAACACAAGCATATTGTATAATAAGCCAAGTAAGAGGTAATGGCATACCTTTCAAAGAGACATCCTAATCACATATTCCTTATATAAACTATGTCCTTGGTCAATCTTGATTAAGACAAGATTACAAATCACCTTCAGATTCTCATCATCTTACATCTCATCTTAACTCTAATCGCATTCATTAGGGTTTCACTTAGTTCATTAGGACATGTGTATCATTACTTGTATTCTTATCTTATGATTATCTCACTGATGTCATATTCCAGATTACATCTCATTATCAAAGTTCATTGTCTGAACATTAGGTTGCATATCCTCTTTGTGCACATATTAACCGTAGGTTACATCATTAACCTAGATTAGGGTTTTAAACCATGTATTAAGGGTCATCTTTGTATAACAAGGATTTTTTCATCATTATGATCTCATAAATAAAACTAAGGTTCCATATATTGATATGAGCTTACTCTGTGGATTTCATCATTTCTTGAGCATGTATGCATTCATTACATTTTAATTAAGGTTATTAGCACTAGTTAGCCATATTGAGAAAATTACATAATTTCGCGCATCAACATGATCATCACTGACATTGGGTGCACTATACACATTATTATGGAGTTATTGACATTTTCCCATAATTGTGTATCATCCTTTGATATTTATTATCCATTAAACAAGCATTACATGGCTTACATGATGTTGCTAATATTTAATCATCGAAAGCCTGATATTATTGTTCCATCTTGTTCTATGCATTTTTCTAAGAATTTTGGTATATTATATGTATTTTTCTGATGGACGAGCTATTTACTACGAATTATACAAGATCTGATAGTTTTATGAGATTATTACCTTTTTTGGCCAATGCCCTGCCGACACGTGGCTCATGTGGGGGCACGACTTCCTTGCTTTTTGTGGGCTGGTTCTTTATTAAGCCAGTTGGGTTCATAATGGAGTCAGGTGGTTCGTTTGTCTGGACCCGGTCCGGCTCCCTTTCTTTCCTTCTCTCACGCGATCTCGATCTCGAGAACTCACCTGTCTCCTCTGCTTCACGCGGGTGCCGCAACACGGCTTGGGTCCGGCGAGCAAGCGGCATCGATCTCCTCCTCCCCAAGAAGTGGGAAACAGCACCACAACTCTGGCGGCCTCTTACGCACCTCCACAGCTACTCGTCTCGGAGTCGTCGACTGTGGAGCTCCTTCTCCACTAGGGTGCCGCCGTGCAGGTTCAGCCGCGGCAGAGCATGAAGAGGCGACTTGCCTCTGCTCATCTTCGCATCGATCTGAAGCTCCAGAAAGCTTCCCTAGGCCTCCACGAACTCGCTCGCAGACAACGATCATGGTGAGAAGCACTCCGCACTTGTCCCCTAGATTCACCTCCATCTCCGACCAACTGGGGTTGGTCGACTACCATCTCCACCTCCGGAGTCCACTAAAACGCCAGGGTTGGACTCCCCTGAACTAATGCTTGCTTCAGTAATTCTTAGCTCCTGTCATCACCCACTCTAGCTCCATTCCTTTCCTCTGGTCACCACCTGCTAGACATAGTGGCGAGGTATAAGGGACCGGGTAGCTTCTCTCCATCGTCACTCAGTTGTTCATTTATAGGGGTCAAACAACTCGTTTCAAAGAGGCGAGTTTAACTGCTCGGTTGAAAAACACACTCACACCCACGATAAGCAACACGGTGGGAGGATTCACGGCCTTGTCTTATGCCCCACGTTCTGTGTTACAACCAAAGGTAGGAGAACATATGTCTGTCATCCGATAATCATCCAAAGGCCAAAGGCCACAACCACTTAAGCCTATCCATGGTTAGGGATCCAACGGCCAGAAAAGGTTTGTGCATCCTTAACTAAACCAAGGCACATGAAATTCATCTAAATCGGAACTTAGGTCTATGAATCATCACTTTGTACATTATTTATTGAAATACAAACTTAAATAACTCCCTCTAGCAACATCCAAATGCCAACAAATTTTAACCATAGCTTCTTTATCTTTCGATCTACCTTCTACTCAAATTTGGTGACCAAACTCACCTATTAGACCATTCAATTAAATTCCTCAAAAAGGCATAAAAAGAGAGATCTTAACCATGATATCAACATCACATCAACACACCTACTTTGTCAAAACCTTGGAACTCTCAATATAACTCAACCATATGATTTCACTTATGTCATTGGACATTTAGGATTCTAAAAGTCCACTCCATCACATCATCCCCTGCCTTCGGGTGACTCGGGAAGATGTGGCCACAACCACGAGTCCACGACCCTGACCCCTACTCCTCGTTCTGACCCACTTCGTGAGAAACCAACCAAGGAAATGCCTCCGCCTCACCTCTACAAACATGACAACCTCTCAGACGTCCCCTGAAGATGACCACAACTGCCCTCACGATTGCGTCGGTGAACACCCATCTCCAACCACCACTTATCGATTTTGGCATTGGTGGCTCAATCGATCTCGTGCCTACTTAAGCACACCTAAAGCTTGGTCGAAACCCCTTTGCTTCACCTCACCCTCTTTTTTGCCCAAAGAGAGCCCATAGATCTTTGACCTTGAGCTCGCCCCTCTCCTGCTCTGTCCATCGATGTTGAGCTACTGGCCCGGCTACTCCCTACCTCCTCGCCTCGAATTCACCCTCCAACCAACATCGGGGCACCTTCATCCACCTTAGCGGCACCCCGAACCACCTCAAAACCACCTATTTCTCTCCCCTTCGATCCTCCTCTGCCACGAGCTGCCAATAGCTCTGACCACCTCATCGACTCATCGCCTCCAGGGGAGCCACGCCCCGACACCGACCCGTCCAGCTACGAAAGACTTCCATGAGCGTAGCCCAACCTTCACCCACACACAGAGAAGCTCCAGCCACTGGCGAGATCTTACCGGAGATCGACCAACCTACCTACTATGAAGCACCGAGAAAGGAGAGGTGGGACCCACTTGAGCTAGTTGGACCAGTAGTACCCACCACGTGTGCTGAATCAGATCCACGAGGACCAATCTGATATCACCAAGTAAGCAACTGAATATCCACATTAGCGATCTCTGATCTTTTCTAATTTATGCGCTTAAAATCATGACCGTTGGATCTGAGCATCCAATAGCCCACCTTTTTCTAGATCTTGTTTATTTAACTGGAAATTCAGTAAATGACCTAATCTTGGGAAACTTGTTATAAATAGTAGGAGTGTCAGAAAAATACAAATCAGTACTCCATTTTGATCAGAAAAATACGAGGATCATGATATGACATCTGTTGACCTTAAATATGATTCAAATAAATGCTCATTCTCAAATTTATTTATATCTTGTTTAATTATTTAGAAAATACTCGAAACCTGATTAAATCACATAAAAAACATGTGATTATCCTCTTTTTGCATCTAAATAATTATGGAACATTTAAATCCAATTATTGTGACTCAATTATCAATCAAATCTAATTATCACTATTTTCCCTATTTGACTCATAAAAAATGTGCATAATTAGTCAACATGATCTAAAGACCATTATATTGATCTTAAAACCTAACTCTGACGTGACACTATTAATCTTGGACTCTAACCCATACTCTAAGACTCATATTCAACCCTCATGGCTCCAAAAATGAAAAAGGGCATTTTATACTCTTTAGAATAAATAGTGATTTGAACAATATATCTAATACATACCAAATCACCAATAATTTTAGGAAATCAAAGGTACCCGTGAGGAGCATCTATGCATTCCCCACTTCTGAGTAGAAGGTACGCCATTAACCCTCACTTGGCTTACTATAATGTATGGTTGTAATATAGTTGTAAAGAACTTGGCATATTATATTGCTTGAAATAGATACATATGTATGATCAACTTTAATGATGTTTCTTTATATGCACATTGCAAAACCTGAACATAAATTATCTTGTCCATTATATGAAAGCACTAAACTCTTTGGTAGTACAGTGCTTGGAAGTGACCTAACTCTTTGGTAGTCAGTGACAATGTATATACGATCTAACTCTTTGGTAGTCGATCATAAAGGCCTTAATCTTGAGCTCCTTGAGAGTCAAGAGAATGCATCAAAACCTTTGGCGGTCAATGCATGGATATATAATGGACAATATGCCTAAAACATGTGTTCTCTTTTATTAATAAACTTTCTCTCTGGATCAAGCATGATTTTTCCATATTGCTTATTACTGCCAAGTTTACTTTTACTGTTACTACCAAGATATGATGAGAGTTATATTAAATGACACGTAGGTGTACCCAGTGCAATATATTTATATATTGTGCTGATGTGTACCAATTGCAAATGTTTTATAGGTACCTTTGTATATGATGATGATCTTGCAACTCAATATGCTGACTCAACAAATTATATCTTTCATGGGGATGCTAAAGCTAAATGGGACTCTTAGTTTATGTGATTTTTTTCTTCTGCAAGTAGTTCTCTCATGTATTAAGTCTTCTTCTGTAGAACTCCTATGCCTTCAGGCCCCTACGTAATTAACTTTTGGTCTATGTATGGAAGCTACTTATTCGATGCACTTATATATTCATGTGTTTGATTCACTCAGGGACGGGCAACTTTAACTCTATTGTACACCTTATGTTGGTGCCTGAGGTTTAGAGTGGAGTTAGGTTGTTAACCCATGACAGATGGTATTAGAGAAGGCACATGAATCAATATATGTGTACCAAATAATTAGTAACCTTATTTAGACCTGAGGTAACCCACATGTAATAGTATATTGCTGAGGTGTCTAGAAGGGTACTTGTGGAAGGTTCTAACATAATCACTCTCCCCATCCGTTTTCACAGTGCGAGGGTTCCCACCGCAAGTTATCTACCTGGCTAATGCAATTATTGTTAAAGTGGGCACCCTTACCTTAGAGAAATCTATCTTCTCATCTTTTCTCAATTAAAGACTACCCCCAACCACCTATTTAGTGAATGATACACACTAGGCTTCTCATCTACTCTCTCTCTCATGACCATGAGCAATGATATACTCTCTCTCTCTCTATTATGTGGGTAGTTTAGGAGCAATGGGAACAACTAAAAGACATGAAATTTTGGGAAAACATATACTTATGATTGATAAATCTTTGTTGCTTGCTTTATGATCTACCTCAAATAAATCTCTAAACTATCTTTTATACAAACATGTAGATGCCTCCAAAAACTAGATCCAAGAGAAAGAGAACCAATGATGACTCTAGTGATGAATCTAACTCAAATAAGTCCATGGCTACTAGTGAATGGGAGGAACAAAAGAAGGTGATGTTAGATGCATGCATGCCCTAGCCCTAAAAGAAGCCAACAATACTACCTCTTCATTTAGGACCAATCCTGAAACTACCATTAGTGACTTCCTCAAGCTCAAACCCAAATCCTTTCATGGAGAAGACTTAGGTGAAGTCCTAGATAAAGCGGATGCATGGATCCTATGTATTGAAAATGCCTTGAGAGCCCTTAAATGTCCCGAGGAAGATAAAGTCACTTTTTCCACCTACCAACTTAGGGGGTCCGCGAAGTTATGGTGGGAAAATTATTACCATACACGAGAACTTCCAGATGCCCCTATGAGTTGAGAGGAGTTTAAGGTGATTTTTACCGATCGTTTCATGCCCATATCTGCTAGAAAGGAGAAGAGGAAGCAGTTCAATAACCTCACCCAAGGGGCCTTATCCATTGCTGACTATGTTAGGGCCTTTTGACTCCTAGAGCATCATGCTCGTCACCTTGATGAAGATGAAAAGATTGAACACTTTATTGATGGCCTTAACCAAGAAATAAAAGTCTACCTTTGCACTTCCACCCACACTACCTTTGAAGTTGCCATCAATAATGCCCTTACCCAAGAAAGAACCTTAGGTAAGAATAAGGCACCCAATTTGGGATACCTATGCTTGACGGATGCATCCATCACCAAGGGCAAGGAGAAAGAGAAGGATAGGAAGAAGCCTAATATCCATGGCATGGGTAGAGGAGGAGGAAATCACCATTGAGGTCAATCATACCAAGGAGGACCAAACAGGGGAGGTCGAGGCCAAGGTGGACCATACAAGAATTCCAAATGCAAAATTTGTGGTGGGATACATGTTGGAAAATGCAAGTTTGAGAGGCCAATCTATTTCTATTGTAAGAAAGAAGGGCATATGAAGTTCAATTTCCCAATGTTGGTCCAGGGAACACCTCAGAACCGTCCTGCCCCACTACCTCGGCCTGGAGCTCCACCTACTCAACCAACTGCCCCTACATCTCAGGCTCAACCAGAACACTGTTAGGGTCAAGTATTTGCAATTGATGCAGAAGAAGCTAAGGCTAATGACAACCATCTGATTGAAGGTAATAATGTTAATAATCTCTTTATATATATGAAAACCATTGAAAACCATGATCTCATTTAAAAAAAAAAATCATAATGTAGGTATGATATGTCTCCAAGATCATCCTGTTGTGGCCCTATTTGATTCAGGATCAACACATACCTTCATTTCTAGAAATCTTACTTCCATGATCAAGTTAGAAATAAAATATCTAGGTTATATCGTGGATGTAAAAACTCCCAGTGGCAAAATATATACCTCTCTTCAGAAAACCAAAATCTTGCCTTTTTCTTATGGTGGTCATCAATTTCATTCTAATTTCATTCTTCTTAATATGGAGGATTTTGTCCTAATTTTGGGATGGATTGGCTTTTTGCAAACAATGTCATGCCTGGTTGTCGAGCTAAGAAAGTAAGCATCTCTACACCTAATTCTAAACCTTTGATAATACCAGGAAGAAAGGAAAGAAGCCAAAATATGATTATCTCTTCTCTTAAAGTCGAAACCTTGATAGCCAAAGCATGTAGAGCCTATCTTGCAGTTGTGTCCATGTATGGTTCTAAGGTGAGACCTTTAGAGAGCTTGGATGTGGTGAGAGATTACCTGGATGTATTTCCCGAGGAGCTTCCAGGGCTGCCTCCAGTACGTGAGATTGAGTTCTCAATTGAGTTAGCATCGGGCACCGCACCAGTCTCAAAGGCACCTTATAGAATGGCACCTATCGAGCTTGCAGAGCTCAAGAAATAATTAGAAGAACTTCTTGATAAAGGCTTCATCTGTCCTAGTACATCTCCCTGGGGTGCTCCTATCCTTTTTGTTAAAAAGAACTATGGGTCAATGTGAATGTGTATTGATTATCGCATGATCAACTAAGCCACCATCAAAAACAAATATCCCCTCCCAAGAATTGATGACTTATTTGACCAACTTCGTACTGCCACTGTGTTCTCCAAGATTGACCTTAGATCGGGCTATCGTCAATTATTAGTGAAAGATGGTGATATTCCAAAAATAGCTTTCAAAACTATATATCAACATTATGAAATTGTAGTGATTCCCTTTGGGTTGACCAATTCTCCTGGAGTATTTATGAATCTGATGAATATTGTCTTCCAGCCTTTTCTTGATAGCTTTGTTGTGGTCTTCATTGATGACATTCTTGTATACTCAAACTTTGTTGATCAATATCATGAACATCTCCAGAAAGTACTTGATATTTTGAGAGCCCAGAAATTGTATGCTAAATTATCTAAATGTGAGTTTTGGATTGACCAAGTCATGTTTCTTGGCCATGTCATTTTAGGTGGGAAAATTTCTATTGACCCTACCAAAGTTATAGCTTTCCTTGATTGGAAAGCCCCTACCAATGCTTCTGAAATTCATAGATTCCTTGGCCTAGCATGCTATTACCGTCGTTTCATCCTTAATTTGAACAAAATAGCCCTACCCATGACTAAACTTACTAGAAAAGATGCCAAATTCGTTTAGACTTTTGAGTGTGAAGCTAGTTTCCAAGAATTGAAATCCCTCTTGACTTGTACTCCTATTTTGACTCTACCTTCTGGGAATGATGGCTTTGTAATATATTCGGATGCTTCTAAAATGGGTTTGGGTTGTGTCCTCATGGAAGACGGTAAAATTGTTGCCTATTCCTCTAGACAATTGAAACACAATGAGGTCAATTGTCCAACTCACAATTTGGAATTAGCTGCCATTATCTATGCTCTCAAAATCTGGAGACATTATCTATATGGTGCTACTTTTGATATATTCACTTATCACAAAAGTCTCAAATATCTCTTGACTCAGAAGGACCTCAACCTTAGACAAAGAATATGGTTGGAATATCTTAAAGACTATGATTTCACTATTGCTTATCATCCATGCAAGGCTAATGTTGTAGTTGATGCTCTTAGTCATAAGAGGTCAATGTGTGCATCTATCCATGCTTTTAAATCAGTGAGTCTGGAGCCTTCAACATCTGAGTCACTTCAATAAGATGATGGCAATATTATTCTGGCAAATATCAACATCATTCCTGGTCTTCTTTCTGAACTCCTGACATCTCAAAAAAATAGCCCTAGCTTGGAAGAGATGACATCACTTTCGGCTAAACCCCAGACATTTCTATATGTTTGTTTGGATGGCAGATTAAGGTTCAAGCATAGGATGTGGGTACTTGAAGACTCATAAATCAAGAAGCAGATTCTACAAGAGGCACATGGGTCTAAGCATTCTATACATATTGGATCTACTAAGATGTACAAGGAGCTGTAGAGACACTTCTGGTGGAGATGTATGAAGAATGATATAGCAGAATTTATCTCTAAGTGTCTCACTTGTCAGCAGATTAAGGTCGAACATCAACATCCAGTAAGTCTATTGCAACCTTTACCAATCCCCGAATGGAAATGGGTAAATATTACCATGGATTTTGTAGTGGGATTACCCATGTTACGACCCGTGTTGAGCTTACCCTGTAAGTATGCTGTTAAGCATGTGTTTAGCTGCTTTGCTAAGTTATAAGCCTGCTTTTGTTAATAACGTTTAAAACAGATAAGATATGTGTGTAGTGTGAATCCTAGCCCTTAAAACGTGTAAGATCTTGCGCTTGAGGCGTTGCCAGAGAAATCGTCTGAAACCGACTTTCGAGTCAAAAGTTGTATGTTTTTGGGCTTGCAGGGACGTGTTTGTAGGTTTTGAAAGTTCTTGGACTTTACGTTTTGGTCCCTAGGTTTTTCCTTCTTATCCTTTCTTTCCTCCTTTACTCGTTTCATGTATCAGAAATGAGAGAAACGCAGAGCGTTTCTTCTCTTCTTCGCGTGAGAGGGAAAGAGAGAGAGAGAGACCAGGGAGAGAAGACGATTTGGAGCCCTAGCTTGGTTCCGGCCAGCAGCTGCGGCCCTCCATCTTCGCCTCACCGTTCTTCTTCGCCAGCTGAACCAGCAGTAGCCGGAGCTACGCTTGCATCAGGAGCTGCGCTAGCAGCAGCGGCGGCCAGGAGAAGGAAAGGGCGCGAAGAGAAGCCCTAGTTCATCCTCCTCCTTTCCTACAACTAGTTTGTGGTTGTGTGCATCGGTTGCAGGTGATTTGCTGCGCAAATCTATAGTTTTGCCCGCTGATTCGAGTGAAATCGACATCAGCAGGTCTGTTTAGGTTTTCAGTCTGTGCGCCGTTCGGTCGAGTTATATGTGATTCGGTCGAGTTTTCTTAGCAGGAATCGAACAGCAGGTTGATCGGTCGAGTTTGCAAGCTGATCGGTCGAGTTGTGCAGTGATCGGTCGAGTTTCTGACCAATCGGTTGAGTTTCTGAGCTGTGAGTGGCAGTTCATTCATAAATCATTATTTAACTCAATTTAAGTGCTTAATTGCTTCATTATCAGTTGGTATAACTCCTAAACAGTGTAGCACATACAATAGAGTATGATAGATTCATTGGAACTTGAAATTCGTAATATGATTGATGAAAAAGATGGAATTTCTGTATTACAGTTACAATGTATATGCTGATTAAAGATGGTTGTTTAGCATTGAAATTGGCTAAGTGATACTGAGTCATGTTTAAAGATGACAAATGATATATATATATGTGTTTTCAAGTGATGTTCAGAATGTGAAATAAGTATGAAATGTGATATTCCTGTTTAAATGTTTATATGTTAATCAGTTAATAGACTTAGGTGCCCTAACACCGTAGAACTCCTTTGAGAGGTCTGCTTCTTAGGGGTGAAACTCGTGTTCAACAATAATCTGTGCGGAGTCACGGTGGCACGAGGACAGAGAGGCAGTGTTCAACAATAATCCGTGCGGAGTCACGGTGGCACTGGAGTAAATAGGGGTTATTCAACAATAATCCATGTGGAGTCACGGTGGTAACCCAGTGAGACTCTCCGCCTGTGTGCTCAGGTTAGAGGAGGAGTCTAGAGCACTCGGAGTTAGTGCAATGAGGCCGGAGAGCCTATAGGCCGGAGAGCTTATAGGCCGGAGAGCCTGTGGTCCTGTAGCAGAACAGGGCTGGCATTCAGACTTAGCATTTCCCGGGTGTGTCGCTAAGTCTTGTACGGTGGGATCGTAGTTCGCTACGGATCTTTATATGCAGAGTACACTGCATATGATTAGGGCATAATAATGATATAATTATGTAATCATATAGGATCACAGTAAATTTAATATGTTAAGAGATTTGAACTTCTGTGCCAATTCTCTATATCAGTTTATTTGTTTAAAATATCTGATGTTGCTTTGAAATGAGATTGTTATCTGTAAATCTTCTATGTCATTAGAACTGCCCTGTTTAGTACTACACTTATCTTTTATATAAATGGTATCTATCTGATGAGTTGTTTAGTGATAGCTAAATGAAATGCTATTCACTGAGCGAGTAGGCTCATACCTCTACTCAAACATTTTTCAGGTCAACATCAGCAACAGGAATCGGAAGGATCTTTTCATCCTAACGCTTTGTCTGTAGAAGGTATATGTAGTTAGTTTAGTTAGAGGTCTCTTAGTCCTTTCCCCTCGATCCTTGGAACATGGTGTGGGTGAGAGAGAGAGTGCATATGTGGAATGTGTATAAAGATGTAAATTACCTGTTATGCTTTACTTTATGTTGAACAATGTAATTTGCTGTAGACTTTGTATATATCTCTTGTCAGTTTAATAGAAATGCTTCTGCAGTTTGTTTGGCTTTAGTTTACAGCATAAATGAAGGTTATCTTTTTAATGTCTTTAAGATGTTTTAAAAAAATGATGAATGGTTTGGCTTGTGTGTAAATCCCTCTGTCGCTCCCTAATCTCATGGTCTGTGGTTAGTGTGAGATCGGGGTGCGACATCTTGGTATCAGAGCTTAGGTTGAGTACATAGTTACTCAGAGTCCAAGTCAGGGGACGATAAGAGACCAATAGGATTAAGGTTTAGGTGTCTTTCTTCTATCTGTAGTTTTCTAACAGGAAATATTCTGTTATATCATTGCAGATGGCAGAAAGAGGCTTTGACCGTGATGATCAGGCTGAGAGCCATGTTGGCCCTGATCCACTGTGCTTGGGTCCAGGTGGTGGTGACCATGTGGATGAAGCATCCCGTATGTACAGGATGTTTCTGGAGACCAGAGAGAGGTATAAGGCTGATAGGCGAGCTTCTACTTCTACCAGCAGTAAGGATCTGATGCAATCTTATGAGCTTGTGAAGAAGCTTGGTGGCACAGAGTTTAGTGGCACTACAGATCCCGCTGAGGCTGATGAGTGGCTGAGACAGATAGAGAAGGTCTTTCGCCTGATGGAGCTTCCAGAAGAGAAGAAGATTAATCATGCAGTTTATCTTCTGACAGGCGATGCAGAGTTGTGGTGGCACGGTGTGGAGGATAAGAAGAGAGGTACAGAGCTTTCTTGGCAGGATTTCTCTGAAGAGTTCCATCTTAAATTTTATCCACCTACTTTCATTAATGAGAAAACCAGACAGTTACAGAACATTAAGCAAGGAAGCATGTCAGTTACAGAATATGAAGCACTTTTCACCCGGTTGGCGAACATCTGTCCGCAGCTTGTTCCCGACAACATAGAAAGATGCAGAAGGTTTCAAGAAGAACTGAGGCCAGAGATTCGGCATACAGTTTCTGCCACTAGTAGGAGGAACCGAGAGAACTTTGGTGAGTTTGTTGAGGCTGCTAGACAGGTTGAAGAATCTGTGAATGCTGACAAGGTGCCTGAGTCTAAGAAGAGATTTGCAGATTTCAGTAGAGGACAGTCCAGTAGTGGATATAGAGGTGGAGGTAGAGGTTTCTTTTCTAAACTCGGACGTGGCTTTAGTTGTTTCAGTAGACAGAGATATGAGGATGTTACTTCTTCTAGAGGCAGAGGGAGATACAACCCAGGGAGATGGGGCAGTGCCTCTAGTGGACGGTCTTCTGGGTCGTCAATGTCAGTGATAGGTCCCCAGAGACAAGAGATACCACCATGTGACAAATGTGGAAGACCACATACTAGTCAGTGTTGGGGTCCAAGTTGTTTTGTCTGCGGACAAATAGGACACCTCAAAAGGGAATGTCCTCAACTTCAACAAGCAACATCACAAGCTTTCCATCCTCAGTACCATGATGTTTCGAGTTCTTCTGTGGCTTCTGGTTCCAGAGGTGGTGGAGTGCCCAGTGGCAGAAGTGGTCAGAGAAGACAGCGTGGCATAGGGAGAGCTTCAGCACGTTTCTTCTCTTTGACACCTCAGGAAGGTATAATCTCTTCACAAGTCATTACAGGAGAGATGCTTTTGTTTAATAGTATACCAGTTTCAGTTTTGATAGATCTGGGTGCTACTCACTCTTTCATACGACGTTCTTTAGTTGGTGAACTTAATTTGTTAACTGAAGAGTTGGTAGATGAGTTAGTGTTGAGGGTTCCACTAGGTGGACCAACAGTTCTGACTGAGTTCTGTCTCGGATGCTTGTTATCTTTTGGAGGTTACACCTTTGCTGCTAATCTCATACCCCTGGATGTCAATACTTTTCAAGTCATCTTGGGTATGGATTGTCTTGAGTCATATCGAGTGCAACTCGATTGTTGGAAGAAGGAAGCTACCTTTCAACAAGGTGAATTTTCTTGTGTCTTTACTGGAGACAGGAAAGTTCTGCCTACGTGCATAGTATCAGCTGCTGTAGCTGATAAGATGATACAGAAAGGATGTGAAGCGTTCCTTGCTCATGTGGTTGACACTAGAGAAGAGAAGAGCACCACCAGTGTTTATGATGTGTCGGTAGTTAGTGAGTTTTCTGATGTTTTTCCAGAAGAGTTGCCAGGCTTACCTCCTATCAGGGACATTGATTTTGAGATTCAGATATATCCAGGTAGTCATCCAGTAGCACTGCCAGCTTATAGAATGGCACCTGCAGAGTTGAAGGAACTCAAGGTGCAGCTGCAGGAATTGCTGGATAAGGGTTTCATTAGACCCTGTTCTTCACCATGGGGTGCTCCAGTGCTGTTTGTTAAGAAGAAGGATGGTACTATGCGTCTCTGCATAGACTATAGGCAATTGAACAAGATCACTATTAAGAACAAGTATCCTTTGCCGAGAATAGATGATCTGTTTGATCAGTTGCGTGGAGCGACGATCTTCTCTAAAATAGACTTGAGATCAGGGTATCATCAGCTCAGAGTGAAGGCTTCTGTTATTCCCAAAACAGCTTTCAGAACCAGGTATGGGCATTATGAGTTTCTGGTCATGTCGTTTGGGCTGACCAATGCCCCGGCAGCCTTTATGGATATGATGAATCGGATTTTCAAACTGTTCCTAGATCAGTTTATTGTAGTCTTTATAGATGATATTCTGATCTACTCCAGAGATGATGTACATCATGAGCAACACCTGAGAGTAGTGTTGCAGTTGTTGAAACAACACCAGTTGTATGCTAAGTTTAGCAAGTGCGAGTTCTGGTTGGCCGAGGTAGCATTTCTTGGACATGTTATCTCGAGAGATGGAGTTAGCGTTGATCCTAAGAAAGTTGATTCTGTGCTTCAGTGGGAACAGCCTAAGACTCCTACTGAGATTAGAAGTTTCTTGGGATTAGCAGGCTATTACAGAAGGTTTATACAGAACTTCAGTGTGCTAGCATCACCCTTGACACGCTTGACGAGGAAGGATGCACCGTTTGTTTGGTCTGATAACTGTGAGAAAAGTTTTCAGATCTTGAAGAGGAAATTGACTTTAGCACCAGTGTTGGTTTTTCCAGAGGCAGATAAAGGTTATACGGTGTTCTGCGACACTTCCAGGAGAGGTTTAGGCTGTGTGTTGATGAAAGAAGGCAAGGTTGTGGCCTATGCATCTAGACAGCTTAAGAAGAACGAAGAGAACTACCCTACTCATGATCTGGAGTTGGCTGCCATAGTTCATGCTCTTAATACATGGCGTCACTACCTGTATGGTGAGACATGTCAGGTGTTCACGGACCATAAGAGCTTGAAGTATATCTTCACTCAGAAGGATTTGAATCTGAGACAGCACAGATGGATTGAGCTGATCAAGGACTATGATGTGACAATTGATTACCATCCTAGTAAAGCAAATGTTGTGGTAGATGCCTTGAGTAGGAAGTCAAGTTCAACAGCAGATGCATTTTCTATGGCATGTTTCAAGAGAGACTTGCTTGTAGATATGCGAAAGTTGAACTTAGACTTGGATGTGACTGGACAAAGTGGGTTGATTGCTCAGATGCAGGTCAAACCTACTTTCTATGATCAGATTAAGGAGTTACAGCAGAGTGATGACGAGTTGTGGCAGGTTATGCAGGATATGTCAGAAGGTAAAAGAACAGAATTCAGGTTTTCTGACGATGGTGTGTTGAATCTTCATGACAGGTTGTGTGTACCTGGGAACAGTGAGCTGAAAGAGTAAATTCTTGAAGAAGTGCATGCTTCTATGTATGCTATGCATCCAGGTAACACAAAAATGTACAGGAATCTCAAAGAGCTGTACTGGTGGTCTGGTATGAAGAGAGATGTGGCTGAGTACGTGGCTAGATGTGGAGTGTGTCAGCAGGTTAAAGCTGAGCATCAGAAACCTGCTGGTACCTTACAGTCGCTTCCTATACCTGAATGGAAATGGGAACACATCACGATGGATTTTGTGGTAGGGTTACCCAGGACGCCTAGAGGTTCGGACTCAATATGGGTGATTGTGGACAGACTAACTAAGTCTTCTCACTTTCTTCCTGTCAAGTCAACCTTTGATGTTCCAAAGCTGGCCAAGATTTATGTGGATGAGGTAATCAGATTACATGGGATTCCAGTTTCCATTATTTCTGATAGAGATCCAAAGTTTACATCTAGGTTCTGGAATCAGTTACATCGTGTGTTGGGCACAAAGCTGAGGTTCAGTACAGCGTTTCACCCGCAGAGAGATGGTCAATCTGAGAGGACCATTCAGACTCTTGAAGACATGTTGAGAGCATGCGTTCTGCAGTTCAGAGGTAACTGGGAAGAACACTTAAGCCTGATGGAGTTTGCATATAACAACAGCTACCATTCTAGTCTTGGAATGGCCCCATATGAAGCTCTATATGGCAGGAAGTGTAGATCATCAGTTTGTTGGTACGAGGTTGGTGAGAAAGAAATTCTTGGACCTGAGATAGTCGATATAACTACAGAGAAGATAACTGTGATTAGGGAACAGTTGAAAGCTGCTCAGGACAGGCAGAAAAGTTATGCAGAGAGATGACGTCAACCTCTTGAGTTTGAGGTTGGTGACGAGGTTTATCTGAAGGTTTCACCGTGGAAGGGAGTACTAAGGTTTGGCAAGAGGGGTAAGTTGACCCCTAGGTATATGGGCCCATATCCTATTGTTGAGAGGATTGGACCTGTAGCCTACAGGTTGGATTTGCCGTCTGAGTTGGCAAATCTTCATGATGTGTTTCATGTGTCTATGCTGAAGAAGTGTCATCCCGGTACAGAAACGATTTTAGATCCAGAACCGGCGCAGCTTAAGACAGACATGTCCTACGTGGAAGGACCAGTGCAGATAGTTGATCATCGAATCAAGAAGCTTAAGAACCGTGAGATACCTCTGGTGAAGGTTCTGTGGAGGAATCATAACCTTAAAGAAGTTACGTGGGAACTTGAAGCTAAGATGCGTAGAAAGTTTCCTTTTCTCTTTTAGGGATTTCGGGACGAAATTCTTATAAGGGAGGGAGATTGTTACGACCCGTGTTGAGCTTACCCTGTAAGTATGTTGTTAAGCATGTGTTTAGCTGCTTTGCTAAGTTATAAGCCTGCTTTTGTTAATAACGTTTAAAATAGATAAGATATGTGTGTAGTGTGAATCCTAGCCCTTAAAACGTGTAAGATCTTACGCTTGAGGCGTTGCCAGAGAAATCGTCTGAAACCGACTTTCGAGTCAAAAGTTGTATGTTTTTGGGCTTGCAGGGACCTGTTTGTAGTTTTTGAAAGTTCTTGGAATTTATGTTTTGGTCCCTAGGTTTTTCCTTCTTATCCTTTCTTTCCTCCTTTACTCATTTCATTTATCAGAAACGAGAGAAACGCAGAGCGTTTCTTCTCTTCTTCGCGTGAGAGGGAAAGAGAGAGAGACCAGGGAGAGAAGACGATTTGGAGCCCTAGCTTGGTTCCGGCCAGCAGCTGCAGCCCTCCATCTTCGCCTCACCGTTCTTCTTCGCCAGCTGAACCAGCAGTAGCCGGAGCTACACTTGCAGAAGGAGCTGTGCTAGCAGCAGCGGCGGCCAGGAGAAGGAAAGGGCGCGAAGAGCAGCCCTAGTTCGTCCTCCTCCTTTCCTACAACTAGTTTGTGGTTGTGTGCATCAGTTGCAGGTGATTTGTTGCGCAAATCTATAGTTTTGCCCGCTGATTCGAGTGAAATCGACATCAGTAGGTCTATTTAGGTTTTCAGTCTGTGCGCCGTTCGGTCAAGTTATATGTGATTCGGTCGAGTTTTCTTAGCAGGAATCGAACAGCAGGTTGATCAGTCGAGTTTGCAAGCTGATCGGTCGAGTTGTACAGTGATCGGTCGAGTTTCCGACCAATCGGTCGAGTTTCTGAGCTGTGAGTGGCAGTTCATTCGGAAATCATTATTTAACTCAATTTAAGTGCTTAATTGCTTCATTATCAGTTGGTATAACTCCTAAACAGTGTAGCACATACAATAGAGTATGATAGATTCATTGGAACTTGAAATTCGTAATATGATTGATGAAAAAGATGGAATTTCTGTATTACAGTTACAATGTATATGATGATTAAAGATAGTTGTTTAGCATTGAAATTGGATAAGTGATACTGAGTCATGTTTAAAGATGACAAATGATATATATATATATATATATATATATATATATATATGTGTTTTCAAGTGATGTTCAGAATGTGAAATAAGTATGAAATGTGATATTCCTGTTTAAATGTTTATATGTTAATCAGTTAATAGACTTAGGTGCCCTAACACCGTAGAACCCCTTTGAGAGGTCTTCTTCTTAGGGGTGAAACTCGTGTTCAACAATAATCTGTGCGGAGTCACGGTGGCACAAGGACAGAGAGGCAGTGTTCAACAATAATCCGTGCGGAGTCACGGTGGCACTGGAGTAAATAGGGGTTACTCAACAATAATCCGTGCAGAGTCACGGTGGTAACCCAGTGAGACTCTCCGCCTGTGTGCTCAGGTTAGAGGAGGAGTCTAGAGCACTCGGAGTTAGTGCAATGAGGCCGGAGAGCCTATGGTCCTGTAGCAGAACAGGGCTGGCAGTCAGACTTAGCATTTCCCGGGTGTGTCGCTAAGTCTTGTACGGTGGGATCGTAGTTCTCTACGGATCTTTATATGCAGAGTACACTGCATATGATTAGGGCATAATAATGATATAATTATGTAATCATATAGGATCACAGTAAATTTAATATGTTAAGAGATTTGAACTTCTGTGCCAATTCTCTATATCAGTTTATTTGTTTAAAATATCTGATGTTGCTTTGAAATGAGATTGTTATCTGTAAATCTGCTATGTCATTAGAACTGCCCTGTTTAGTACTGCACTTATCTTTTATATAAATGTTATCTATCTGATGAGTTGTTTAGTGATAGCTAAATGAAATGCTATTCACTGAGTGAGTAGGCTCATACCTCTACTCAAACATTTTTCAGGTCAACATCAGCAACAGGAATCGGAAGGATCTTTTCATCCTAATGCTTTGTCTATAGAAGGTATATGTAGTTAGTTTAGTTAGAGGTCTCTTAGTCCTTTCCCCTCGATCCTTGGAACATGGTGTGGGTGAGAGAGAGTGTGTATGTGGAATGTGTATAAAGATGTAAATTACCTGTTATGCTTTACTTTATGTTGAACAATGTAATTTGCTGTAGACTTTGTATATATCTCTTGTCAGTTAAATAGAAATGCTTCTGCAGTTTGTTTGGCTTTAGTTTACAGCATAAATTAGGTTATCTTTTTAATGTCTTTAAGATGTTTTAAAAAAATGATGAATGGTTTGGCTTGTGTGTAAATCCCTCTGTCACGCCCTAATCTCGTGGTATGTGGTTAGTGTGAGATCGGGGTGCGACAACCCAGGACCAGGAAGGGTTATGATGTGGTATGGGTCATAGTAGACCAGTTGACCAAGTCTGCACATTTCTTACCTATGTGGACTACGGCCAAGGTTCCTGAGCTTGTTGAGTTGTATATAAGGGAGATTGTATAGATACATGGAGTACCAGTATCTATTGTATTAGATCGGGATCCGAAGTTCACATCACATCTATGGAAGCAAGTACAGAACGAGTTGGGTACACAGTTGAATTTCAACACAACATATCATCCCCAAACTGATGGCCAGTCAGAATGCACTATCCAAATCTTGGAGGATCTTCTCAGAGCATGTGTCTTAGATTGGGGAGGATCTTGGGATTACTACCTTCCATTAGCAGAGTTCCCATACAATAACAACTACCAATAAAGTATTGATATGCCACCCTATGAAGCTCTCTATGGTAGGCCATGTAGATCCCCTCTCCATTGGGATGAAGTTGGAGAAAGGGGAATGCTTAAGTCTGAGGAGTTGCAACTTTATGCTGATAAGGTGTCTTTGATCAAGTAGAGGTTGAAATGGGACCAGGATCGTCAGAAGTCATATGCAGATGCGCATAGGTCAGACAAACACTTCAAGGCTGGTGACTATGCTTTCTTGAAGATCAGACCCATCCGTGCCATAGCCAAGAACAAAGGGAAGCTTAGTCCGAGATATGTGGGTCTTTTTGAGGTTCTAGAGCACATTGGTGAATGTGCTTATCGGCTTGTTCTTCCTCCATAGTACAGCATGATGCACAATGTCTTTCATGTATCCAATTTGAAGCATTATGTGAAGGATGATAGCCATGTGCTGAATCAAGAGCCTCTTGAGTTGCGGGAGAATTTCTCTTATCTAGAACAACCAACAAAGATTCTCAACTCCAGGGTCAAAGAGCTTAGGAACAAGCAGATCTAGATGGTGAAGGTACAATGGAACCATCATGGTGAAGAAGATGCAACCTGGGAGCTATGAGTAGATATGGAGCAATGTTTTCCTCACCTCTTTCATCCAGTTTAATTTTGAGGAAAAAAATTCTTTTGAGGTGAGTAGGATGTGATAAAGTGGTTTTTCTAATTCCTTTTATACCTTATTCCTTTACTTTACTCTAACTCAAAACCCTAATTCACCTAAAGATTAATTGATCACTCAAAGATTGGAATCTCAAGCCCAAACTTTACCAACACATAGGAATGCTATGGTGGACCTATGGTTCAAATTTTAAGTTAATTGGACATTCCTAGCTCCCTCCACAATTTTCACAAGTTTGTATATAGTTTTGATCGAAATTTATCATGATATCATTAATCAAGTGTATAGTTTTGATTAATTCTAGCTTTGTCATGCAGAGCAGACATCAGCAATCTGTGGCTTGCTCACCCCAAGCGATCTGGACCATCTCATGGCACATCCACAGATCTGGGAAGGATCGGACGGCCATCGAGTCATCCCCTACCTCTGGGTGACTCGGGAAGATGTGGCTACAGCCACGAGTCCATGACCCCGATCCCTACTCCTCATTTTGACCCACTTTGTGAGAAACCAACCGATGAAATGCCTCCACCTCACCTCCATGAACACGACAACCTCTCACACGTCCCCCAAAGATGACCACAACTACCCCCACAATTGCATCGGTGAACACCCATCTCCACCACCGCTGATCGATTTGGGCATTGGTGGCTCACTCGATCTCGTGCCTACTTAAGCATACCTACAGCTTTGTCGACACCCCTTTGCTTCGCCTCACCCTCCTTTTTGCCCAAAGAGAGCCCACAGATCTCTGACCTCGAGATCACCCCTCGCCTGCTCTGTCCGTCATCGCCGAGCTACCGACCCAGCTACTCCCTACCTCCTCGCCTCAGATTCAACCTCCAACCAACTTCGGGGCACCTTCATCCACCTCAGTGGCACCCCAAACCACCTCAAAACCACATGCTTCCCTCCCCTTCGATCCTCCTTCGTCGCGAGTTGCCAACAGCTCCGACCACCTCATTGACTCGTTGCCTCCAGGGGAGCCACGCCCCGACACCGACCCGTCCAGCTACGGAAGACTTCTACAAGCATAGCCCAACCTTCACCCACGCAAAAAGAAGTTCTAGCCACTGGCAAGAGCTTGTCAGAGATCGACCAGCCTACCTGTTGTGAAGTGTTGAGCAAGGAGAGGTGGGACCCGCTCGAGCTAGCTGGACCAGTAGTTGCCCTCCACGTGTGTTGACTCAGATGCACGCGGACCGATCCGATCTCGCCAAGTAAGAAACTGAATATCCACATCAGCGATCTTTGATCCTTTCTAATTTATGTGCTTAAGATTGTGACCGTTGGATCTGAGCATCCAATGACCCACCTTTTTCTAGATCTTGTTTATTTAACTCGAAATTTAGTAAATGACCTAATCTTGGGGAAATTATTATAAATAGTAGGAGTGTCATAAAAATACAAATAAGTACTCCATTTTGATCAGAAAAATATGAGGATTATGAATATGACATATGTTGACCCTAAATATGACTCGAATAAATGCTCATTCTCAAATATGTTTATATCCTGTTTAATTATTTAGAAAATACTCAAACCTGATTAAATCACCAAAAAAAATTTGATTATCCTCTTTTTGCATCTAAATAATTATGGAACATTCAAATTCAATTATTGTGACTCAATTATGAATCAAATCTAATTATCATTCTTTTCCCTATTTGACTCATAAAAAATGTGCATAATTAGTCAACATGATCTAAAGACCATTATTTTGATCTTAAAACCATACTCTGATGTGACACTATTAATTTTGGACTCTAACCCATAATCTAAGACTCATACTCAACCCTCATGTCTACAAATAAGAAAAAGGGCCTTTTATACTCTTTAGAATAAATAGTGATTTGAACAATATATCTAATAAATACCAAATCTCCAATAATTTCAGGAAATCAAAGGTACCAGTGAGGAGCATCTCAGGACTCCCCACTTCTTAGTATAAGGTACACCATTAACCCTCACTTGGCTTACTATAATGTATGGTTGTAATATAGTTGTAAAGAACTTGGCATATGATATTGCTTGAAATAGATACATATGTATGATCAACTTTAATGATGTTTCTTTATATGTACATTGCAAAATCTGAACATAAATTATCATGTCCATTATATGAAAGCACTAAAATATTTGGTAGTACAGTGCTTGGAAGTGACCTAACTCTTTGGTAGTCGATCACAATGTATATATGATCTAACTCTTTGGTAGTCAATCAAAAAGGCCTTAATATTGAGTTCCTTAAGAGTCAAGAGAATGCATCAAAACCTTCGGCGGTCAACGCATGGATATATAATGGACAATATGCCTAAAACATGTGTTCTCTTTTATTAAGAAACTTTATCTCTTGATCAAGCATGATTTTGCCATATTGCTTATTACTGCCAAGTTTACCTTTATTGTTAGTGCCAAGATATGATGTGAGTTATATTAAATGACACGTAGGTGTACTCAGTGTAATATATTTATATATTGTGTTGACGTGTACCAATTGCAAATGTTTTATAAGTACCTTTGAATATGATGATGATGTTGCAACTCAATATGCTGACTCATCAAATCAGATCTTTTATGGGGATGCTAAAGCTAAATGGGACTCTTAGTTTATGTGCTTTTTTTCTTCTGCATGTATTTCTCTCATGTATTAAGTCTTCTTCTGTAGAACTCCTATGCCTTCGGGCCCCTATGTAATTAACTTTTGGTCTATGTATGGAAGCTACTTATTCGGTGCACTTATATATTCATGTGTTTGATCCACTCAGGGACAGGCAACTTTAACTCTATTATACACCTTATGTTGGCGCCTGAGGTTTAGAGTGGAGTTAGGTTGTTAACCTGTGACAAACATGCCTTGTGAGAAAATTCAACCTCTATTTCTTCTAGAATGACATCATCAATGAATGAAACCCCACATCACTCTAGGTGGCCCTAGCTCCCACAGCGGCTACCTCCACCGATGAGATTTAGTGGTGTTATTGACATTGAAGAGCCCATGATGGAGGTATAGTGAAGGACTAGATTTTGACTTAATTTTGAGGTCAAAATTCCTTTTAAGGTGTGTAGGATGTAATGGAGTTGATTTCTAGAATACTTAAATGCTTAATGACATAACCAAATTCATGTGTTTGGGATATTTGATTTTCCAAGTGTTTTGGTAAAGTCTGAGTGATGATCGATAATAATAATATCATGATTTCGATCCCTAATTTTATGCCTTTTTGAGGTATTTATTTGACTAGTCAAACCAATGAGTTATGATAACAAAATTGATTAGAAAGGATCTTGAGTTGTGATAAATTCATGGTTAAAATTTCATGAAGATTGGAGGATCCTAGAGGAAATGTTTTAGGTTTGAAATTCTTGAAATAATGTGCTAAATGACCATTGAGGGACCTAAGTTTAATATCAATAGCTTGAGATTTAACTAAAGGAGATGTCATGCAGGCCCACCCCTTGGAGTTTGGATGGTAGAAGATATAGACTTGAATGTTGTGGATACTCAACATGGCACAATGGAGGTCGTTGGTTGGCCTCGTTCAACAGTGAATTTATCATCCTCAACCTATATCATTTACACAGTCATGGCAAGAGGTTATGCTACAACATCAATCGCCTCCATGACCCTGATAGTGGGTTACCACATGACCGAAAGCAAGTAGAACCCTCCACATGATTGTGGGATCCCAATCAACCCCTCATTTGGGTGTTTTAGTAGACTGGTGAGGGAGAACAAACTCCCTTCCCTTGCTACTTCTTCTTTGCAATGAACAGTCCTCCTTTCCTCATCTCAATTGTGTGCACAGCAGGTTGCTAGATGAAGATGAAGTGGCAAAGGTGGTAAACGAAGGAATTAGAGGAGGCAGAAAGGAAGTGTGAGGTCTAAGGAGAGGAACCCATAGGAAATTGTGAACTCCTATGGTGTTTTCACTAGGCACCGATCTCACCCTCACCGGAGAAGAAGGCGGAGGTCAGAAGAGGCTTGATGAGCTTTTCCATTGTGAATAAGGATCGTGGATGAGTATCCTCTTACCTGGAGAAGATTTTGGAGACCCTAGAAGGGATATTCATGGAGTAGAGGCAAGACACCTCTTTTTCTTCCCTACACCAACAACAGACGGTGGCCAGCTCCTCCATCCATGAGGATTACCCACAGTAGGAGAGGCCTCAAGGATGGAAGCATGGAAGGAGAACAATCAAAGCTTCTTGAGGTCTTGGGAGTTATTGGTGAAGTGCAACCATGGTGAGACCCTTTGTTGTTGGTCCAAGATGCGGCGGTGGCAGATGAACAAAACACCCAGGAGCACTGGATTGATCGCGCAAGGAAAGAATGAGAGGACTGAGTCTACACTCTTGAACCAGACCCAGACCAAGTGTGAACAAGTAGATCCAAGATATAACCCAATAGGCAGTGGGTCGTGCACATTATACAAGCCATGAGCCACGTGGCTGACTCTGATAGGCAAACAAAGGTAAATACCCCTAAAAATATGCAGATCTTCAAGAATTCTTAGAAATTAGCACAAATATCTGAAAATTACAAACAATATATCAAAATTCTCAGAATAATGAGTGAACCAAATGAAACCATAATATAATTATTTTGATGTTTAATCCCACTATTATCATGAAAGATGTAAAACACTCATATCATGTGTAATAAATAGAAATTTAATGTAAAAAATTATAAAAATGTTCCTTTTACTCCTAAATGTGACTTAGAATCCATATAATGTCAAAGATGATTATCTTTCAACATACAATGATGGAATTTTCTTAATATGGCTGATTTGAGCTAATAATCCTAAATAGTGTGCAATAATTACAAATATGCCCAAGAAACCCTAGAAATTACATAGTAAGCTCATATCAGTGATTAGAAGCTAATATGTAATTTTGAGATCATAATTATACATATAAATCATGTTACGTGATAAATGATCCTAAAATGGTGAGAAAACCCTAACATGATTAACACATGTTCCCTAAGGTTAATATGTGCACATAATTATATGCATTATGTATCTTAATATGGAATACAACATCAATAACATCAATCCAAGATAATGACAAGATAAGTAATGATGGAAATATCCTAATGAGATAAGTGAAACCCTAATGAACATAACAAGAGTTAAGAGGAGATATATGACAATGAGAACCTGATAGTAGTGCATGATCTTATTTTAATTAGGAGTTGACCAAGTGTGGTAGTTGGCATGAGGAATATATGGATTAGGTTGTCTTGATCAAGGTACACCCTTACCTCTTACTTAGCCTACTATACAATAAGATTGTATTATATATAATAAATGATTGACATATGGTATTGGATGAAATGATTGTTCTTGTATGATATCTTTCTTGATTTTCCATACTTATAGTTATTAAACATGAAACATATATATATGTACCATTATATCATAGAACTATATCTCTTTGGTAAGCATAGTGCTTGTGAGTGATCTATCTCTTTGGTAAGCAGATCACCTTGTACAATGATCTATCACTTTGGTAAGCAGATCATAAGGCCTTAATGCATTTATCCCTTTGGTAGGCAAATGCATGGATGATATAATGGATAATGTGACTAAAATATGTGTTCACTTTTGTTAATAAACATCTTTGTTCAAGTATATGCCTTTTGTTATATATTTCTGATGTTACTTCCAAGTATCATCTTTACCTTATTACCAAGATATGAAAAGAGGTATAATTAAAGACATGTAGGCATACTTAGTACAATATTGTTGAATATTGTGTTGATGTGTACCACCTGTAATATTTTGTTTAGGTTGTAGACATATGATCTTGAAGATCCAAGATAGTTGTGAGTTGTATAATGAGGTGATGCACAGTGGACCTATTGTCTTAACATCATGTAGTTTTGTGGTAGTACATGTATATGTATAAGTTTGTTGTTCAATGTGTAATATCAAATTTTGTAACAATTCATTATGTAATTATACGTTGAATGGTGGACATGTATTGTATGGTTTTATTATTGTTCATTTGAACGTGCTACTGATTGTTTCCTTCTGACTTCCTCTAATTTTTTTCTTGTTAGCCTAGTGTGGGGTGTATAAATTGGGATTCTCGTTGAGGTGAAGTTTCAATTTGGACATGACACATTAGATTAAGTTTTTGAAAATCTAGGGACGTCACAGGTTGTATCAAAGCATGAACAATAGCAAAGCCTGACATTTTCTCATTATGCAACTCAAACTAAAGAAAACCTTGAACTTTAAATATCATTAGGGTTAGATTGGTCATCTTTTAGAGAGTAGATCTTACCTAGCCTCTAGGTTAGCACCTACATGTCTGAGGACAAGGTCTAGACTGGTGCTTGTTGTATAGCAAGTCCTTAGATGTCGTTCTTTCCTTATAGCATAGTGGTATGGGACGTTGCACTATTTGGAAATGACGTACATGGAGGGAAGAGAAATCCTAGGCATATGACAATCATTGTCTAGGGTAGCTACACTAGTCTACTCTTTGTTGTTACCATTTTCACTAGTTTTCTGGCACTATACTCTCTACTATGTATGGGACGCTCATTTTCTGGATTTGGTTTTAATTCCAATCGGATCAAACCTTGATAGTTTTCTCTAACGCTTGTTTTATCGAAGAAAAACTATATAATATTTTATTATATATGTAAGTAACATAAAATTTGTCCCCACACATGTACGGGTAGGAGGTGATAATGCAACCTAAGTGAAAGTGAATGACATCAGTCTATAAGGGAGAGTAGTTCAAGATTAGATGTCTAGAGCCTTGTTAGAACATATGATTGAATGGAATAGATGAAATATATTTTGATGATATGATGTAAGTATTATATATATGATATATGATAGGTTATGCTAACCAATGTTTGTCTTTGAGGATTTGAGTTCAATTTTGAGGTTTTGAGATAAGTCTTGATGATGCATGTATGTATATTTCCATAAGTTAAGATAAGCTAAGTTGACATAGGATATGTTAAGTTCATACAAAGGTTGTGAATCAGCAAGTGCCTTAATCTCTTTTATGGAGGACCTCTAGTGTTAGGACCAGTTTTAGGGTAACTCCAGAGAGAGTGAGACCCATTGTGAAAAGGTTAGAGAACCTAAACTCTAAGATATGAGAATGATGAGAAATATGTGATATGATATGTCCTAAACTAGAATACTCCTGAGTGATTGAGTTGAGTTGCGTTATGCATGATTCCTATAATCTCGTTGAACCCTAGATGCCCTTGGGAGGACCAAACCCTAGAGACAAAGAGAGATTGGTTATATGTGCATATGTGAACATGAATATGGGAACCTACCATCTAGGTGAGGGAGAGAGAGTCCCAAGACCCTGTAGGAGGTAAGTGTTTTAGTTTCTATGAAGCCTCATACTCGGGTTGATAATTCCTTGAAGGAATCTAGTGGTTGCATCTATAAGAGAGTTTTGGGTAAGCATGATTCATGGGTATAGACCTATGAAGAGAATGTCATAGCATGTTTTGGTTTGTGCTTATGTGGCTAGATCTTGCAAAGTAATCAACTAGTGCCAATGAGGGAGACCTGGTAACCCTAAAGAGGGAAGATAGAAATAGTGTATATAAGATACGCATAGAGTTGAGTGTGCTCATAGAGATTGATCATGACAAAACCCTCAGGTTATGGACTACGAGAACCTCGGCTAGACTAGATAAAGTGTTGATATATGTTTAACAAGCCACTCACATAAGTTTATCTAGCACAACCATGATATAATATATGTAAGGATGTGATCTAATCTCAAGACGTGATATATAGACATGATATGATGGAAACCTAGAGATGGTTTCATAGATATCAATGCATAAATGGTTAACCATATACATGAATAATGATGATAATGTGATATTGTTGGCTAATCTTGTGATGAAATCTTTATTAAATGTTGCAATTTATTATGAACAATGAAATAAGATAATATGAATGAAACATGTTACATGAGGTGTTAATCTTAGTGCTTAATAATGACAAAAAATATAGTTTGACAGTTAGCACAACATAATGATTATGACACCTTGCTATGATCTAGATGAATAAAGTGGGTTAACTATAGTTAATTCCCTCCTAAAATACGTATGTTAATGTTGAACATGTTCTAACAATTAGCTCAATAAAATTTTGATGACACCTTGATATAATGAACTAAATTTAGTTAACTCCTTTGGAACATGGTAATATGATGTGGGAACCCTAATTCATTGGTAAAGATAAGGATGCAACCCTAACATATGAGATGTGTCATTTATAAGTTAATGTTGAAATCTTAATCATTAGGCAAAATGAGTATGAAAATCCTAATGTGAAATATGTTATGATGCAAACTAAACATCTCAACCATGTCTCACGGTGAGGGCTGGTTCCCCCTAGATGATTTTATAACCTCCTAGGAGTGGTTAAAATATAGTTATGGAGCTTCATTTTTTTTATATGTTGCACATAGAGTGGTGTCCTACATATGGATGAAGACCTTTTGCTTTTTCCTTGAAGTAAGAGGATGGCCTGATTTTGAGGATGAAATTTCTTTTAAGATGTATATGATGTGAAGGACTGGATTTTAACTTAATTTTGAGGTCAAAATTCCTTTTAAGGTGTGTAGGATGTAATGGAGTGGACTTTTAGAATCGATAATTTCTTAATGACACAACCAAATTCATGTGTTTGGGGTATTTAAAGTTCCAAGTGTTTTTATAAAGTCTGAGTGATGATTGATAATAATAATAACATGATTACATCCCTAAGTTTATGCCTTTTTGAGGTATATATTTGACTAGTCAAACAAATGAGTTATTGTACCAAAATTGAATAGAAAGGACCTTGAGTTGTGATAAAGCCATGGTTAAAATTCATGAAGATTGGAGGATCCTAGAGGAAATTATTTAGGTTTGAAATTCTTGAAATAATGTGCTAAATGACCATTGATGTACCTAAGTTTAATATTTACAGCTTGAGATTTAACTAAAGGAGATGTCACACACCCCCACCCCTTGGAGTTTGGACAGTAGAAGCCATAGACTTGAATGTTGCGGATACTCAATGTGGTACAATGGAGGTCGTTGGATGGCCTGGTTCAACGGTGAATTATTCATCATCAACCTCTATCAGTTACACAGTCATGGCAAGAGGTTATGACCATGACATCAATCATCTCCACGACCCAGCTAGTAGGTTACCACATGACCGAAAGCAAGTAGAACCCTCCACATGACCGTGGGATCCCTATCGACCCCTCATTTGGGTGTTTTAGCATTCTGGCAAGGGAGAACAAACGCCCGTCCCTTGCTACTTCTCCTTTGCGAGGAACAATGCTCCTTTCCTCATCTCAACTGTGCGCACAGTAGGTTGATGGATGAAGATGAAGCGGGAAAGGTGGAAAATAGAGGAACTAGAGGAGGTAGAAAGGAAGTGTGATGTCTGTGGAGAGGAACCCAAAGGAAATCGTGAACTCCTATGGTGTTTTCACTGGGCAACGAGCGTACCCTCACCAGAGAAGAATGTGGAGGTTGGAAGAGGATTGAGGAGCTTTTCCATTATGAATAAGGATCATGGATGAGTACCATCTTGCCTGGCATAGATCTTCGAGGCCCTGGAAGGGAGATTCATGGAGTAGAGGCAAGACACCTCTTTTTCTTCCCTGCAGCGGCAACAAATGACGGCCATCTCCTCCATCCATGAGGATTAGCCACAAAAGGAGTGGCCTCAAGGCTGGAAGCATGGAAGGAGAATAATCAAAGCTTCTTGAGGTTTTGGGAGTTGTTGGTGGGGTGCAACCATGGTGATACCCTTTTTCATTGATCCAGGATGCGGCAGCGGCGGATGAACAAAATGCCTAGGTGTACTGGATTGATCGCACGAGGAAAGAATGAGAGGACCGAGTCTACACTCTTGAATCGGACCCAGACCAAGCATGAACTGGTAGATCTAGGATCTTACCCAACAAGCAGTGGGTCACTCACATTATGCAAACCATGAGCCACATGGCAGACTCTGATAGGAAGACAAAGGTAAATACCCCTTAAATATGCTAATCTTCAATAATTCATAGAAATTAGCGTAGTTATCTGAAAATTATAAACAAGATACCAAAATTCTCAGAAAAATGAGTAGAACTACATGAAACCATAATATTAGTCTTTTGATGCTTAAATCCTAGTGTTATCATGAAAGATGTAAAACACTCATTTCATGTGTAGTAAATAGCAATTTAATGTCAAAAATTTTGAAAATGTTCTGTTGACTCCTAAATGTGACTTAGAATCCATATAATGTCAAAGATGGTTATCTTTCAACATACAATCATGGAATTTTCTTAATATGGATAATTCGAGCTAATAATCATAATTAATGTGCAATAATTAAAAGTATGCCCAAGAAACCCTAGAAATTACATAGTAAGCTCATATCAGTGATTAGAAGCTAGTAATCATAATTATGCATATAAATCATGTTACATGATAAATGATCCTAAAATGGTGAGAAAACTCTAACGTGATTAACACATTTTCCCTAAGGTTAATATGTGCATATGATTATATGCAATCAAATAATCAGATTGTTTATCTTAATATGGAATAAAACATCAATAACATCAATCCTAGATAATGACAAGATAAGTAGTGATGAAAATATCCTAATGAGCTAAGTGAAACCCTAATGAACATAACTATAGTTAAGATGAGATATATGATGATGAGAACCAGATAGTAGTACATGATCTTGTTTTAATTAGGGGTTGACCAAGAGTGGTAGTTGACATGAGGAATATGTGGCTTAGGTTGTGTTGATCAAGGTACGCCCATACCTCTTACTTGGTCTACTATATAGTATGATTGTATTATGTGTACAAAATGCTTGGCATATGGTATTGGATGAAATGACTGTTCTTGTATGATATCTTTCTTGATTTTCCATACTTATTGTTATGAAACATGAAACATATATATATGATCCATTATATCATAAGTCCTTAATTCATTTATCCCTTTGGTAGGCAAATGCATGGATGATATAATGGATAATGTGAATAAAATATGTGTTCTCTTTTGTTAATAAACATCTCTGTTCAAGTATGTGCCTTTTGTTATATATTTATGATGCAACTGCCAAGTATTAGCTTCACCTTATTGCCAAGATATGAAAAGAGGTATAATTAAAAACACGTAGGTGTACTCAGCACAATATTCTTGAATATTGTGTTGATGTGTACCACATGTAATCTTTTGTTTAGATTCTGGACATATGATTTTGAAAAACCAAGATAGTTGTGAGTTGTATGGAAAGCTAATGTACAGGTGGACATGTTGTCTTAAGATCTTGTAGTTTAGTGGTAGTACATGTATATTTATAAGTTTGTTGTTCAATGTGTAATATCAAATATTGTATCAATTCATTATGTAATTATATGTTGAATGGTGTACATGTGTTGTATGGTTTTATTATTGTTCATTTGCATGTGCTACTCATTGTTTCCTTTTTACTTCCTCTAGTTTTCTTCTTCTTAGCCTAGTGTGGGGTGTTTAAATTGGGATTCTCATTGAGGTGAAGTTTCAATTTGGACATCACACATTAGATGAAGTTTTAGAAAATCCAAGGATGTCACAGGTATTGTGCATTCATCACAGGTCGTGGGGTTAATAAAAACCAAAATTTTATATTTAAATAACCCTATTTTGCCTTCAAAGGAATATTCAGATTAATGATAACTAGAATCACAGCCTTATTAAAAATCATTACTTATCCTTATTTAGTATCTAATCATGCTAAGAATTACTCTAAGGGTTAGATCACTCAATTTTCTACAAAAGTAGGCGATGTCATGGTCTAGGATGAAATCATAATCACCCTTCACTAAAATGGATTTGCATCACCAAAACCATAGCCAAGATCTTTACTTAGATTATATAATCTTAAATTAGGGAAAAGGGAAGGATATTGGGATTTTAGTTAATGAATTAGAGAATTTTAGACAAGTGTTTTCAAAACTAAAACCAAGGTAGAATAACGTAAGAGGGAGATAAGTACTATGATTACACAATAATATGGCTATGTCTATTTTATTATAACCAATAAGTTATATGGAACTCATTTTCTAGGAACTCTAGTTCAAGAACTTAAGTTGCATTCACTTTCATGTGATTAGTTTGTTGTAAGTATGAATGTAGAAATATTTACAAATTGTTGTTAATTTGTTGCTATTTATTTCAATAGTAATAGGGATAAAAGAATGTAAGAAAAAAATATTATATGTGGATAACTTCATGATGTGTTTATGTTTTAGTTAAATAATGGTGTGACGTAATTATGATTTTTGTATAATATCCTCAACCAAAATAACGTCATCAACCTTTATGTTACAGATGTTGTTTCTTATTAAAATAATTGTTGCAGTGTGGTACAATTATGATTTAGTAAAAGTGTCATGATTACAATTTTGAATGTAATGTTTTAGTATAGTTTATATATGTGAAGTATTATATTATTATCTAAATTTATGTGGTTGTAAATATTAGGGTTGGTATATTATATGGTGTTGTACAAAAATTTTACTATATTTTTCATGCAATGGCATGGTGCACTATTGTTTTTCCATTCACATTTCTTAAATCACTTTTTTTACAATGTGATGTGGTATGGTGTGGTTCTTTTTTCATGATGAGTATATGGTCTAATTTTGAAAATATTAACGGATATGGTGTGGTTATGGTAATGTGTTACCATAATTTTATTATGGTATCTGATATTTTAGTGTAGTTATGGTGTAGACAATAATCCATATTTTCACAGCTGGAATTTGTAGTAATAGATGTTTTATATTTGTCATGTATAGATAAGATTTTAATAAAATTACATAATAAGTGTTGTTAGTTAGTCCATTATTCGATTTCCACTCTTTTTGAGGAGGGACTTGGGAGTTGTATTTTATTTGAATGTGTGTAACTCTTGTTTGATTTTATTATATGTAGTTTTCAATAATTTGTTTTATTTAAGTGAAACATGAGTTCTAGTTTTGATGACATGGGACCACCCCAAACACAGACCACTATTGTGACCCCCAGATAGTGTAAACCCTCGGCTTCCCCCAATTACCCGCACATCAGGGTCGGCAAGGCAAACTCACACAGCTCGGCATTTGTGTGAGTTTACCTTGTCTACCCTGATGTGTGGGTAGTTGGGGGAAGTTGGTGATTTACATTGTCAGGGGGGTCACAATAGTGGTCAGTCGTCGGGGGTGGTTCCATGTCATAAAAAAAACAAGATTTCACCATAACTCAAGTTTACTTTATATAAAACAAATTATTGAAAACTACATAATAAAATTGAATTCATAAGTTATCTTGCTAGTTACGAAAATAGAACTAGAGGCCTTGGTGAAAAACTAGGGTTCATACAAAATATATAGAAAATAATAAACTTCCACCTCAAAGCTTGGCTCTACCTTCCTAACCCAAAAGTTAGAAGTGTAGATGGTTGTTCAGGTGCTACAAATAATATTTAGGGAATATAACACATTTAAGGTTCTTGGACATTTTGTGTCTTGATTCCTTATAATTTTTTAATTTTTTGTAGGTCGTAACCCAGAGGGTGTCAAGTCTTTGCAAGAGGTCAGTCAATCTTAGAATGAGGTCAGGCAACCTTTTGTCTCAAATCAGGCCATGATAGAAAATTTCTTGCAAACAATTAAGCTCCCATCTAACATCAAAAATTCACTATTTGTAATTATTTACCTTTACTCTATCCTTTGACATATATTTAGAGTAAATTTACCTTCAAATTCGTAATTTGTACATAACTATTATTTTTCTTTGCAAAACCCCAATGATGTTGCTCAACTACATATCTAATGTATGTTAAATTGAAAAATACAACAATAAGCCATTAGATAATTAATCAAGTATAAACTCAAGAATAATTAGTAATGATAATTACATGGTAAACAAGGCTGAAGTTTACAAAATAAATCCACTCATACCTCACCATCTAGGAGTAAAAGAGATATATGCATTATTAATTTAGTAATATGTACATGGGACAAATAACTAAACAAGAGTGGACCAATATGAAATAGAGTAAAACATTATCAATAACGTCACAAATCATACCCCCTATGACCTCCTAGTAAAAATCAAATTAGATAAACCATATGTAATTGACCTTCACATCAAGAGGTGAAGGAGGATAGACTACTCAGGTTGTCTCATCTACATATTTACATTGCTACCTCACATCCTAAGAAACATAACTAATTATTTTTTCACTTTTTTGAGTGAGAAAATCACTTGGAACTGGGAATTATAATTAAAAATACTATTTTAGGTAATTACCAACATATGATTTACAATCTAAATCATACATCATTATAAAGAGTTTCAGAGTTATCCTTATACATGTGACAAATTGATAACATCTAAATCATAATTCTTAATTGTAAGATACTACCAAATATGAACAAAAGATGTAAGTTGTTCTCATATTCTCACATTGTAGCATTATTTCCCTAAACTATTTTTTTCCTAGATAAATATAATTTCTAAACCTTATGCTCAAGTCAACAAATGGTAGTCTATATCTTAGGTTCAACTAGTCACCTTAAGATCTTTTTTTCCAATGAAACCTTATTTCCCTTAATATTTCCAAGGTAATGTAGGGTAAGAACACCAAACCACTCTACCAATTGGTTCTCATACTAGGTACTAGGGATGGGTAAAAAATATTAATAATAATAGTAAGGGATACATGTTTTAGGGGATATTAAACAAGTCTCTTTTGGTCTCAACATGTCAACTAGGAAGTATCAAAATCAAGTTTACTTATACAAACATAACAATATATGATAAATTACTCACATCGAGGAGGCTTCCCTAGATTCTAAATTCAAAATCTCAAGGCCTAGAAGATGATATGATCCATTCTCATTGTCTCTAAAGTGATTATTGTGAGTTACATTACACATATCCAACATACTAGCAAGAATTCACCGTTTTCAAGAAACCTAACTAGATGACCATTCAATTTTATAAATTTGTAATTTTTCATTATTCGTATAATAGTTTGAGAGATATTTATCATTGAAGTATTTAACAATAGTGCTTATTTTTTCACTATTCTTATAAACATAACTAGATAGGCTTTCGGAATTATTGAACAGCTCGGATTCAATGTAACTTCGTCAAATCATTATTTGACAATATGAGGACAATTGACGCATAGATGGACATACTAATCTTGATGACAATTGTTTTTATTTATGCCATTGAACTATATCTTTAACTTTGAGATATGAAGTATCTCTTGAATTTGTTTATATTGGCCCAAGCAACATATCATCCTATTATTGATACTCTTGTAGTGTTGGAAATGTTTCCATGGGATTCTTACATGTGGTTTGGGTGTGAAATCAAGGTATGTTATAGTGTCTTTCCCTTCATCATCCCAACCCAAAACTAAATTGATTTTGGGTGATATTTTGATCATTGAAAAGGTGGACTACTTCTTCTGTGGAGGTTGCACCCAGTTTAGACAATAGTTTTTGGTTGTTAGTATCCTCAACGGTAAAACTCATGTGTTGTCTACTAGCATTAAAAAAGCTTGAGTAGGCCTAAATCTCTTCAAGTGGGTATTTCATGGTTCCTTCATATGCTCTTTGCTAGAATAACCATCAATACCTACTAAGGATTTTTCTCTGTCACTAATTTCTATGAATATTTGGAATATATACTTATCTACTATGTCCCCTACCAAAATTTGCATAGATGCCTCTTAACACTCTGGCAATCAGTAAAGATTGCTTACTTTTTCTCTTGAAACATAGGGATGGAAAAGAATATAAGTTTACTACATATTCATTCTCCTAATGTTATGTGCATCGCCCAAATAATGTAAAATAAGTTGTCATGCTATTAGCATATATAAAAGCTATTATTCATGCCTTTTCATTTCATACTTTCACTAGAAAAATGCACAATATGAACACAGACCACACAATGTGTTCCATGCAATATATTGATTTATTTTGTATACCACAAAATAGTTCTCAAATTTAACTATACTATACTATATAAGAAAGACTGCAGAGTGTGGTCCATGCAATATTTTCCTTTATCTTTAAATGCAAACTCCTTTTATTTTAGTCTATACTATATAGGAAAGAATGTAGAAGGTAGTTGTACATAGGCCCTTTTATATTTTGATTGAGTTGTCAATAAATCCTAGTATTCTAGGCATTCATGTGTTGCAAGAGTTCATTTATATGTGTAAGTTCTCTTTAAAATTTTCAAATTACAAATTTGTCCATTTTTGTTCTAATATGGCTACATGGGAAGTTGTGTAAAGGTTAAATGCAATTTTTGGTTTTAATTTTTTAAATTACAAATTATTTCTTGTCTAAATATTATTAAAAATGTTTTTTGAAGAGATGCATGCATTCTTTGCATCTCTATTTTATAAAATTATAGTTTTTGTCCTTACATATTCTAATAAGGATATATGTACATCCACATTGGGTTTTGAACCTCACCAGTCCCTTCATTGGGAAAAAACATTTTCATGATGTTAGGGTTTGGATTATATGGGAACCTAGATAAAAAAAAGGTGGAGTACAAGGTCACCCTGACGTACACCAGAAGGGTCCATGTAGTAACATTGTTGACATCGATAAGAATTCATAATTCTTTTGGGCATGAGAAAATCAATGTTGGTCCCCTCTTTATCACTTCTTCTCTTTTTACTAACATTTTTATGTCTTTTCATTCATGCTATCTCACTCACAACGCAAGTGTGTATTAACTCCAATATTTCCTATGTTTTAGTCAATGAGGTGATGCAACACCTCATTAACTCTCTACAATGTAATGTAATGTTCTAAAGTCTATACAATGCAGAAGATTATGCCTAGATTGTTTTGAGTTTGTCAACTAACTTTTTGAGAATCTCTTTTTCAGCTTGTTTGGAATGCAACAACAATGTCTATCTATCAATCAAACATAATATTGTCTGTTTTCTAACCTTTTTGTCAACTTTTTTTGTTGTCCAGGAGTCACTTATCATACTCCACATTTTAAATCCACATCATGGCCCTTTATTCTCCAATAGAAAGTAATCTCAGACGAGGGAAGCCAATCATTTCATAGTTGCTAGCTAGTTACCCTTACAACTTCCTTGCTCCTCCCTCTTGGTAGCTCACTTCCCCTCTCAATAGCTATAGTTTCCTTCACCACTCTCAACCTTATTGTTGCGGCTACCGCTACCATATACACCATAGCTACCCCCATGACCCACCCCAAGTAATGACTCCTCTAAAGTCCTAGACAGGCACCTTGCATGAACAGGGAGAAGCTCTCTCCCACCATAATATTTTATCATGAAATTTCTATCTGTTGTAGCCCAAAGGCCTTCCCAATTTCCCAAGCGCCCACCATGAAGACCTCCTACACAAATTATAGCATTGTCATTGACATCAACAACCCCATGTCAGAGGATCTGGAGCTATCATCACTTGTAGTGGGTTTTTCACAAGGGTTTTACACCTTTGAAAAGTACAAGAGCCCCTTTGGGATCCTTATTGATCAGACATTCACAATCGTAGATGGTAAGTACAATGACAACCCCCTCATCATTGGGTTAAACAAGGTGTTATCGACAATTAAATAGATTCCCATCATTGATGGAATTAGAATGACAGGTGGGAAAGAGGGTATTTACATTCTAATACTACCCTTGTTTCTATCATTATGATGAGGAACATGATCCTTTTCACAATTTCTAAGTCTAGTTTAGAGTGTCCTTATACTTGCATCATGTGAGCTAAATTTAATGGAACTTATATCAGAGGCTTGTGCTTTGAACTTGACCTACATTTTCTAAAGTTTTATTTTCTAGGACTGTAACATATTCTCTTCCTTGATATAAAGTCTATGTTATTAATGGAAAAGTATATTTGTTTGAGTTACTTACATATTTTTATAATCCTTCATAGATTTCTTACTATCCGGTTATTCAATTGCATATTCTAGATTTGTTTTAATACTCATGTCTAGTACAAGCCCCTTTTAGATTGCTCTTCTACCCCCCACTTTTATATGACAATAGGAGAGAAGACTTAACATTTGATGGATATATTGAAATGGATATAAATTGGGTGTTTTCATGAATTGGTTGAATTGTGTAGAATTCACATTATAATAAACATATATTTCAAGGTGTTGTATTCTTTTCAAGAACTAAAGAATATGGATGATTTCATGATTTGAGGGGGATCTTTTTAGCTCCAATAATTACAACTCCTCTAACATTTGAAGGTATAAATTTTCATATCTCATGTTTTAAGTTTATTTAGAAACTACTTTTTTATCTTCAAATAGAGGGCGATGTTGAGTTACCTTATAAATTAGATTCTCTAAATTTATTTATGTAAGCCCTTCTTTCTATCTACGTTTGCTCAACTCGACCCAATTTGATATTTTCAATTTTAATTGATCTTATGTAACTCTATAATTAAAATGTTAGAGGTTGATATCAGATTTTTGATGCTCAATTGATTAAAAATTTGCCTTGACGTACTTAAGTGTTATCTTCTTTTTTTATGGATGACTAAATAGTGCCAAAATAACTTCAATCTCAGGGATAGTCGACATTCGTACTCTTTTTTATGTAAGACGCTCCTTTGACTCTACTACCTCATCATCTTCCTTTCTTGTAATATTCCACCGCCAACAAGCATCTAGCCTACTACCTCATCTATGTTTTTTTCTCCCATCAATTATATACCCTAATGCATGGTCCTTCTCTAGGTTGCTATTATCAGGGGATCGAGTGGTCTATTGTGTAGAGGTCTTCCCATGTAAACGTTGTCATTGAGACCCCTTCAAGCCACACAAAGGTGAGAGGAGGAAACAATGATAGTTTATAGAATTATCTATATGGGAGATCACCGAAGAGCAAACTCAAGAAGGAAATGTACAAAGTGTCCATGAGACACAATGCTTGTGCATATAAGTGGCGTGATCTAAGGGAGAAGAACCAGTGTTGACTTTGGACCCGCTAGGCACACCTCCGAGCGTGGGCCGGACTAAAAAACCCCACCCATAGGAGTCAGTCGAGGTCGAGAACGGCCATGCTAGAGTTCTTTCTAAGCCCAAAAAGGTAATTAGCTAGTAAATTCAAGAAATTAGTCTCATATTTCGTAGACCCTAAAAATACTAGTAATGTCCATCATAATGAAATTATATACCATTTTGATCCAAAAAGAATGTAGAACCCAATGAAAATACTTTCAGAGTGATTCCTAGTTCAAAATGTAGTTTTTATGCTTCATCTTATGTTGATTTAAATCTAGAACCCTAGATTAGGTTAGAAAATGATTATTACATAATCAAAACCATATCTCTACCATAATGTTTATTTTTGTAAACAAAGTCAAGTTTGATATTAAAGATGACATATTCATCGATAAATCCTTTTTATGTTACATTGATTCCCATACTTAGTGAAGTGCAGATGAAAGCCCTAATTTGAATGATATAACTAGTTGTTATAATTGTTGAGTCATGGTTTTTTTTTAAAGGTTTGATCTGTAACATTTTAGATAAATGAATAATCACATTTGATTTATGGTAACAAGAATGGTATTTTAGTAAAAAGACTCATTTACGATTAAAAATATAAATTAAGAGGGTTTCCTAAAATAAAGAACTTAAAGTATGAAAATCCTAGATTATAATCTCAACCCTAGGTATACCTAAATCTTGGACTTCAGATACTCTTATTTGACATAAAAACATAGTTAAGGTTTATAGTGATTTTCATAACACTTTTTTGGTTATTGCACTTACACATTGATTTTCTTGTTGATAATGTGATTGGATGATCACTGCACCAAAATAAGTACATGGGATATTTATGGATAACCCCTTAACAATGCATGGATTTCACATGAACTTTCTGAAGTTTTACTTTTTCATGTCAATAAATTGGTTGTTGTAAAATATCAAATTTGTTTAAATATTATGTGTAACATTTATTCTAAACAAAGATCAATTCGGATAACCAAATTCTCACAAGGGTATTTGAGGGAGAAATATGCTCCCAAGTTTCTAGAAATGATCCATAAGACGATCACTAACCACTAGAGAGACTTTCATGTTGAGTGTAGGATGGAATGCCAACAATGTGCAAGAGTACCGTTTGGGAACGTACACTAGTACACTAAGCGAGAAACTTGAGTTTAGGTTGAATATGCAAAAATGAATATGTGAAGTTCACCAGTTGCAATTGTTCTAGTGCTTACTTCCATATACTTTATAATAATTTAATTCACACATTTTGGTTGCACCCAATTACACATCATAGTGATATGGTAACCCACATTTTGAGTGTTAGTGTTTTGGGTTTAGCTTAAGTTAGATAACAAAGATGAGGTTGAATAAAAAATAAGAAAAATATTGAATCTTGTTTACAACTATGGAGGACTAAATGGTTTTTTCCAATTCCAGTATTTGAGTTATGTAACTCTAGTGAGGAGCATAGTATGTCAAAATCATGTTATCTCTTTAATGGAATTATTAATATTCTCATTTATTTTGTAAAATGGTCTTAGCAATATTGGATAATGGCACTTGCCTCTCTGGTCCAGTTTTATTGGGGATAATGGGAGTAGGGAGTCATTAAAATGTTATTAGAGCCATGTTTGTGTAAATAATCTTGAATAGTTAAGGAAGTTCAAAACTTTGTATAACCATAAGGTAATTATGAGGGTATTTGTGAAAGGTGATGGTGTATAGGTTGGATCAAAACCAAGGAGTTGGTTGTATTTTGCCTACACCAATAGATGGTTTACATAGACTCCTCTATCAAATTGCATACCTGACTTGGCCAAAGATGAAAGATTTTCCCAAAGTGACATACCTTTAGTCTTTCTCATGTATACTATATATCTTTATTCACCTCATGCTTTCCAAAAAGCCTAAAAATATAATAGCTACTTCTCTTATGAAATAGGGCCCCATGATGCTTAGGGTAAAAACATCATTCATCAACAAAAGAATATGAAATGTTGATTTAAGATTTAAATATATATGAAACATGTTTTAGCTAATGTATCATTCTCTCGTTAGGGAAAAAACTAGTAAAGTTTATAGAACCTAGGGATAAGATGAGATAACTGAGATTTATAAGTTTTTATACATGCAAATAGTTGTTATATTTATAAGTATACTATCTTGAGTCCCATGAAGGAAGCGAAGATCATTGAGTTTGATAAACCCTAGACGAACCCTCCCAAGGATGGGACCTCTACCTATAAATGCCCTTATGATCCTTGACATAGTGAGTAAATGGAAGTGAAACGTGCCACCTACATTTTGCAAGGAATAGTTAGACTATGGTGATAAACATATTACGTTGACAAGAATATCCTTATGAACCCTATTATTGGTGAAGTTGAGGCGATAACAATGCATATAGATATGTATACCATGCTCACATGAGGAGAAACAAGAGGGACATCGTTAAACCTAGAAAAATGGATAGACACATAGTGGCATAGGTATATAAGTGGATACTTCTAGAGAAGTTCTTATACCCTAGAAGAAGAAGGTAGAGTTTCTTAAACCACCTCTGTTATAACCTCGGTTTTTCCAAAATAAGTAATGAAATTATAAATGTTCTTTTTAAAGATAAATGAAATCCATAGTGGATGTGATGAATTGTTTGAATGGATTTTGTGTTTGATAGCTTGTATGTGTTCTTATTGGGCCTTTGTGGCCATTGTGCCCAATTAAAGGATTAAAAGAAAAACAAAAAGAAATGAAAGAGGAATTTCATTTAATAAAGGAATATAAAAAGAAATGATTTTAAGGCTAAAAGATATTTTCCCAAATAAGATTTTGAGCTAAAAGGGTTCCTTGGGGTTCAAGGAACTCAGGATAATTAGATAATGGCAAAAGAAATAAGGAATATGTGGAAAATACAATTAAATAAGGGATAACTTGAAACTGAAGTAAAGGGCTCGTTTCCTTTGGATAATTACTCCAATTTTTGTACAAGGAAAGATAAAGGTATAAACACGTTTTCCTCAAAATTTGAGATAAAACGGAGTTAAGGATTAAGAGTTATTAAATTTTCAAGTTATCATCAAAATAGACTTTTCCTTGAATAATTAGGAATTGATTTTCCTTTTTGGTTTAAACGCGGACAACGCTGACGGTTGGATTTTAATCCAACAGATCGTGGTCATTGTCCAGAGTCCCAAAGGGACTCGGACAGTAGCGCGATACAGGGGATTTTCCCCTCGCTTTCCCGACCGATTCAGTGCATGTGCACTCGAGATTGATGTCCCTTTGAGTCCGGAAGACCTTGGCGAACAATCTAGACCTATGTTTTGCCGATTTTCGTGGTGTATTCTAGAAATGCCCAATCGGGCTGAGGACTGGGATGATGGCAGGGTTAGGAAACCCTAGAGAGGCCCTCGAGCCCTATAAATAGGGGTCCTTCGAGTCGAGAGCACCTTCACGATCTCAAGCAGATATTTTCTAAGCCCAATTGCTCGCTCCCTCACCCTATTGCTCGCACTCCGGCGAGAAGGTCTTCGCGGCGCCGCCGCTGGTTCTGTTTAGAAGACAAGGAAGGACGACGAGTGGGGATTGTCATATCCTGGACCATCGTGCGCCCGCCCAAGATCCAACGCTTCTGGAGCGGCGCGCTGGTTTGAATCAACCAAGTGGAGCGCTTTGACCAGGACCGTAGGATCAAAGTCCACCGTGAGCCGCGCGTCATCGACGGCCGATAAGGGAGGTGCACCACTAGTGGAGGGAATCTGACGCGGAGCTTCAGATCAAGGTAGGGCACAGTGGCGCACCGATCAAACGGCCGAGGAATTTCCGGTAAAATCCCTCCTTGACCAAAAATTACAGAAAAAGGTTTTATCTTGCGAAATTAATAAAAATTGCTAGGAAACTCGTATGAGAAAACTTTATATATGAAAATTGTATAGAAAAATACAAGGAATCTGTTAAAAATGATAGTATAACCTGATTCCAGTTCATTTTGCAAAAGTACCTTAAATTGTTAATAAAGTGTATTCAGAATTGATGAGAAACCCTAATTGCATGATTAAAGTGTATTTTGGTAAATCAATAGATCAAATTGATAAGTTTAACTCTGTTAATGATAAAGGTGATATGATTATCAGTTTGAATGCAAAAGTGTGAGATTTAGAGTTATAATTCCTAAAAAGGAAGTTAATTTACATGGAAACCCTAATTTGGGATAAAAGGAGATAAAAAGCATGTTTTTGCGGAATAAGATAATTAGATGCTTAATAAAGGAAGCTTACTGAGAAATTAGGGGTTTTATGTAGTTTAATAAATTAAGGATGCTGATAAGAAAAGAAGAAGTGAAAACCCTAATTTCTAAAGGAACCCTAAAATAGGAACTGAAACCCTAAGTAATATGATGAAAATTAGATAAATATTAATAAAAGGAAAATTGTCCTTTTATTTCAGGTTTTGCTTGTTGATTGGGTTTCTCTTTCTATCTTGAAATCTACAATTAAAGGTATGTGGTTACTTATGGTTAACCGCTTATGTTTCCCGAATGTTTAATCGCATTGAATGCAACTAAACAGTTTGGATGTCTATTTATTTTATGCAATTATAAAGTGACTATTACTACCACATAATGTATATGCCTTCTAGCTCAACCCTTGATTCCCTCTGTGCCGTAATGGCTGACCTGATATAAGGCTACCTAGAGGGTAGGTCCATCAGGTCAGGAATGACTTTGGCTGCCTAGAGGGTAGGTCCATCAAGTCACCTTTATAGAGGTACCATATAAGTCCTTACAGGGACAACATAGAGTTGTGGAAAGATATGGATTGAGTAGGTTGGCTCAAAACGTAATCTTGATTGTTAAATGATTAATAGAGTGATTATATTGTTAACCTAGTTGCACAATATATGTTTTCCCCCACATACCAGCTTCGGCTGATCGTCGTTTTGTTTGTCGGTGTTTTAGGTACAAATTTCAAAAGCACAAACAGTAAAGCAACATATTGTGAATTCAAGAATTAAAGAACAAGGAGGAATTAGATAGAATAGTTCAGTTGAGGTTAAAAGATAGTTCCCAACTTTTCAAGGTATGCAAAGAAAAATTTTATTACCATTTTTCAGTATAGTCTGTTAGAATTTAATAATTGTTTATGGTTATATGTCGAACCTTTGATCCGGAATTAATGGGTGCGGCTTTATCCTCTTAGTCTCCCTTAATTGGGGGTTACTGAAAGGCGAGGTCGTAACATTTGGTATCAGAGCCTAGGTTCTTCATGTAACCATTAGTAATTATTAAATTTTATAAACTCCATAGAACCCAAGGGAGTTATTAGAGGAGTATCCGAAAGACGGAGGTGTCTAGAAAGGGATCACGACTGGGGGCTGGCAAGATTTTCCTCCGCACCGCTAGTCGGAATATGAGGACTCCCGGACCCGTGTGACCGCCTGGCCAAAGTCTTAGGGTATGAATCAAAATAAGATACCTTTAGGACTCTCTCATCTTATTCATCCCTTCTCATCACATATTCTATTAAGGCTTTAAGAGTAGGATTCTCTCTCTCCTCCACACTCATGGCAAAGTAAGTTAAGGGTTTAAGAATCCTCCATCAAATTAATAAAAGATATGTAATGAGATATCATTGAACATAAGTATAACTAGTTTAAATGATAAACTAAAGGTTTGTTTGTTATGCTTATGTAGATGGCAAGAACCAAGATTGTGGCTATCCCTGAGGGCTCTGGGAATCCGGCTAGGAGTGTTTGGCCTCCCTGGAAAGGGAAGGAGTTTTCTAGAAAGAGGAATAGGAACCATGAGGATGGGTCCTCTAAAAAGAGGAAGAGGCCTGAAGAAGTCACTCAAGAAGTCCCTAACCCTGCCCCAGTACCGTTTAGTAACCTGAACCAAGAAGAAGATCAAGGATATGAAGAGCAGCATGTGTATGAGGAAGAAGCTAAGATGGATGAGGACCCAGTCAATGATTCGGAAACCACCATGTTGATCCATACCCCAGATACCTTGTGGTTAGAGCAGCAGAGGAAGTTGACAGAGGCTATCAATGCTTTGGCCCTTCGAGACATAGTTAGAGCTGAGAATGGTGAACCACACCCTGTTCGTCCACGTGTGGGGGCCACCATCCTAGACTTTGTCAAGCTGAACATAGAAAAGTTCTGGGGAGAAGATAAGACTGAAGTGGTTGATAAAGCAGAAGCCTGGATACTTGCAATAGAGAATGGTTTCTGCATGCTTGAAGTACAGCTGAGCAAGAAGGTCCTCTTTGCTGCTCACCTCCTGGAAGGAGCAGCTAAGATATGGTGGGAGACTCACATCACAGGCCGAGATCTGACTGAAGAACCAATGGCTTGGGCTGATTTCAAGACCATCTTCACTTCCAGATTTGTCCCGGTTGCAGCTAAGAAAGAGAAGGAAAGGGAATTCACTAACATGACTCAAGGAAATTCCTCTGTGGCAGACTTTGGGCGCAAGTTTCGGATCCTGGAACGTTTTGGGTACAAGATGGATGAGGAAAGGAGGGTGGATCACTTCATAGAGCGTCTTCACCCTACCATCAGGCCTCATGTGATGGCAAGCAAGCCAAAAACCTTCGCAGAAGCTTACAACACTGCCTTAGACATGGAAAGAACCGTGATGCCTGCACAGCTTCCACCCAAGGGGTATTTGGGTTTCACTGAGGGAACCAGAGGACAGAAGAATCACCATAAGAAGGGTCCAGGTCCTCATCAAGCCAAGGGAAGACAGGGAGGAAAAGGGAGACCCCATCAAGAGAATAATCGACCGCGATGTCGCTCATGTGGGAAAGGGCATTTCGGTGAGTGCCACCACAAGAAGAGAGTATGTTTCTGTTGTCACCAAGAGGGGCATATCCAAGCTACGTGTCCTCTACCAGAGCCAAAAGGACCAGGTCCAATAGCAGCACCACCAGTAGCAGCCCCACCGGTAGCTGTGGCCCCACCTGCTGGAGAAAGAAGGCAAGCTCGAGTATTCGCCATCGACAATGAAGAAGCTCAGGCTAATGCAAATCGGTTGATTGAGGGTAATAACCCTTAGAGTTTTTCTTTATGTTTGGAAAGTTAAGCATGTAATAGTCTAATGTATGGTGAACAATAATGTAGGCATGCTTGAAGTCATGGGACATAATGTAAAAGCATTATTTGATTCTGGTTCTACTAATAATTTCATTTTGAGAAATCTTGCAACTATGCTTTGTTTGGATATCAAGGATTTAGGATATGTCTTAGATGTTACAACCCCAAGCGGTCGAATCTTTACCTCTCTTTTGAAAACTCCGGTGATACCTGTGAAATATCGAGATCATGAGTTTCCTACAGACTTTATCCTTCTTGACATGAATGATTTTGATGTGATCATTGGAATGGATTGGCTATATACCTATAGGGCCCAAATCAACTGTAGGGAAAAGAAAGTGATCATTAGGGAACCAGGTCACCCACCCTTTGTCATTAGAGGTAGGAAAGATGCCACCACCAGTTTGTATGTATCATCCCTGAAGGCAGAAAAAATGATGAGTAAGGGTTGCCAAGCTTTCCTAGCAATTGTTACCGAGCCCGAACCCAAGGTGCAACCCTTAGAGGAAATAGAGGTAGTCAAGAGCTATGCAGATGTTTTTCCGTATGATCTACCTGGGATTCCTCCCGAAATAGAGGTGGATTTTTCCATAGAGCTAGCTCCAGGAACAAGCCCTATTTCACGTGCACCTTATAGAATGGCCCCTGCAGAGTTGCTCGAGTTGAAGAAACAATTGCAGGAATTGCTAGACAAGGGTTTTATCTGTCCTAGCACATCACCATGGGGAGCTCCAGTCCTTTTTGTAAAGAAAAAGGATGGCTCGCTCCGTATGTGTATAGACTATCGGATGATCAACCAAGCTACCATTAAGAACAAATACCCTTTACCCCATATAGATGACCTGTTTGACCAGTTGAAATCTGCTCGAGTCTTTTCCAAAACCGACTTAAGATCGGGTTACCACCAGTTGAGAGTCAAGAGTGAGGAAATTCCAAAAATAGCTTTTCGAACACGATATGGCCATTATGAGTTTGTGGTTATGCCTTTTGGGTTGTCCAATGCACCCAGTGTGTTCATGAACCTTATGAATAGTGTGTTCCAACCCTTCCTTGACTCGTTTGTCATAGTGTTCATAGATGACATTTTGGTATACTCCAATGACTTAGAGCAACACCGAGACCACCTAAGTAAAGTCCTTGATATCCTGAGAAAGCAGAAGTTCTATGGGAAATTCTCAAAATGCGAGTTTTGGATAGACTGAGTCATGTTCCTTGGACATATCATCTCAGGAGGAACAATTGTCGTGGATCCAGCCAAGGTGTCAGCAGTTCGATACTGGCCTACACCGAAGAACCCCTCTGAGATCCGAAGCTTCTTGGGGTTAGCAGGATATTATCGGCATTTCATTTCATATTTCTCAAAGACTGCCTTGCCCTTGACCATGTTGACTCGGAAGGATGTGAAGTTTGTGTGGTCTGATGTGTGTGAGGCTCGTTTCCAAGAACGGAAGGAAAAGTTGACCACTGCACCAGTTTTGACTCTACCATCAGGCAATGAGGGTTTCATGATCTTCACCGATGCATCCAAAATGGGTCTTGGTTGTGTGTTGGAGTAGAATCGACATGTGGTTGCATATGCTTCTCGACAACTCAAGCCTAATGAGGTGAATTACCCGACACATGACCTAGAGTTGGTTGCTATCATTCATGCCTTGAAGATTTGGCGGCATTACTTGTATGGTGCTACTTTTGAGATCCTCACTGACCATAAGAGCTTGAAGTACCTTCTGACACAGAAAGACTTAAACTTACGACAACGAAGATGGATGGAATACATGAAGGATTACGACTTCACCATTGCCTATCATCCCGGGAAGGCAAATGTTGTGGCAGATGCGTTGAGTCGGAAACAGCTCAGGTGTGCAGCTGTTCTGTCTAGTCAGTGGAAGAGCCTAGAAGAGTTGGTGAAATGGTCTCCTCAACCATTAGGTGATCGAGTTCGATTGGCCAACATTCAGATAAAGTCGGATTTGTTGAGTGAAATTGTGGCAACACAGTTGGTCAGTAGTGAACTTGACAAAATGAGAGGCTTGATGAAGAAGCCTCAGACCCGCCTTTCTTTGGGAGTAGATGGGGGAATTAGATTCGAGAATCGTATATGGATTCTTGGAGACTCATCACTGAAAGAACGTATCTTACAAGAAGCTCATGGTTCTAAGTACACTGTACACCCAGGGACTACTAAGATGTTTAAAGACATGCAGAGGTTTTTCTGGTGGCCAGGAATGAAGAGAGACATTGTAGCTTATGTGGCCAGTTGTCTTACGTGCCAGATGGTGAAGGCTGAACATCAACGACCTGGTGGACTTTTACAGTCTATAGAGATTCCGGAATGGAAATGGGATCAGATCACCATGGATTTTGTGGTGGGTTTACCCCGAATCAAGAGAGGTCATGATGCGATATGGGTTGTGGTGGATCGCCTTACCAAGTCAGCACACTTCCTTGCACTGAAAACCACTGCCAAAGTGTCAGACTTAGCTGACTTGTATATTCGAGAAATAGTGCGTTTGCATGGCGTGCCCAGTTCCATCATATCTGATAGAGATTCGAAGTTTACTTCCAAACTGTGGAAGCAGGTTCAAGAGGAACTTGGTACAAGGTTAAAGTTCAGTACCGCTTATCATCCCCAAACAGATGGACAGTCAGAAAGGACAATCCAGACTTTAGAGGATCTTTTGAGAGCTTGTGTGCTCGATTGGGGTGGATCATGGGAGCAGTATTTACCTCTAGCAGAGTTTGCATACAACAATAGTTACCAAGCCAGTATCGGGATGCCTCCATATGAAGCTCTATACGGGAGACTGTGTCGGTCACCACTTCACTGGGATGATGTTGGTGAGAGGACCTTGTTGAGGTCAGATGAACTCCAAGTGTATGCTGATAAAGTCACTTTGATCAGGCAAAGGCTAAAGAGAGCCCAGGATTGACAGAAGTCGTATGCTGATGCGAAGAGGACTGATGTGCATTTCACTGTGGGAGAGCATGTTTTTCTGAAAATCCGACCGCTCCGAGCTATAGCTAAAAATAGAGGAAAGTTGAGTCCCCGATATGTGGGTCCGTTTGAGGTTTTAGAACGGATTGGTGAGGTGGCTTATCGTTTGGCATTACCCCCTCAATATAGTATGATGCATGATGTGTTTCACGTGTCCAATCTGAAGCGATATGTGCAAGACCCGAGCCATGTGTTGAGCATTGAACCTATTGAGCTTCAAAGAAAATTGTCTTATCCTGAGTTACCTTTGCGTATTATAGATACTAAGGTAAAAGAGCTCAGGAATAAGAATATAGAGATGGTAAAGGTTCTTTGGAAACACCATGGAGAGGATGAGGCCACATGGGAGCTGAAGACGGACATGGAAAAAGCATATCCTGATTTGTTTGCTTGATTGATGAATTTTGAGGGCAAAATTCCTATAAGGAGGGGAGGATGTTATAACCTTGATTTTTCCAAAATAAGTAATGAAATTATAAATGTTCTTTTTAAAGATAAATGAAATCCATAGTGGATGTGATGAATTGTTTGAATGGATTGAATGGATTTTGTGTTTGATAGCTTGTATGTGTTCTTATTGGGCCTTTGTGGCCATCGAGCCCAATTAAAGGATTAAAAGAAAAACAAAAAGAAATGAAAAAGGAATTTCATTTAATAAAGGAATATAAAAAGAAATGATTTTAAGGCTAAAAGATATTTTCCCAAATAAGATTTCGAGTTAAAAGGGTTCCTTGGGGTTCAAGGAACTCAGGATAATTAGATAATGGCAAAAGAAATAAGGAATATGTGGAAAATACAATTAAATAAGGGATAACTTGAAACTGAAGTAAAGGGCTCGTTTCCTTTGGATAATGACTCCAATTTTTGTAAAAGGAAAGATAAAGGTATAAAAGAGTTTTCCTCAAAATTTGAGATAAAACAGAGTTAAGGATTAAGAGTTATTAAATTTTCAAGTTATCATCAAAATAGACTTTTCCTTGAATAATTAGGAATTGATTTTCCTTTTTGGTTTAAACGCGGACAACGCTGACCGTTGGATTTTAATCCAACGGATCACAGTCATCTTCCAGAGTCCCAAAGGGACTCAGACAGTAGCGCGATACAGGGGATTTTCCCCTCACTTTCCCGACCGATTCAGTGCATGTGCACTCGAGATTGATGTCCCTTTGAGTCCGGGAGACCTTGGCGAACAATCTAGACCTAGGTTTAGCCGGTTTTCGTGGTGTATTCTAGAAACGCCCAATCGGGCTGAGGACTGGGACGGCAGCAGGGTTGGGAAACCCTAGAGAGGCCCTCGAGCCCTATAAATAGGGGTCCTTCGAGTCGGGAGCACCTTCACGATCTCAAGTAGATATTTTCTAAGCCCAATTGCTCACTCCCTCACCCTATTGCTCGCACTCCGGAGAGAAGGTCTTCGCGGCGCCACCGCTGGTTCTGTTTAGAAGACAAGGAAGGATGACGAGAGAGGATCGTCAGATCCTGGACCATCGTGCGCCCGCCCAAGATCCAACGCTACTGGAGCGGCGCGCTGGTTTGAATCAACCAAGTGGAGCGCTTTGACCAGGACCGTAGGATCAAAGTCCACCGTGAGCCGTGCGTCATCGACGGCCGATAAGGGAGGCGCACCACTAGTGGAGGGAATCTAACGCGGAGCATCAGATCAAGGCAGGGCACAGCGGCGCACCGATCAAACGATCGAGGAATTTCCGGTAAAATCCCTCTCTGACCAAAAATTACAGAAAAAGGTTTTATCTTGCGAAATTAATAAAAATTGCTAGGAAACTCGTATGAGAAAACTTTATATATGAAAATTGTATAGAAAAATACAAGGAATCTGTTAAAAATGATAGTATAACCTGATTCCAGTTAGTTTTGAAAAGTACCTTAAATTGTTAATAAAGTGTATTAAGAATTGATGAGAAACCCTAATTGCATGATTAAAGTGTATTTTGGTAAATCAATAGATCAAATTGATAAGTTTAACTTTTTTTATGATAAAGGTGATATGATTATCAGTTTGAATGCAAAAGTGTGAGATTTAGAGTTATAATGCCTAAAAAGGAAGTTAATTTACATGGAAACCCTAATTTGGGATAAAAGGAGATAAAAAGCATGTTTTTGCGGAATAAGATAAATAGATGCTTAATAAAGGAAGTTTACTGAGAAATTAGGGGTTTTATGTAGTTTAATAAATGAAGGATGCTGATAAGAAAAGAAGAAGTGAAAACCCTAATTTCTAAAGGAACCCTAAAATAGGAACTGAAACCCTAAGTAATATGATGAAAATTAGATAAATATTAATAAAAGGAAAATTGTCCTTTTATTTCAGGTTTTGCTTGTTGATTGGGTTTCTCTTTCTATCTTGAAATCTGCAATTAAAGGTATGTGGTTACTTATGGTTAACCACTTATGTTTCCCGAGGTTTCTCGAACGTTTAATCGCATTGAATGCAACTAAACAGTTTGGATGTCTATTTATTTTATGCAATTATAAAGTGACTATGACTATCACATAATGTATATGCCTTCTAGCTCAACCCTTGATTCCCTCTATGTCGTAATGGCTGACCTGATATAAGGCTACCTAGAGGGTAGGTCCATCAGGTCAGGAATGACTTTGGCTGCCTAGAGGGTAGGTCCATCAAGTCACCTTTATAGAGGTACCATATAAGTCCTTACAGGGACAACACAGAGTTGTGGAAAGATATGGATTGAGTAGGTTGGCTCAAAACGTAATCTTGATTGTTAAATGATTAATAGAGTGATTATATTGTTAACCTAGTTGCACAATATCTGTTTTCCCCCACACGTACCAGCTTCGGCTGATCGTCGTTTTGTTTGTCGGCGTTTTAGGTACAAATTTCAAAAGCACAAACAGTAAAGCGACATATTGTGAATTTAAGAATTAAAGAACAAGGAGGAATTAGATAGAATAGTTCAGTTGAGGTTAAAAGATAGTTCCCAACTTTTCAAGGTATGCAAAGGAAAATTTTATTACCATTTTTCAGTATAGTCTGTTAGAATTTAATAATTGTTTATGGTTATATGTCGAACCTTTGATCTGGAATTAATGGGTGCGGATTTATCCTCTTGGTCTCCCTTAATTGGGGGTTACTGAAAGGTGAGGTCGTAACAACCTCTCTATGACTCTTAGTCCCTAGTTCTGACTACTTTTCTTATATATGTGTGAAGGTTGATAACCTGTCATATCAAAAAAACATGTACCTTAGGTTACAAAGGAAATTTAATGGGCTAATCAAGGTTTTTTGATGTCTCTATGAAGGAAGTCCAATTGTTCTCATGGTTAAACTAAGTAAATAGAATCCTATTGAGGAATGTAAGACTAGAAAGAATAATAGATAATACCAACATTATAGCATGATGAATGACACCTCACTAAAGTGTGTGTTATATGATAAGCCATTATGTATCAAACTCAGAAGGAGAGTATATCATAGAAAATGTCCCAAAGTTTCAAGAAAACTTAGTGAAGGTATCTACACTAAAAGAAAAAATGTGCACCTTCTCGTAGATTGTAAAACTATTTGTAGGGTGTATGTGTGGAAGTTTTTGTAATGGTCATGCTACCTTTTTATGATGATGGAATAATAAATCATCGCGTTAGTTGATTCATAGCTAAAAGATCCCTAAGATACAATTAAGGTCAATCTAGGAAAGGATCCCACATGACCATTAGTGAAATATAAGCATGTTATTGATCACTGCGATCTATCTACACAAATCAAAGACATAATTAATGAATTTATTTCAAGAAAATATAGCATTTTCATGTGAATAAGTTTTACAACTAGTCTAAAATGTACTAGTATACTTACATGCATGCAAGTACATAGGTTATAAGTATGTAGTCAAGGAAGGATACAAAATATGAGTGAGAAGCCTTGTGAAATACATAAAGCACATAGAGAATATTGTGCTAGTATGTAGAACACAAGAGATAAGTTGTTATATAAAGAAATATGTGAGACTTAAAGTCTCTTCTAAGGAATGATTTTCAGAAATGATTTGGGTCATCTCAAGTGATGTAAAAGACCCAAGGGAGGAAGAATCATCTGAAACTCATGGGCCAAGATTTGTAGATAGAGAGCCTAAGCTACTAATTTTATGAGAAATCAGAGACAACCTTGGACTAGATTACTCCTATAAAGATGAATTGAACCACCACGTTCCTGGTTATTGTTTTTGAGATAACTTTTATGTACTATAAGAACTTAAACCTACATGTTGAGATGTATTAGGATTTGGTTATATGGAGGTTGTATATGAGTCTTGAAATCCCTTACAACTACCTGATCAAAATGTGTTATTAATGTTCTATTTTAAGGTTTTGAATAATGATTTTGACATATAATTATATGTGAATGTTTGATGAATGGATTTTTTATATAAATCAATTATGACAATTTAATTGATTAAAATAAGTTATGGCATATGCATGTGAGCTTAAGGTTGTATTGTTTAGGATGAATCAAGAACACATGGAATCCTAACAATGTAAGAGACCCTTATTTGGAAATAAAGCATGAATGGTGATAGATACAAAACAAGTTTATAAAATCTCAAATAACCCTATGAAGGGTATAGCTCGAATCAATCCTAGGGTCAAGTAGGGAAGATATAAAGGTACATGAGACATCAGGTACAAGAGAAAATTTATTCCATATGCACATGAAGCCCAAGGGGTCAGAAGAAGATAACTCCATAAGTACCTATACTCCTACAAACCCTAAGCGAATGATTAAGGCCAATGATGTAAGAGAAATGTATACAGAATGAAAAGACTTAGGTAATAATGTTTTCTATAAGATAAACAAAATTGAAATGAAACCCTAAGGGAGGTTGTGCACAAACTCAAGATTCATTGAAAAGCACTTTTCTCCTTGGGTCAATGACATTTAATATGTCATTTAATTAAGAAAAAACTATCCATGTATAAGAAGTCACTCTTTTGAGCATGACTCCACCTATTATATGTGGAATTTCACCATCTCTACATGTGTACAAGGTGAACTTTATAAATGGAATGTAGCAAAATATTTGTTTCAAATAGAAACTCATTCAATTAGCCTATTTAGGCTATAATTTCATTAACTAAAAATTTCTTTAGGAAATTAGGTCATATTTAATGTAGTTCTATATTTTGTAAGGGATAAGTAGTGGTTTGAGAGGAATATAAAGTAGAAAATTATATATTGGAGTTTTACTTACTCCCCCAAAATCAGCTAGAATTCATTCAATTAAGGTCTATTGTCTACTTAGAACCCTCAATAATACATAGAAGTGATATGGAACATGTCAATTTACCAAAAGAAGCTCCTATACTTAAGTTGATAGAAAAGTGCCTTAAAGTGCCCTAACTCATTTGTAGAGCTTGATTGCTTGCCTATATCTACACAGAGAATGGAATACTTGTAAGAGGCATAGCCCTACATTGTTGATATGAAGATATCCTCTCTCTCTTCTAATCTATTTATCTATACATGTTGAACATTTTCCTTGGCGAAGGAAGGTTAAGGGAAGGTGGACCTTGATAAGGGTAGGTAAGTCCCTTAGTAGGTTCTTGGATCCTTCTCTTGGAATCAAAAGTTGGAAAGTCTTCGTTTGAAAAGAGAAATCTCTTGTTGTAACTCGTGTGGTGGAATACAAGGTGGTATTAAAGCCTTCAAAAAATTTTAAAGGTTGCCCTCTCTACATAATGAAGTTATGGTCTTTGAGGAAAGTTCACTGGATACATGTGGATCATTCTAGTTTTCTCAATCTCTCTCTCTTCCTTGCTTTAATTAGTTTCTTTACTCATAATTAGATATAATTTGAAGGTATAACATTTTTTTGAAGTTTATTCTAGCTCAATTCACCCCTCTCTTGAGCCCATAGACCTTACACCCACAACTAAATGTCAACAAGGTCTTATCACATTTGAGGTGATATTGAAAGGATACCTATATCAATCCTAAAGTCAATGAATAAGTAAGAGAAAAATTTGTTTCTATCATGATATAGACATTATAATGAAGCAAGAATTTTGAGTATGTTACCCACTTTAGTTAGGCTTACTTAAATAATTGTAGTCTAATGTTCCAAATCTTAAAACTGTAATGGACGTCCTTCTAGTATGGACTAGGCAAAATTCATAGTGTTTATGGAACCCACTAGATAAAAGTTCAATTCACTAACTAATCAATTAAGTAAATAATCCTATTACATATTCTCATAATTTCAAAGTTACTTTTTAGGAAACTAGGTAATAATTATGTGTATTTCTCATTGTTGGGGAATATGTATGCAATTACAAATAGTGTGCCTCCTCAAAAATTAAAATGTTGGATACAAATTCATTCTCGAAAAAAAGGATTCCATTATAGTATGGGTCCCTCCAGATATCCTCCAATCATTATGAGCCTAAACCATATGTACAACAACTTTTTATTCTATGAGATCCACACGATCTTCATTTTTATTGAGGCTATCAATATTTGTAATTACTCAAAGTTAGAGTTGACTTTCCCAGCATCGCTATTTTACGTTTCAGCATGTGTGTGGACCACATAGACAGTTTGGTTTTCGTTAGTCAAACATGTGCCCCCCAAATCTTGTAGTGTAATTTTTAAAGCTTAGATACATAATGTGATTACGTAACAACTGACTATTCCTTTGTATTGCAATAATACTCTTCTTCACTCAATTAATGCTCATTTTCACTCAATGACATCCCTATAGATTGATTGAATTAATTGGCACCCCTCAATGTTCAATTGTGGATGCAGAACTAATGTTTTCTTTTTTATAGTTTTAATGTGCTATGTTGAGTTCCAAAATCAACTTTTAGAATGCATATTAGTTATTGATACCCCTCAACCTCCTCATTCTATTCCTAAAAAAATTATACTATAAGAATAGGAATTTTTTTGACATGATGGAGAAAAATTCATGCAAATCAGAGCTACATATTAAATGTTATACATTTACAAGTTAGTCTAAGAAACCCAACTTTGTGCTTGTTTAACTATAGCAACTCAACGACCCAACCCAACCCCACTCAACCAATAGGAGAGCTCCATTTGAGAGATACTATTCCCTTTAGATCCAAGGGTGAGGGAGTCATCCCCTACCTATGTACAATCTTGTGTTTGGCCAAAAAAGAGAAAGTTTGATCTCCCTCTACTCACCCCTCAATAAAATGTTAGCATTTCATTCTCTTTGTTTCTTCCTCGTCTCTCATTTCCCCCTTGTTTGCATTGTTTTCATACACTTTAGCTTTATCTTTATCATATTCAATGTCAAATCAACCTCCATGCTCGCAGTCACCCACTCATGGTCTTAGACCATCCTTGGTCCCATGTGAGCATGACGAGGGTGGGCACATGTAAGGACCCTGACCTGCGTTTAGGGTTTACCCTGTTTGTTTTGCTTAATCTTGGTGCTTTGGTGCTTGCTAATCACCTTTAGTGGTGATTAGGGTTTTGATGAGCTTTGTTGAGTGTTTGAGGGGCTACTTGCAAATAACCCAAGTTTAGGGTTTCGTGTGCAAGTTTTCCATCTTGTGAGATGTTTTCCCTCTTTTCTTCCTCTAGAGTTGAGAGGAAGGCTTGGGCTTGTTGTTTGAGTTTCTTGGGCTCTGGTTGAGCTTGTTTGGGCCTTGAGGTGCCTTGTTTGGGCTTGCTTGAGCCTTGTGTCGGCCAAATGAAGCTTGTGTCGCCCAAGGTGAGTAGGGTGTCGACCTAGAGTGGTGTGTGTCACCCAGTAGAGTTGCTAGTTATGTCGCCCATGTTGCTTGGTCTTGGTTGGTAGACACTTGGTGCATATCTTGGACAAGTGTCTCTTAGTGTGTTAGTGTGTTGGTTTGAACCCTAGGACAAGTGTCCCTTGGGTGGACGACACTTAGCATGGACCTACCTTGGTTTCTCCTCCCCTTCTTTCTATATAGGTAGCTCTTTCCCTTGCCTTAGCTTCCTTTGCTCTTTTGGGTCTCTCCTCCACCTTGAGTGCACGAAACCCCTCTCCTTCTTGCTTGTGTTGGCCGATACACTTCCTTGGAGTTGCAGTGGTGGCCGATACCCTCTCTTGGATTAGCTTTGGTGGACGACAACCCCTGGACCTTGGAGTGCTTCTTCTTCCTTGGAGCTTGGAGCTTAAAGCGGGTTGCATAGCTTCTAACCCTCATTCCATTACCTCTTGTTATGTTCTTTTTCACATGTTAGTAGCTTATATTTTTACCTTGCTTTTGTATCTTTTGGTGGCCGATCCTCCTTAGGGTTTAGGGTTTCCTTGTGACTTAGTGTACCTTGCTCTCTAGGGTTTGAGTTTCATTGTGTTGGAGGTTGATGGTGACCCCTGTTGGGTGACATCCTCTCTTGTCTTGGTGTTGGTCGACATGGGTACCTTTGTGATGGATGACATGGTGAGTGTCCTTGGTGTTGGGCGATATCCTTGCCCTTGTGTTGGGCGATAGGTTGACCTAGTGTGAGTGTGGGCCGATATGGTGACCATGTTGGGCGATATGGTCCTTGTGATGAGCAACACCTTTATTCTTATGAAGGGCGATAGACTAAGCATGGCATGATGGTTGCTGGTGTCGGACGACAGGGCTATGTGTGGCTTGTTTCCTTGTGTTGGTCGATAGCCATGGTGGCCGACAGGCAGCCGATAGCCATGGTGGCCGATAGCCAAGGTGGCCGATAGCCAAGGTGGCCGATAGCCATGGTGGCCGATAGCCATGGTGGGCGGTATCCTTGAGTTGTGACGGCCGAGAGGGTTGAGTTGTGTTGGGCGTCGTGCCCTTGGTTTGGTGTGTGTCGGCTGATAGGCCTTGATGGGTTTTAGTGAGGGTTGTGAGGAGTTATAGTGAGGGTTAGGTGATCCTATAATGACGGTCTCATGCGTTATGGAAGTGAACGTTTATGCACAATGTTATTAACATAACAATAGTGTTAATAGTGCTAATGATAGCAATGATGTTAGTAATAATAATAAGTGATGATAATAATGGTAGTAATAATGATGATAGTGGATGGTGACAATAATGACATAGGTAATAATAGTGTTTTCTCTATATTCTCAATATGACCTCTTGCTTGATGTGAGCATCTTGCTTATTCATATAAATCCTGAGATAAGGGTAAGTATGAATATGGTTTGTTAATGATGTGTTTAACACGCTTGATCACCAAATAGTGTGAGAATGATAAGTAGAGTATCTTGTATGATATTTCATGATAGTTAGCATATCCCTTATGTTGAAACTATGATTATTGTGTACCCTAACCATGCAGGTGATGTTTAGCCATGAAAGGGCTATGAGACACATATGATGAGTAACATTACTTTGATAATTATTCTATGAGGTTGTATGTATGATGTGTCTGTCCCATGATGTTGATATGAGCCTTGAAGAGGTAGTGATAGTACATGATGAGGAATTGAGATCCCATGATACGTGATGATCCTTGAGATGGATCTGGATGGTTGGCAAGAGGCAAAGTAGTAACATATGATGCGGATCCTTGAGATGGATCAGGTTGATGTGTTTCCATAATAATATATTGTTATTTACTTTCTGTTATATCTTGCATGTTATACAACTTGATTGAATCTTGTAATCCATCTAAAAGATACTAATTAATCACAGTGAAATATATCATGTAGTTTTCCCTGGCCATAGATCCATCATCATCAGGACTTGGTGATGGTGAAACAGGTTCTCCTACGGGTTAACCTGGAAGCACATATTGTTGAATATGTGTAGGTTGCTCCTAGCCTAAAAATGAGGAGGTAAGAGTGTAACTTCGGTTACAGACTCAGATACGTATATAGAGCATGGTGAACAGGCCCATGGCTCAGGACATGTGATGTGAGGAGCATGAATGCGTTCATGGCTCAGAGCACGGTGAACAGGCCCGTGGCTCAGTTTTTACTAGCGCCGAGCCCTGTACCAAGGCGGGCTAAGGTGAGGGTAGCCTATGGAGCTGACCCTGTGGCTTAGACCAATTCAGCATGTGACTACGGTCCTGCTTATGTTGTACTCATGTACTGACCACGAGGTGGGAGGTCGTGGAGTCCGACTCTTCCATTGACCTTGTATGGCACCAGCTTGGGTTTCGTAATCGAAGGTTGGATTTGAACGGTACGGTTCAAATCCTCAGGGCATAATAATACGTAACACAGCCGTTTAGTATTTGCTGTTTAAAACACGAAACATTGATTGAGGCCTTATTTGTGTAGTTAATCCTGTTATATCTTGCAAGTTACTTATATATTCATTAGGTATGTGATAATATGTCATATCTTGATAATCCGGTTATGTGGTAATATACCTTGTTCTGATGATCATGTTACATAGTGATATATCTTATCTTGTCAATCATGTTCCATTGAAAGACATCTGGTTATATGCTTTTGTACAGCTGGTAAGCTTGTCGGTGAGAATATCTTTGCTTTATATAGACTGCTTTTGTTATACCTGTTTCTAGTTATCTGCTGTTATAGTATATCTTGTTGAGGTTCTATAGTTGCGGTGGGGAGTTATGTTTCCCGCTGGGACAATTGTTCAATTGTCTCACCCCGCTGGTTTAAACCCCTTTTTAGGTGGTCAGGGTAGGCGTGGTCGTGGTCGTGGTGTTGCGGCCGAGCAGCTTGAGGAGGAGTAGAAGGAAAGTGTTGGACATGCTGCTGTTTTGGATGTTTTGTAGTAAAGTCTAGAGTCATCCCTGTACTCTCAGGTCCTTGGCAGTGTTTTGACGATGTTTCACGATGAACGATCGATGACGTTTGCATATCCTGCTGTTGGCCGGATGCGGGCCTTTATGTATATAAACATGTGGTGAACTCATGTGATGGATGAACAGCTATTTCTGTAAGTTGTAGACACGTATCAGATCTCATGTATGTATATATATATATATATATGACATGTTTCTGTGCAGGATGAGGAATGGAAAGTAATAGTTTCATAGTTTAGCAGTTTTCCGCAATCGGTTTTAATTAACCCGTGTTTTCATAATCTGTGGTTATGGTGATTTCCGCACATTTTCGTGTAACACCTCGTTATCTGTGTGATAATGGGATGTGTTGCCACATCACATCTTTTCTTGGGCTTGCCGTCATCATTTGCAACCTCATTGGCTTTCTTTAACAAGAATCTCAGGGATAGTCGACATAAGATGAGGTGACCTGACCTATATTCTTGTGGGTGGAGGGGTTTCGTCCCCACCGTTCGATCAAGTATGTGGATGTACCAATGGTGAGGATTAGTGCACCAACCTCTCATTTCTCTCCTCTTGTTGACCAGTCAAATATGATCCTTGACCACCGTGGACCCGTGCCCTGGCTGTAATGCATGGTGCCCAAAGAGGAGGGGGACCCTAAACAACAACCGACGGATCATCCATCCACAATCTCAATCAGTCGAATAATATTTGTAACCTCTCATTTATCATACTATAGTTCTTCGCATAATCTTCTAAAATTGATATCTACATCATCCCTTAACCAAAATATGAATATATTTATATATATAATTTCATCATCTTGATGAGATCTAGGCAATGAGCATACTTATAGATCCTAAAACCCCTTAAAATGTTTAATAAATACGAACTTTGACTATGTTTAACCATATTTAATGATTGATCATTACAAAGATTGAATCGTCAAGTTTTGATGATACATTGATAAAGTCTCAACCTTGACTTCATTTCTTGTACCCTAGCATGATTATTGACTCAAATGTTGCTTAAAGTGGGCCTCTAATTATTAAATCATGAATAGTGTGCACAAGTGTGACCTTTTATGTCCCTAATAACTATTTTAGTTCCAATACAAAACTTTTTTATATCTTTGACCTAGAAATCATTTTGTCCCCACTTGTGACCTATTTATTGCTCTATGATGCTAAATGTACCCTAAATGTGTATTTTTGGGACTTTAAACGATGAATCTTGATCAAAACTTTAACCTTGATTCTAAATGACATCTAACCTCACAATAATAATGAAAATCAGCAACATGCACCTTCTCTATGTTACAATGTCACTCCATGAGCCTCTACAATCTTGTTTGGTTTTTGTGACCACTAATGCATAAAAATGCCCCCTATATGTCTATGCATAATTATACCTTAGTCAAATGCTTGCTTGGACCTACGTTAGGAATTTAATTCTAATGATCTTTCAAGTTAATGAAATTATGATGTGTTGTGGTCTAAATGGATGAGGCCAACCCAATTTGTGATATGATGGTGTATGTGACTCTAAGCCCACTAGTGATGGTGTAGTGTAATACATATGACTTGCTTGCTATGTTTGAGCCCTATTCTCAATGTGAATGTTATTATTACACTATCCCCTATAAAATCAGAGTTGATCCTATTATTCTTGATCTCCTTGATGTAGATGTTCCACATAATTTATATGTTGGATCCTATGACATAACTAAACTTTTATGATGAGCACATATATGATTGAATGTTGGTTTACCATGTAGGATTATGATGCCTAGACATTGGGGACATCCACCTAATCTTAATATGTGTTTCATATATCCTAATATTGTTGATCTAAATCACATTTATCTTGGTCCTCTTGTCTTGATCATCCTTAACCTTGTTTACCCTGTTACGAGTCTTTTGACCCTAAAATGTACATAACTAACTTAAACCTCAAAATAACAATATAAAATGAACGAAATCTCAAAATGACTTGAAACTTGAACCACATCTTCATGATGTTAATTCATTAAAATATTATCAAACATGTAATTAACCATCTTTGAACCTAAATTGACCTAAACCCTAAAATGGATCTAGTTAGGGTTAAAGATGAGAGTCTAATTCATGCATGTAATCTTATTCTTAATTAGGTTGCTTGTGATCTAGATGGTTAAGGATAGGTTAGAATATTTGAACTCAGGTATAGACCTTTACTAATTATATGATTATGTTTTCTAGTTTGCAACTTGATATGTATGTATGCTTGTTTACTTGCTCGTATATTGCCATGTAGTATTGTAGTATTGTATTAAATGCTTTATCTTATTGATTTGATAACTTGAATACATAAATTATACCTTCATTATAGAAACTTTGTACACCTACCTATATTGACATAAGGTTGAGCACCCTACTTGAGTTGTCAAGCATGTTGGACCATGTCGATAAACATGATTAGCTAATGACATTGTGCCTTCGACACTCTCACAAACCCTTATGATGTTTAGCCGATTAAAGACCTTATAATACATGATATTGTTAGTTTAATTGGAGTTAAATGAAAAAAATATGGGTTCTTATTTTGCTAAATACTTAACTCATTTATTTCTTGTAGGTTACTTCTCAAAAACTTTTCAAATTATGAAAGCTCTAGATATATGTAGCTTTCTACCGTGTACAGTCAATATGTTGTTTGTTGACTCGCTTGTTTCTTATATGTTTTAGATTTAGAGATAGCTTCAGAGTTGATGGCTTGTGAGTATGTTATCACTTATACTTGTTGTAAGATCCAAGCTCGTGTATATGATACGACTTGCATAATTTGACTCTCAATATGCAACTGAAAATGTATAGTAAATAATGTTGCTTAATTATACTTGTTGATTGTTGAGAATATGTTGGTGCATGCTTTCTTGTTAAATTTCATGCGTGATAAGTATTTCACGCTTTCCTATTGGTTCTTTGATATTACCATACTAGGGATGGACACTCGGGTCCTTCAGCCGGTAACTTTCGAGTCATTTGGGGGTTGGATTTGGGTAATAAAAAGTTTCATGACAGATTCCTTTTTATGGTTTGTATATTTGGTATACAATAAGATGTGTTTCACTTTCTAGTGGGGACTAGGGGGAGCTCATAATGTTTAGGAAACCAACTAGGTGAACATTCAATTTCACTACTTAATTAAATAATCATATTACATATTCTCATATTTTTACAATCACTTGTCATCGAAATTGTTAACAATTTTGTGTATTTCTCACTATTGGGGGAAAACACAAGCAACTAGGGTTTCTTCATATAGATCAGCCCTAATTTGACATAAAGTAATTTAACAATAAATGATATTACAATAACTTATTATATGATTGTTAGAGAGTCTGTTTATTAGTTATTTATATTGTCCTTGTAATATGGGACTCACTGTGTCTTGGCCCATTAGGGTTTAGTTAAGTCTGTTTGCTTCCCTGTTCTCCTATTTATAGGAGCAGGGTTTCTCCTATCTAATACAACGATTTGCTTTCTTTTATTCTTTGACATGGTATCAGAGCAGCGATCTTGAGCCGCCGTCATACGTGAGAGAGAGAAACAAGAGGGAGATGTAGCCGGCTCGCAGCCACCCTTCTTCCTTGTGGGTCGACTGCCCGCATGTTGTTCCGTGGTCTCCGAGGCTATTTCTTTCATTTTCTACTGCTTCGGGCGTCCTTTCCTTCAGCGCTACAATACTTCTACATTACTACCGCGCCGTTACAGTACATCTGCTACAATACTGCCGCTACAGTACATCTGCTACAATCTCTGGACAGCCCCGACATTTTTCCAGTTCTGGCACGTTGACGACGTAAAAGGCTTCTCCTTCTCTGTCTGCATGTGCCTCATGGAGTGACTCATCCTCCATGTTGGCATAGGTTTTTCTCTTCATCTGCTGCCCCTACGTGGGTTTTTCTAAGATCCATGCGTGTTGTCGGTTGCCGCCACCACCTATTTGCCTACATAATTTTTTTTTGCCTCTACCATTGTTTTTTACTGTCCACGCCAACCACTCCTTTACTCTTTCCGTGCTTGGCGTGAGGGGGAGAATAGAGGAGAAAGAGTAGAGGGAAGAGATTAGATGGAGGAGAGTTGAAGAAAAAAAGAAAAGAATTATGTTATGCTACTTCATGCCACATTAATTGCTGATATATGGATTTTTTTGCTGCTATTTAGTGCTTTCTGTTCAATCATCATCTTCCTCGACTGCTGCTATGAAGTTGCATACTTGGACGTCATCTTTGCTACTTGTGTTATGATTAGCACACTTTACCTGCTGCTTTGTGCTTTTGCACTTTCTACTGTCTGTGCTTTATTTGCACGTTGACTTTCTACTCTGTGAACCAGCACTCTCTGGATTTATGACGTCTTCTACTGTGATGGATGCTTTATGAAGATGGAAGATGATGAAGACATTTGTTGCTGACTTTACATGGAGCTTCGTCTATTGGAGTTATTTATTTGCTTGCTACTCTGCCTACTGGTCTTCTATCTGCCTATGTCGTCGACTTTTTACTGTTGTACGCCAACACTCTCTGGTATGTCCGTGCCTTGTTTGCACGTCGACTCTCTGCTAATGTGTACCAGCACTCTCTGGCTCGTTCATACTTTATTTGTACGTTGACCTCTACTGCCTTTGATCCAACACTCTCTGGACTTTGCTGCATGTGACCCGGCACTCTCTAGCTACTACGACGACGACGTTGATGAAGACCTTGGTATCTATCAGCTATTTTTTGCTCCAGATGATTGTGTTGCTGCTTATTAATGCTCCAGATGATCGAGAAGCTTCTGTGACCTGCTTGTCTGCTTGCCTGGAGTATTTACTTGAGGAGGAGTGTATGAGTATTTGTGTGCTTTATTGTAATATTGAGGGGGGGGCAATTTCTTGTATGGGCTTGGTTTATCCTTTTATTTGTGTCTATTTGTTTTCTAGTTTGACTCTCTATTTGCAAACTGATTTAGGATTCTCCCAACTTCAGCTTGAGGGGGAGTATTAGAGAGTCTGTTTGTTAGTTATTTATATTGTCCTTGTAATATGGGCATGATTATTCCCACAAACTATTATTCCCACAAACGACTTCCCACAAATCTCCACATGGTCGTCATTTTCTTTAACGGCATCATCAGTAGTCGTAATTGTTTGAAGTCCAGTGAAGTGATTATTCCCACAAACGACTTCGCCATCAATCAAACATATATATTTTTTTCGAGTTAGGCTACATACCCCCGCTCCCCTCACCCGCGTGCCCACCAAGTGGTTGGGAGAGGGGCGCTGCTAACGGGGCAGTTAAAAGCTAAAAAGGAATAAAAACAGGAGAGAAAAAATAATTTTCTTCATAACTTTCAATTTAGAATGAATTTTTTTACAAAATAAAAAGCATTAGATTTCTTATAAAAATACTTTCTAACTAGACCAAGGTTGATATATTTTGGAGTGATAATTCATGTGAGAGAAATATGATATTCGTATTTCAGGGTACAATACCTATATTTTGGGGTATGATATTTGTGTTTTGAGGTACAATATGTCATCAACAACTCAATGTTGCTATGGGATTCCATAGGTACTGTGCATATACTTCTAGTCCAGTTTTACAATTATGCTTACTTTTATAATTTGCTAGGTACTTTACTTATGCTTGAATAACTTATTTGAACTAAACAAGTGAGTATCGTACTTATGGATGCATTTTATAGCTGATCTCTTGAGCCGATGTTCCGTGTTTTGCTTCTAGACCAGTTATACAATTATGCTTGATTTTGTAATTTGCTAGGTATTGTACTTATGCTTGAGTAAATGAATTGAAATTAACAAGTGGATACCGTAGTTATGGATGCATTTTATAGCTGAATATTCTTGATCAGATGTGCATTATACATTTGAGATCATTAACAAGTGGGTAATCAATTTATGTCTGCATTTTGTAAAAAAAAATTGTTTAGATCACAAATGTTGCTATGAGATTCTGTAGGTACTGTTCTTATACTTCTAGACCAATTATACAATTTAACTTGATTTTTTAATTTGCTAGGTACTGCACTTATGCTTGAGTAAATAAATTGAAATTAACAAGTTGATACATATTTATGGATACATTTTATAGTTGATTCTTGATCTGATGTGCACTGTACTTTTGTGATCATTAACAGGTGGGTACTAAACTTATGTATGTATTTTATAAAAAAAAATTGTCTAGATGACAAATGTTACTATGGGATTCTGTAAGTATTGTGCTTATGTTTCTAGACCAGTTATATAATTATGTTTGATTTTGTAATTGGTTAGGTATTGTACTTAACTGAGTTGAAATGAACAAGTGGGTACAGTACTTATGATTGTATTTTATAGGTGATTCTGGTTCTGATGTGTACTGTACTTTTGAGATCATTAAGAAGTGGGTACTCAATTTATGTCTTTATTTTATAAAAAAATTTATCCAGATGACCAATGTTGCTATGAAATTCTGTAGGTACTGTGCTTATGCTTCTAGACCAGTCATACAATTATGCTTGATTTTATAATTTACTAGGTACCGTACTTATGCTTCAGAAACTGAGTTGAAATTAACAAGTGGGTACAATATGTACCCAGAATATGGACTATTATATCCAAAGTACGTGTATTATATTGTCTCATATTATTATTTTTTTAAAGTATATCTATATTGATCTTGTTAGAAAATATTTTTTTATTACGAATCTAGTATTTTTTTATATAAAAAATTCATTGTAGCTTGAAAATTAGGAGTAATACCACTATTTTCTTTTTTCCTACTTCTTTCCTCTTTAAAAATAAATAAAAATGGCGGTCTTTGCACCAGCCCAGCCGGTTAGGTGGCTTTTCCTAGTCTGCCAACCACTCTGTCCTTCTCTGGTTCTGGTTCACCGAGTCGCGAACTCCACAATTTATACCTACTCTAGTCTCCAGCAGCCAGCACCAGCACCAGTACCCGCACAAGCCGATCGGGACCAACGAAGCATATCACTTCACAGTTGCAAGCTAGCTGCCCAGCCGTCTCCATGGCTCCCGGTAGCTTGCTTCTCCTCACACTAGCTACAGTTTCCTTGTCCGTTCTCCACCTTCTCGCTGATGTCGTCACTGCTGCCTCCAGCTCCACCATAACCGCCCGCACCACCATCCCCAAGTACTCCCTCCTCCAGAGCACCGGCCCGGCCCCTCGCATGCCCTGTGAGAAACTCTCCCACCTTCGTTTCTTCTGGCACGACATCTACAGCGGCACTAACCCCACTGCCGTCCATGTGGCCCAGGCGCCCACCACGGCGACATCCCGCACCGGATTCGGAACCGTGGCCGTCATCGACGACCCCATGACGGAGGGCCCGGAGCTGACGTCGCGGCTCGTTGGGCGAGCACAGGGGATGTACACCGCCGCCTCGTCCAAGGACACCGTGGCTCTCCTGATGGTCCAAACGTTCGCCTTCACGGAAGGCAAGTACAACGGCAGCTCCCTCACCGTTCTGGGTAGGAACCCGGTGTTCTCGGCGGTCAGAGAGATGCCCATCGTCGGCGGGAGCGGGCTGTTCCGGTGGGCGAGAGGGTACGTACAGGCTAGGACTCATACGTATGATGCGAAGACTGGTGACGCCACCATCGAGTACAACGTCTACGCCATCCACTACTGATCGTGGTTCAAAGGAGTAGGAGGAAGCAGTCAAGCAGGGTATGATTTCTTATTTTTTCGTAACAATATATGAATGTAATGCAGATTTTGCCTCGATTTTACCTAAGATTGCAAAATCAATCAATTAATTTGATCATGATCTGATTCTCTTAATTTGAATGTGGTTTGACTTGTGATACTTCAAATTTCATCCCTCCCCCTTTCCCTTTCTCGGCTAGTCGCGCTTTCCAAATCATCCAGAAACACCTCCGAATACCTTTCCAATCGCAGAGGGAGAGTCTCCATCGAAGAGGGTCCCTTGGAGGCCCTGTTTGCTTGGGACTTCTGAAGGTGGTGCGGCGCCGCTCCCACTTCTACCTAGCAATCCCTCCTTACTGTCGAGAGAGGTTGATGTAGTGGCGAGGTATTTACGAGAGTTTGCCGCGGTGTCTGCTTGGGAATTTGGAGACCCTGTGAAGGTCAGCAGGGCCGGAATAGGGCTGGTGCGGCGGCGTTGTAACTTGTAAGAGGTGGGAAGTGATGGAAGAAGGCCGGCATCCCTCCTCTGATCCGGCACTGTGGCTGTATTAGGTATTATGGTGACAAAATTGATAAGGAAAGGGGAAGGCAACTGCAAAATGGAAAGGGAGCGAGGAGGGAAGAAAGAGGGATTAAAAATGAAAAGAAACCAAATTAGCACATTCTGTTAAAAAATATATTTACCTCAGTGAAAAGGGGCCATTTAAGTTGACCTTTTAGTAGCCAATTTGGGAAGACGCTGGTTGTTTGGTGTTTTTAGAAAAGATGAAAAAAAATTATAAAATCAAAATCAGGAAACGCCAACACAAGCTTCACAAGATACATTCCTATTGAAAACACCACTTGCATGGACATGTTTTAGTTTCGTTTTGTTATTTTCTTTTCATTCTTTTTGTTAAAAACACCAAGCAACTTAGTTCCTTCTCAAGCGTGACCCGTAAAGATTTAGATTTCTATATTTTAAACGGTAGTTAGATTTAATGAAAATTCATTTGAACATATACAACGATCACATGCTCTCATCACATTTCGTTTCGCATTTGAACTATTAAACTGAAATATAATACAAAAGATAATTTTTGACATACGTGTCATATTTATTAACAACTTATTGAAAATAAAAATATGATTGAAAATTAATTTACAAGTAAAACTTATCCATCATAGTTAATTTTTCATGACAAAAATGGTACGATCGATTTTTATTTTCCGATCATATTAATTATGACTCGACAATGTAAGTTTTAGTAAAAATTCTCTTTTTAAGAGGAATTTTTTTGATAGAATATTATTCAATTATGGGGAACTTATTTTTTAGTATTAGATTAGTTCTTAGAGAGAAAATTTATTCTATATTTTTTTTGTTATTTGTATATAAATAGTGTAGATGTTTTTTTTTGCATATATCTTTAAATGATTAGTGATAGATTAACTTTTTATAAGAAACATTTTTCTCACCATTCACCATGATTTTCCTAAAATAAACCAAAATTCACCATTGATTCTACATGAAAAAGTTCCCTTTTCCTATTACCAAGCTAACAAATAAACATTATTAGTTTTCTGATTATCCCCTTCCCTAAAAACACATTCACCGAATGTAACAAAAAGTAAAAAAGATGGAATTTAATAGTGTTAGCTAGATTTCTAATACATTTTAATTGGAAATGGCCAAAGAAATTCCTTACAACTGGAGGAATGCAAGAAATAGGGGTGGGTGTGGTCTAATCAAGTCTATTTTGATCCTAAAATCATAGACTAGACCATATATAGTGGTCTGAAATTTTTCTAGACCAAAATTAACTGCTAAATAGGTCTAGATCAAACTAATTTGGACTATTAAAATGTGGCCAAGTTTATTTAAGTTTGGTCTGAAACCACAACTACCTAATATTTAACAGCGACAAACTTAAAAGAAGGTCATAAAAAATAGTTCAATAATAATTTGATTCAATTTTGACGTCAAGTTACCGGTGCTCTTCAATGAATATCATACTTTAGTAACATGAAGTAAATTGTATTGTTTAAACATTAGATGCAATGCTTTATATATTACATGGAATAAAAAATGATAAAATATAACAAAAGATTATATATATATATATATATATATCAATTATTACATTCATATAAAGGCCATTTCTAGCGCTTATAATAGATATAATGTTGAGGTAACTTAAAAATATTGTGCATATATCAACCACATCATGACTAATTTACTTTAGTATATATATATATATATAGAAATAGACACATAAACATATATAAAGTTGGATAAGTTTAGTTTAATAGGTTAATAGATGTCTAGACCATGACTAGATCATCTAAGAATGGTCTAAACACTTTTCAAGACAAACTTAACTAGACGGTTTGGTCAAGTTTGGTTTAGTTTGATGGCCAGATTTGACTTCATGTCCAACAACTAAGAAAAACACCATTGGGCCTCAATGAAAGTTGAGGCATCTACTATTTCTTAGATTATATGTTTTGGGGTCTATGATTATGATTACAAGATATGAAAATGAAACCAATAATTTAAGTAAGATTATTAGTGAACCAAGGTTTATAGGGAACTAAAAATCATAAAAATAATATGCTACGTTCTTATACATGGTAAACATATTCAAATGTAGAGTTATTTGGTGTTTTTACATCTTTCATAATTTACCATATCATAAATACTTGAGTTATGAAAAAATGGGTCATGTACATCTAATATTTCGTATAAGTAAAAACTAGTGAAAAGATGAACATCTTTAATATGGGTGCAACATGTATACTATTGAAATTTAGTAATTATAACATGCATAGTATATGTATTCTGCAAAGAACTAGCATAATAGAAGTTTTAGGCTTATAACTTGTCTTACACATATCACTATGTTCCCATCTAAGATTAATAACATAAATTATAAAATAAATGTCATGATAAAAATGTTTAGATTTTCTTTTAATATTAGAAGGGATCTTTTTTTATAAATTAAGAGTAATATGAAATCAATTAAATGGGATAAGTTTCAAGTAAGGATAAAAATTGGACAAAAAGAGTAATGGAGCCATAAGGCCTAATTATAAATAATTATAATGCATATATGGACCTATAAGAAATTGCATATTTACTTCTCCTTTAGGCACGCCACAAAATGGTAGAATATTATTGTGTTTTAAATAGTTGTATGCTACTATATTTATCTAATTGTTTGGCATATACTCTTCCCTACTATGTTTCTTTTGAAACAAAGGCAAATCCTCTTGCCCTTCTAGGGTGTCTATGAGAACCCGTCACACTAAATGAGATCACTCAAAACACAATCAAACACTAATTAGACACATAACAGAAAAGGAAATAATTAAAACCGATTTTAACATCACCAACATGCTCAAAAACATTTACATGAAAGTCCATTTCTTGCTATATCTATATCCAATGCCAAGAATCCTTTACAAATCGCTATTTGGCCTCAGCCACAATACACATATATATAGAAGAATATGATCTACATATACCACATGTACAAGCATCAAAATGCTACCAAAAGCTTGAGTCGATCAAAACATTGTGTACAAACCTTCTCGCTCAGATTTGAGAGTACATGGACAACTCTAGGACACACTAGACATTTAAACAACCTTCTCTAAGGCCCATCACCAAAGATGATCCTCGCTACCATAGGTCTTCTATCGTTGTTGTTGATCTCCTAAAAAGATGTGGTGACCGACGAGGTGATATCCATGTCTCAACGAGAGATATAACTCTCAACAACACTTATTCATTATGGCAGATAATGAAATAATACAAGTTAAGCGGATGAAATAGATAGAATAAATTATATCATATTACAAGAAAGTTAACATTATCCTCAGAAGGTCAAGTGTAATTAACATCATCATGATCCTAACTAGTATCATGAACATAGCTAACAATATTAGCATCTTTAATAGGATAAGCATATCGACATCATAAGCAGAACTAACAACATAGGCACAAATATCGAAAATAAGCATGACTAGCAGCATAATACTGTCTAATAGTATAAACGTGTCTAGCAATATAAGCATGGCTATCAACATGAGTACATCTAACTACATAGGCACAACTAATATGGTAAGAAAGTCTATAAGTATAAACATATCTACTTTCTCTTAGAGCATTGTACATCACCTATAATATGAAAGGAGCAAATAAACCAAAATAGGGTTTATCATCCAATGTGTAGCGTTGTGTATAACCCTTACACGATTGGATTACTTCTTTTATTAAGTCATGGGGAATTTGAGTCGTGCTACCCAAATTCTAACTGACTACCGCTTGGTCGCAATTAATCCTATTCAAGATCTAGGAAGAGTCAGACTCTAAGATCTTCTCCACACTAGTCAGTCAGTACGAGTCTGCACCACAATGACATATCAGTCAAATTGCCACCAACAACATATAGTCAAGCTGAAAACACCTAGCCCGCCTTGGTACAAGTCACCACACTAGAAACCAGGGTATACAAACCCCATAATCGAGGTACAACAATAGTTGTCCTCCAATCACATCACATATATATAACCACTGAGACACAACCACAACCATTTTCAAAACACCTTGGGATCTAGATGACAAGGATGTACTCTCCAAGCACCCCACATATTCAACAATATGCGCTCTGAGTTTCCCTTAGGAATACTAATATCATCATCCAACAAGTTCTAACACCGACATAGATCTATGGCACATGGCACTACATGATTAAGGTTTCACTTGATTGGTTAATGCTCATTGGTTGAATTAAGGCTTTATCAAACAAGTAGATATACAAACCCTAATTTATTTCTAGCACACATTTATATATAGAAGCTTCAAGAGATATAAAATGTGTGAGATATAATTATAATCACAATACTACATGACAATATTTCATTGTCATTCATCAGACCGTTCTTGTCATCACACCATCACATGATATAAATCCATCACATTATCCCAAGGTATCAACCCTTGTCACCATAAAGAGGATTATGTCTTCATGAGGGCTAAAGGCATGCCCAAATGTCATTAAGACTATCACATAATTTCTTGAATGATCATCATAATCTTCCCATGGCTTACAATAAGGCTCAACATACCATCACCACACTTGTGATACACAGGTTTAACATATTTGCATTTAAGAGCTATGATGTTCCCATAGTATCATAAAATAAAACATCAATATAAGGCTTGTGATAACCACCAATTAACATTTTAAAGTTATAAAAACATTAGAGAGAGTATTCCATCATCACATTAGCCATACAAGATAGCTAAGTATGATCAATCATCATCATTGGATTACATTAGAGTTAGGTTCAAAGAGGTAGATCAAGTATGAGTAACCATCACCAATTTGTTGTATTAGGGATTGGTGTATGAAAGTAAGTTGGATTAGCGTTACACATCATCTCATTATGGTGATCATAAGTTTACATTCATTCAAGGGAAAAGGTAAGACTACATGGTTAAGGTTCTAACACCATTGAATCTACACATTAAAATCAACCCATGATACCATAAGCATCACTCAAAAACCATTGGATGTTGAGTGAAACCATTAGTTGCATAAAAGCAAACACCTTAAACAAACCATCTAGAGAAACCATCAAATTGTGACCTAGTAAGAGTCACCAACTAAACCTAGACAAGACATAGTTTGATAACATAGAAAGGCCCATTGATTGAAGACATAAGACACACCATCGGTTGTGGGAATGCAACCCACCATTGGTTGTCACCTGTGGATCACCATTTGTAATGGTGCCTAGTGCTACCGTTGGATCATGGAGTCAGAACTTTCATTGGTTGACACCATCGAGTGTCGAACCAGTGGAGCCATCGATTGGTGATCATAGGCCACTAGACCATCGAGTGTTGGAGTCAAAATAGCCATTGGTTGATGGACCAAAAGGGTCATCATTTGTCTGACTCAGTACTCCCATCGGTTGTCATCAATAGGTGGGAAACCAAGCAAAAACACAAAATGAAACCATTATTTGGTGAGGTAAAAGGAAACCATCGGTTGAAGCCACACTGGGGCACCAAGACCATTCATTTTTAGCACCAAAAGAGTGCAAAATAGAACTTAAAGTATGACCATTGGTTGACATAGAAAGGCAACCAAAGCCACCAAGAACAAGACACTGGTTCTAGTAAGTGAACACACCATCGGTTGGAAACCAAGGGGAAAACAATCCCCAAAACCCTAAGTAATACCCATCATTTGAGAGATATCAAGGACCATAGTTTGAGAAAGTAAGACCATCATTTATGAAGGGGGAGACATAACCATCGATTGTGAGAACAAGGGAGAACCCAAAGAAGCAACTAATTGGTGACCATCTGTAACGTACTCGAATCTTTATATATAGATTAAATTTTCCTTTTTCCTTAGGTCCACCTTTAAAAATATGAGGAGTAACTCCTTTTGACTTAAATTAGATTAAATAGGAGTATTTGAAACTACGAAAATATAATAAAAATAACCTATTAAATAATTTTAATGATAAATATTTAATTAAGTCTTCAATTGTTGGTTAATTATAGCAATTCCTCCATTTAACTAGTTTTGACCCTAATTTGGAAACCTTGAAATATTATGAGTCTAATTCATGAAAGGAATTTAATAAAATAAGGCAATGTATTTAATAGATAAAGAATGGAATTAAGTTCACTATTGAATGCTTAACTTAGAACTAATGGAATAAATATCACACATATTGTAATGGTAAAACTAATGTCAAAATTGGGATCCTCACACCTTGTTTAGTTAGCATGACAAATATTGAGTCAATCATGCATTCATTCCCCTATCATTTAGTTGATTTAATATGTATATGCATATAAATGCATTCATTCACAATTAATGACTAAGTTTGCATTTATTCCTTTTAACATTGGGATGTAACACATTCCTACACTTGATCTTTTCCTTTATGAACTGATGAAATTTCCTTTTCTTCCGCTAGTGCTCCTTATGCAAGAAGTTGTCTGACATCATTTCTTTCCTGTCGCCTACCCTGCTAGTCTACCAACCACACCCACACTCTGTTGCACCTAGTGTGAGAGACTCAATAGCTGGAATAGTCACCTCCCTTTCCTCCTCCTCACCACCACATCCTCCTATATCACCTTGTCTTCCTCATCCTCCCTCTCCCCTCATCTACTACCGTAGCCACCACCCTACAATTAATAACTCCCCCTCTTCAACCTTGAAACTATGAAAGTCCTAGACACCCAACCCAGCCTTCTCCATCTCAGCGTCATGAACCTAAGGCACCTTGGCTGGCTCCAGCAACCAACGGCCATGCCACCTCCCACTCATTAGTTCTCTACTCCCTCGAGAGTCATGACAGTAGTCAAGGCCATCGACATTTCTTACACACTCGGAAGCACTAGGAACACCATCCGATATTCACCATGCACCCAATAATACCAAACATCATTTAGATTGAGCCACCATCACCAGGTAGCGCTGCCTCCTTCTCTCCTCTCCACTTTGCCTTATCCCTTATGTGCCCAGACTCAATAGGCATCCTATGACTCCAATCCAGAGAACATCCCAACCTACTGAGACATACCTTCACCCTAATCCAAAGTCGAGCAACAAATTCACAGATCTTCCTTGCCCCCACTGTAGACTTCCTAACCACAAAGAAGTTTTTGGCTTTGGGGTGGTTTCTTCCACCAACCCACAAGAGGCTAGAAGGAGTCAAAGCAATGGATCTGGTTACACTTGACCATCTCCCGTAGTGGTTTGTCCTAAATCCTTTGTGTGAAGTTGACTCAAAGGTTTCCTACCTTAATCAGTTTTCCAATTGTTAATCTATGACTCCCTATTCTAGAGCATTGCTAATGATTTCAAGCTCATTTTTTATTCATGTTTACTTTCATTAGATTCTCTTCTTTCTGTATTTTCGGCTTTAGTACTATATATGACCCATCTGTGACTGTGGTTGCTGTTGAATTGTTCCTTCATCAAATATTCTAGTTTGTCCTCACAACCAAAAATGGTAGGGTAGTTTCCAGTGCGCTCTGTCCACATCAGGACTTGAGTAAGGGACCTCTGAGTTTGATAGGCTTCAAGTAACACAACTCCAATGTTGGGTGTGGTGTTGCCTTGCCAAATATTGAGTTTTAATCAACGATTATGAATTGTTCAAGCATTGGTTTTGTGCCTCGAGAAGGATAATCAGATATATGATTTTTCTAGACTGTTCTTGGTGCTTGTTTGGCTTTTCTCACCAGGGGAAGTATAAAGTTAGTCCCTCACCTCATGTTGCTTCCTATGCATCTTCTTGAATGGTGTTTATAGGAATTCCATGCCATGTAGTTATTTAGATTCGAGATAGATGGGAAGTCTTATCATTTGTCTTATTCACGTATTGATCCAGTAGACATTATTATCTTACAAAGGATTTAATTAACTATTGGAACATCAAAAACATATGAAACTATATGTTTCTAGAATCAGAAAATACACCCAAATTAATGGTATAGTCTTCATAACCCAAATTCAAGTTAGAGTAAGGTCAATTTTGGGTTTAACGGAAATGAATGAATGTTGATGACCAATACATATAAATTGCGTTTAGGTGATTGAAAAGTCTTGGATTTGACCTTAGGAGTATCATTAGATAATTAAATTTGACTTGAAGGTATGTACTCCTCTATATTTTTAACTGGGCATTTATATAACTAAATTTTCCCATAATGAGGCAATTCTTAAAATGCTTACTCTTTTGTTCCACTTGTTGACATAACCTATTCTTCTGAGATTATTATTTATAGATTGAATTAGGTCAATGACCCCACCTTCCATTGTGCTTGTATTATGACACATATGTCTACTGAATAATGCATCTTGCCACACTATAGTATGCATGGTAGATGATTTGACTAGCTAACTATCATAGACACTTATAAGTAACCATTAGGTGTGCTACTTCTACCCTTATATTTATAGAGGCATGCTAATTCTACCTAAGGGTGTGCTACTTCTACCCAAAATATATATAGGCCAATGACTCAATGGTATCTTGACCCTACTATAGTTAATTTAGTCCAGTATATCTACATGCAAATAAATGTTGTAATGTGATGATTGATTGTGGCAAGGTTTGTTGTTTATTGTATTATTTATACTACCTCATTCTTTCTAAAATTCCTTCTTTTGTTAATTCTCATTGAAACTTACCTAGATTTAATGGCCCCCTTTTTGATGGGAACATCCTACTTTACGTTCAAAATTTTAGTGCCTTGGTTAATCTTCTAATGTACATACTCAACTTTTACTGACTCATACCTTGTTTTCCTTTTTTTTGTGTTCCCTCCACCCAGGTGTAGGTGCTTTATAGGATAGAGACTCGAGATGATCGTGAGCTTATTAGTGAACATAATAATAGATTGAGGCAGCCTTATTATCCTCTGCATATGGGCTTATGTGTATGTAGACGTAACATTTTCATTTTATGTACCGCCCTTAGGGTGAGAAAGCCATTTTGTGACTTTGTAAATAGTTACATTTTTTGCTGTTTAAAAACTTCATGGCTTATATTTGTACTATTGAGTGGTCCCACTATCGGGTTACACTCACAAAATGGTATCAAAACCTAAGAAGTCGGTAACTAAACTATTTCAAGTTACTATAAATTGTTCCTTAGTAGGTAGGTGACCCTTAGAGGTTGTTGTCTTATCTAAACCTGAATCATATTTACCAATTTGGGCTTCACCCCTATCCATTTTAGTAGTATATGTGTATCCCAAACAAAGTATGTGGACGACTTAGTTTTGACTAAACCCTCAACAACCCTACCCTCTCTATAAGGGTATAACTTTCTACACTTAAGGATTGACTCTCCTAGGAATTAGCCTCTACCCTCACTTTATGGGAAGTTAATTCGTCTACTATAGGGAGTCGGTTGACATGAACTCACATAATTGTGTGTAACCCTAGTACAAGTTAATTAAACCTTTTTCCTTTGTTTCTTTCTAGCATGCCTATGACACACACATTATGTAGATTGGGCATGCATGGTTACAAACATAGAATATGGGAATGAGTTTTAGATTTTTAGATGTTCAATGATAGTGTGTGATAATAATAACTAGATCCTTTAAGGTTAGGCTTGACTTTCCTGCAACACACAAAGTTATCTCAACATAGTTTTGCCCCAAGGGTTGGATACTATACTAGTTAAACTTGGGATATCTCGTAAATAAGGATTTGTTGAAGGATGAAATAGGTTTTAAGTAACTATCCTTAGGAGTTTATCCATCACATACCCATAAGGTAGGGATTATGCTATCTCCCTTTTCCTATAAAGGAATAATCATGTAGTTGAATCACATAAAATTTTGTGTACCATGTTACCCGAGGACAGTTGGATGCATAGTCATGTTTCGAAGCTATAGTGCATATCCTTTTTCTTGAAACTTTGGATGTACATTGATAGCAAGGTTATGTTTGATTGGTACATCTAGGGTTGATCCTTAAAGAGTTGACCACTCTCTCATCGCCACCATGTAATTAGTGCCTGATGTGTGATGTGAGGAGCAGTCTGGCTATCTAGTTCACCTAGACTTGTAATGACATATGGATGTAAACCAACTAGAGAATTAGAGACCCTAATATCTTGATATTATCATTACACGGTCTTATAAATAAATGATGTGTTGGGATGTCATGGGCTAAGTCACGATTGAGAGAATGGTGGAATAATGGAGGTCATTCCTACTACGACATACTAGAAGTTAACTGCATGCTAGAAGAAACTTGTAACCCTCCTAATATAGATTTTGGATTTGATTGTTGTATTCCTTGATGATGTGTGTAGATAAGACTCTTTTGCAAAGATGAAATGATGTTAGGGTGATATTATATGTTTTATGTGCTAGAAAGTGGTTTACTTGGTTCTTAGATAGATTTTGGCACCAATTTTGGATTTTTATTGCAAAGTTTTATGGCTAAACTTATTCCCATATTAAATTACAAGTACAAAATTTTTTCCAAATTTTATCCAAGGTTTTTGGAACCAAGTCACCACCAAGAAAGATTAAGTAGTATAGAAACCCTTGTAGTGAAGAAACACTTGGCTAACAAAATCAACCCTGAGACTCTAGGTCTAAGTGTGGTGTATAGAGTACAAGGAATATGTTTTGAATTTATAGAATACCTATTTGATCAACCCTTGTTTCTCTTTGGATTATTAGATAAGTTATAGAGTGATCATTTAAAGGGGTGGAGCCTTGTACACTTAGGTATGTAACTTAGTTTAATGAATAATTGAAAGCAATGGTTAAACACTTGTGTAACTTCTGGTAATAATGTCAAACAATTATAGGCACCGCCAATTAAGAGTGATGAGTAAGCATTTCTAATTATTCCATCATAAATGTTACTTTGTTAATAAAATATCTTCTCTAAACCCTAAAGGATGACCTTAATTCAGATAATGTAATAGGTTATATAGAAGTAGGGGACAAAAAAAAGTGTCAATACCCCTAATTTTCTATGAATGTAGGGTTAAGACTGATTCTATGTTAGAAGCAAAGATGAGTACACTAGGAATTTTAAGAAAAAAATTGAATGCACATATTTCCACAAATTCATATTAAGAAAAAGTTAAAATGTACTACATAGATATCAAAACATGTGTAATGTAAAGTACATACATATATCATGAATGAATAGTTAAATAAGTTGAATAGCAAAACCCTATAGCGATCAATGTGTATGGTAACTAGGAATGTGAAAAAAAATTCATAGTGTTACGCCTTAACCCTAATCTATTTAACTACTTATATAAAGTGGAATCCATGGTAAAATCCATAAATATACTAAATCCTAAGATATAGCCCTAATTTTTCTAGGGTAAGAAGACATATAAGCATGTTATACCATATCAATACTTGTACACCTGATAAATATGGAAAATTAAAAATGGAAATTATTACTATAACATTGATAACAAAGATCACGACAACATATGTAAGTTTGTCTTCTTGGACTTACTTGGTCTTCCAACTTAATGATGGTAATATGAATGATACCAATAAAAAATCTAGTTTTACAAAAACTAGTCACTCAACTAAAATGATAGAAAACTAGGAGTCGTAGTAGAACTTAAAGGCTATGTGCAATAATCATGTGTCAATGATAAGTGGATAGTTAAACTACCATAACAGTGCATGTAACCATAACTAATATGACCTTGTTATGCTAATATTAGGAATTAGAGTTACCTTCTTAGACAAATTCATTAATAGTAGCATAATGGATGCCTATTGTATAGAGTAGCATAGTTTCACCTAATTATGTGCACTATAAATCTAGACTTGGATTAACATATGTAACGTTATATACTAGACTATAGTTGGGTGGATTTTGGGGATGAAATCCTCCTTAAGGGGTGGAGTTTATTAACATACTCGAATATATATATATATAGAATTAATTTTTCCATTTTCCTTAGGATCACCTTTAAAAATATGAGTAGTAAATCCTTTTGATCTAAACTAGATTAAATAGGAGTATTTGAATCTAAAAAATAATTAAAATAACCTATTTAATAATTTTAATGATAATTTTTTAATTAAGTCTTCATATGTTGGTTAATTATTGCAATTCCTCCATTTAAGTAGTTTTGAACCTAATTTGGCAACCTTGAAATATTATGAGTCTACTTCATGAAGGGAATTTATTAAAACAAGGAAATGCATTTAATAGATAAAGAATGACGTTAAGTGCACTATTGAATGCTTAACTTAGAATTAATGGCATAAATATCAAACATATTTTAATGGTAAAACTAAAATCAAAATTGGGATCCGCACACCTTATTTAGTTAGCATGACAAATGTTAAGTTAATCGTACATTTATTCCCCTGTCATTTAGTTGAATTAATATATATATATATACATATATATATATATATATATATATATATATATATATATATATGCATATAAATGCATTCATTCACAATTAATTATTAAGTTTGCTTTTATTCCAATGGCATGCAATTGCCTTCCCACAATTGGTATTTTCATTTATGCACTGGTGGAGTTTCCTTTTATTCCTCTAGTACTCCTCACACAAGAAATTGACCAACGTCGTTTCTTTCTCGTCGCCTACCCTACTAGTCTACCAACCACATCCTCACTCTGTTGTGCCTGTGAGAGAGGCTCAACAACTAGAATGGTTGCCTCCCTTTCCTCCTTCTCTGTGATGCTTTGTTCGAATAACACATTATTAACTAAGCGGAAGCGTTCACTAAGCAGTGGATTACCAAAAATCACTAAAAATTAAAACTATTTTACAAAGAGGTCCACACATGGAAAACTCTTTCATAAATATCTAGAGTAACTTAATTACATATTGGTTCACAACTACATGTCCTGCATCATCTTTTTCTGAGGATTACATGCATCAACTGCTCTGTTAAACTAAACACAGGAAGTATGAAATCTCAAGGCACTAAGCCAAAATCTCAAAAGTAGTAACTACAACTCCGAGGACCTGAGAGTACAAAGATGACACATAGGACTATATTTACATCTATACAAGCCATGTCAGTCAGTGTCTCCACCTGAGAATTCACTGATGTTCCTACTGCTGTTGTTGATGTCCTCCACCTATTGAAGGATTCCTGCCTCCTCGTCCGCGTCCACCTAAAAATGTGGTTCCCACGGGGGTGAGACAATTGTAAAATTGCCCCAGTCAGAGATATAACTCTCCGCCAAAAACATTATTATTACAGTTTCATAGGATAAACCTGGATAGAGGAATCATAATTGTTTAACAGCAGTTATTGCATTGTCTAACAGATTAGAACATTATTCTTATATAAATCATTGCAGCTATAACTTGATAGAGCAGCACGTCACTTATCCATTAAGGAATATGAAGAACATGTATAACATTTATTCACTATAGAGTTATAACCACATCATATATTCTTTTCAGGCTTAGATCACATAGCTAATACCTGGCATTGTCTTTGTGGAGTCATGGCATGTAGCCATATTCTTTTAACAAAGTACTGGGATCTTGATCCCTCATCTCATCAAGTACATTTCCATTTCTTAACAAGTTCATCATCATGATTATAGAATATGGGTATTCGAACCCTTAACTCATCATAGAATACTTGTTACCACTTATTAGGTAACTTAATAATTTCAGGTCATCTGATCAAGGACATTATGATTCTTGTTTCACAAGGTATTCCACATAGTTCACAAATCTCATATTACCTCTTGTTACCCCTTAATAGGAAATAAGGCATATTATGGCTTATGAAGCTCATAAACAATTTCAATAATTAAAAACATCATATGGCACACAAGACTTATTAATTTCTGGTTACCTCTCACTAATCATCAAAGCATATGAAGTCTTATAAAGCCTATAAAACATTTTCATTATACAGACCATCATAGTCCATACCTGGCTATGCTCATTATCTCAACATTCCTACATGATTAATACTCATGATAACAATTATTTCCATTATATATCAGTTTCATGCAATACAAGGGTTTTCTTATTACATTTATAACTCATCACTCTGTATTTGAGCTTCACATAGGATCACTCTATGTTAGGACTTCACATAGCATCACCCTATATTAGGGTTTCACATAGCATTATCTTGTGTTAGGGTATCACATAGCATTACCCTGTATTAGGATTTCACAAGCATTACCCTATATTAGGGTTTCACCAAGCATTACCCTGTATTAGGGTTTATTATATCTCATTACCCAATTTAGGGTTAGGATGCACTATTCACGTCAGATTAGGGTTCATCATGTCCTTTTACCCAATTTAGGGTTTACTATAACATTACATAAGATCACCCTGGATTAGGGTTTTCCATAAATAACTATATAGGTTCTCAAGATCATGTTATTAATGGTTAAGTCCTATTTCATTACTTCACACAGCTAGGAATCAATATGGATAACATAAGTATTCAATCATACTTATGTATTCTCATCATTCATCATCAAATAATTTTTTATCAACACAAAGTATAAGTTTCTCTCTCATCTTTATCAGAATATGATTGCATCATAGTTTATTGGTTTGGATTAACCTTTTCATAAGGCATGTTATCCTACACTTATCAAAGTGCATTACATCTCAAGGAGACAACTAACATGACACACTTCATGTGTCACTCATCCAAATATATTAGATTTAAAACACATCAAGGTATATCAATATTGAGGTGTTGGATGTGATATCTATCATACTTTGATGTATCACTTCCCTCATCACCTTTATCTTACTTGAGTTCATCCACTTAGCTTGTATTAAGGTATTTCCCATCCTAATATCTTATACACCAGTTCATCACATTTATCATGTAATGTGTTGGTCACAAGCCACTGTATTTAGAAAATACAATCATTGTTAATGATATGGACTCATCTTTGAGTTAGGAACTATTGATATAAATATATCCACTATCAACCTCTTTATATGTTACACTTGTCAATATATTATTCACTATTCCATTATCAGGAATAGGATTTTCCATGTTTATAAATTAAGGTTCACATAGCATCTCCCATAAATATGTATTTCACCTAATATCACTCTTCATTAGAGTTTCACATAACATCCTTCTTTATCAGGGTTTCACTTAGTATTACCTGAAATTAGGATTTCACTTGACATATCCCTCAATTAGGGTTTCACCTAGCTTTGCCCTAATTTAGGGTCAAGGCTCATTAATCTTTTCAATAAGGGTTTCATGATCTCATTATTATGGATCAAACCCTAATTACATATTTATTCATGATGAGAGAATTAGTGCTTAATTATATAAGCATTCCTCTCTCTCTCATCCTCTATAGGATGTCAAGTAGTTCAAGATTGATCTAGGTCAGCTCTTCATTTAAGTACACACAATTAGGATTAACCATTATGATTACCTTTAGTTTACATCATTATCAATCAAGTAGCTAACTGACCTTTAATCATATTAGGTGTCCAAATGTTTTAACCAATTTGAACCTCAAAATTCTTGGTCACTTAGACCCCAAATGGTCTTGGTCTCTTAGACCTCAAACGGTCTTGACCAATTAAGTTCAAACAGTTTGAAACCGTTTAGCAAGGTTGGTGCTTGAAACTGTTTAGACAAAACACATTGAAACCGAATGAACTTGGGTCTCCAAACGGTTTGAGACTGTTTGGTCTCAAATGGTCTTGAGACCATTTGGCCCCAAATGGTCTTAAGACCGTTTGGTCCAAACCTTCTCAAAACCGAATGGACCAAAAGGGTCTTCCATCACTTAGTCGATTTAGGATTTCAATCATTGAACCATCTATCAATTGAGCCACTGATTTACTCTTCAATTGAACCATTAAATCACCCTTCAATTAGACCTTCAATTAGGGTTTTGAACCCAGTTGAACTAGGGTTTATAATTAATAAACCATCACTTAGGGTTTTGAAATCGAAGAACCATCAATGGTTGACATTGTGGAACTAATTCGATTGCAATCATTGAATAACCACTTAGCTATGTCATGACCTAACCTCAAACGGTCTTGAGATCGTTTGGATGACCTCCAAATAGTTTTGAGACCATTTTCCCAAACCATCATTGAAATATATGTAATTCAATTAGGGTTTGCATCATTGAATCATTCATCAATTGAACTATTGATTGTATTTCAATTTAATATCATTGGATCTTCAACCATCCAATCATGCTTCATCATAGACTTCCAAAGGGTCTTGGTTGACCTCCAAACGGTCTTGAGACCATTTGGGTGACCTCCAAATGGTTTTGTGACCATTTGGGTGACTCCAAATGGTCTTGAGACCATTTGGGCTTAGTCAACCCAAAAATTAACTCAATCAATTGAGAATTCAACACTCAACCCGATTAGGGTTTCTACTTTAGAGGATTGTTCATATATTGAATCAATCAATTGGATCCATTAGATCATCATCCAAGGTGTACTAGGGTCCTAACCTCAAACGGTCAACCCATCCAAACGGTTTGGGATCCAAACCTCCAAACGGTTTGCAAACCGTTTGGTCACCAAACGGTTTGGTGAAACCGTTTGGGCCAAATGTTGAAAAATTTTGCAATAGATATTTGTGGAGGTGTGTGCTTATGATGATGTCATCATCATCAAGCCATAAACCCATGAAGCTTGATGTGATTTTCATGGTGATTTCATCAATCAACCAAATAAAATTTCGGAAACAAAGAAAGAATCAACAATTGATGAAGATATGGAATCAATAACAAAGTTCAAGGGTTCAAGTTATATAACCCGCCTTCAATTGAGCTTCACAGCTTTGAGCTTCACGTCAAAAATGGTGGAAGAATATTTTGAAACCCTCCCAAGGCTCGTCCTCAAGCTTTGGAGTGAAAAGATTGGCTAGGATTGAAGATGGAGTGAAATAGAGAAGAAATCATGCATTATTTTGTGATTTCCACCATTAATTCAAGGTGAAAGAAGGTCAAGAAGCTTACCAACAGGTTGGCGGTCGTCCTCCTGTTTCTCCCAGCTTCCTTGGTTGTCTTTGCAAGTAAGAAGTGAAAGGGGTTTCGAAATTATCCCTTCACCTCAAAGATAAAGGAGCTTATATATGAATTTTGTTAAAAATTTATTTAAGAGAGAGAAAGTAGGAATTATCTCCTCAACTTTCTTGCCATATGCCCCCTTTTCTTAGGGAAGAGGCTATATTATTTGCCTCTTATTCCTCTCAATTATCCACATTTTAAAGGAAAACAAACTAAGCACCTTAAATCATATAATAATAATATACATAAGTGAGTGGATATTACTTTTTATTATAATAATGTGAGTGAGTTATCCACTTCCTTTGGATATCTTCGTGCCTTTGCAAGGAACATGGTAATACACACATAACCAAACTCAACCATTATAGTTATGGTTGAAGGGAAATCCAATTAATATAATTATTTTTACATTAAATTGGATTAGGGTTTCGATTATGCTTAAATCTTGATTATTTTAATATCAAGATTCTCTCTCCTTCAAAATGATTCAAATGAGGCGCCCCTCTCAAATTATTTTCTCTACCTGATGCCAAGAATCATGAGGGACCCTCTTGAAGTGGTATTTTGCATATTGAACCCTAGATTTTGGGTAAATTGCACATTACACCAAAACTAGGTTTTTAATGCATAACATTGCTCAACATGCTCTTTCTTATTATTCAGGTTTGTAGAAGCCATACTACTGCATCATACTCATTCCCATGATGCTTCAACACATGAGGAACATTGTACCTTGTACAAGTTGCAAGTTAACCCCTCAACTTGGGTAAATTGCACTTTAGTGCAAAACTGACAAAACATTATTTCAACATTATTTAAAAGGGACTAAAATTGAAATATAAGTTCCTCTTGAGTCTTAATTACTTTTAGAGAGATAAGAGAGAGCATATAATCAACTTCATTAAGCAAAAAATCTAGGGTTAAGCATAACCCAGGTCAGGGATGTTACAAATTATAAACCCCTAACAAGGATTTCATCCCCAAAATCCCAGATAACAGAAGATAGTTGTTACTCATGTCATCCAGTCCCTAATTATCATCTCAATGTCATGAAGATACCATAGATCTTTAATCCACACAAAGTTCTTCCACACATGATTATTCTTGATAAACTTTTCCACCATAATTACACTTGTTCCTTCCATTAGTTCAACCTTATCAAGGTTTATGTTTATGCAGAGCATAAACCCCTAACATATGATGTTCATATTATTTTGTATAACTAAATTGATTTCTCAGTTGGCCAATATAGGTAACCAACATAAATACCTTACTTTGGTATTCATCATATGTATTGAGAACACATCTCATCCTTATCATATTCGATTCCCTTTTGTTACCACCAAGGGTACACATGCACAAAGTATTTCTTTTACTTTAGAATATTACTCGTTCCATATATCATTATCTTAGAACCAAAGTCCAAAGCAAACTGATACTTTTATAAGTATCCATCAATGGATTATTTCTAATCCAAATACATCAACTGTCATAATACTTACTTGATTGTCATGTAAATGAAAGGAGAAACATAAAGTATCATACTCCTATCATTACCCAAGGTTGTTCATCAAAGGGGAAACATATATATATATATTTAACAGAGGTAATCCACTCAGCAATCCTTTATTTGTTTGGGAAAGTTCACTTAGCACTTCCTATGTAATTAGGAAAGTTCACTTAACACTTCTTATGTTATTAGAAAAGTTCACTTAGCACTTCCTATATGGCTGGGAAAGTTCAGTTAGCAAACCCTATATAATTGGGAAAGTTCACTTAGCAGTTTCTATTTAATTGGGAAAGTTCACTAAGCAATTTCCTATTTAATTGGAAAAGTTCACTTAGCAATTCCTATTTAATTGGGAGAGTTCACTCGGCTCTTCCTCATTAGTTGGGAATGTTCACTTAGCTCTTCCTCATTAGTTGGGAATGTTCACTTAGCTCTTCCTCATTAGTTGGGAATGTTCACTTAGCTCTTCCTTATTAGTTGGTAATGTTCACTTAGCTCTTTCTCATTAGTTGGGAGTGTTCACTTAGCTCTTCCTCATTAGTTGGGAATGTTCACTTAGCTCTTCCTTATTAGTTGGAAATGTTCACTTAGCTCTTCTTCATTAGTTGGGAGTGTTCACTTAGATCTTCCTCATTAGTTGGGAGTGTTCACTTAGCTCTTCCTCATTAGTTGGGAGTGTTCACTTAGCTCTTCCTCATTAGTTTCATTATACTCACTAGATTGTTTCAGAATGACTACTTGATCAAAGTAACAAGAAAGATAACAATCTAAGAGTTTCATACTTGCCTTATCTCAAATAATCATATACCTGGAAAGGGTATACAAGTATTGAGATTAGGTAGTATGCACTTTATTTGCTATCATATTCCTCACTTTTTATACACACAAGATTTTTCATTCTTGAATTTTCTTCAGGCATCACTTCTATATCTCATCTTTTAACACATAGATAAAAGAGATTATAAAGCATTTTAAAGAACACTAAGTAAGATGTATGTTCTCATCTCCCTTGTGTCCTTATAGGACTAGTCAGAGGGAGTTCAAAAACAACTACTTTTTTATTTTTAACACATAGAATCATGAAATGAAATTTCAGAATGAATATATTTCATCTGACCTGTCACAACCCGAGGGTTGACTATTGCATCAGATTGATTCATTGCATAGATCCTTGCAGTTGCTGGTTGTTGACCCTGTGCTTGATTATTAGGTGTCGATGAACCAGCTCGGGACGCTTGTCCACATCCTCTATTTTTACTAGAAAATTGTCTCCTTTGTGAGCCTTGCTGGCTCTGCTCCTGGGGTTGAGTCATCATTGAATTCCCATCTGGAAAATCCTTTGCTAGATGTCCCAGTTGTCTACATTGGTAACAGATCATGGGTGCAAAATAGGGTCTATGAGATCCAGTCACTGTTGTTGATGCTATGCTGGGGGATCTACTTAGAGCAATACTACGATCCCTACCCCTACTTGACGTCCATTGCGTCTGGGTATGGAATCTCGATGGTGTTGCCGATGCAGAAAATCTCAGCTTCTTAAAACTTTCAGATCCTTGTCCTTGACACTGAGTATACACCTTCTTACCACTGGTCTGTCATTTCTCGATTTCAGACCTTTCTATCCTCCTTACCGACTCCACAAAAGTGGCAAACCTCCCCCTGTTCTCTAAAGAAGACACATGAGTGGTTAGTTCAACGTTCAACCCCTTCTCATAATGCCGAATTCTTTCCTCATCACTAACTGCCATATGCGGACAAAACTACAACAGCTCCATGAACTTAGCTTCATATTCGCTAAAGTTCATCTTTCCTTGTTTGATCTTCTGAAAATGAGAGATCTTCTCATCTAGATACGTCTTAGGGAAGTATCTACTGATGAACTCTTATCGGAATACCTCCCATCCAATCTCTTCACCTGGTCTCTTATCTTCTTCTATCATCCACCAGTGACCAACACTCCCTTTTAGGAGGTACACAACATGTCTTACCTTTTCGGCTTCAGAAATATCAAGGATCCTGAAAGCCTTCTCCAGCTCTGTTAGCCACAAATCAGCATATGCTGGATCAGATGTACCAACATAATCTATGGCTCCAACCTGATGAAGCCTCTTAAAAGTCTTGCCGGCTCCATATCCCTCATGGTGGGCTGGTGCCCTAGGTGTAGGTGGTGGCATCCTGTCTGCCATGTGTATCATGGTTGTCAGGAATTTCTCAAACAGAGAATGGAGGGCTGGGTTTTCTATCACAACTGGATCAATCTGGGGCTGTTCAGGTACATGCCCTTTCTGGTCTCTTGCACCTCCTCCTGGTGCAGTAATACTTCTATCAGTAGCGTGTTCTTCGTGTGCCCCAGACATCTTCAAGTTTTTCTTCTCGTCCTGTATGAGCAAAAGTCACTATCAGATGAACTGGAAGACACTAGAACAGACTCAACATCTTAGTCCTATGTCTCTGTAGACTCAGCGAACCTAGAGCTCTGATACCACTAAATTGTGACACATTGTTCGAATAAAACGTTATTAACTAAGCGGAAGCGTTCACTAAGCAGTGGATTACCAAAAATCACTAAAAATTAAAACCATTTTACAAAGAGGTCCACACATGGAAAACTCTTTCATAAAGAACCAGAGTAACTTAATTACATACTGGTTCACAAGTACATGTCATGTATCATCTTTTTCTGAGGATTACATGCATCAACTGCTCTGTTAAAATAAACATAGGCAGTATGAAATCTCGAGGCACTAAGACAAAATCTCGAAAGTAGTAACTACAACTCCGAGGACCTGAGAGTACAAGGACGACACATAGGACTGTATTTACATCTATACAAGGCATGTCAGCCAGTGTCTCCACCTGAGAATTCACTGTTGTTCCTGCTGCTGTTGTTGATGTCCTCCACCTATTGAAGGATTCCTGCCTCCTCGTCCGCGTCCACCTAAAAATGTGGTTCCCACGGGGGTGAGACAATTGTAAAATTGCTCCAGTGAGAGATATAACTCTCCGCCAGAAACATTATTATTGCAATTTAATAGGATAAACCTGGACAGAGGAATCATAATTGTTTAACATTAGTTATTTCATTGTCTAACAGATTTGAACATTATTATTATATAAAGCATTGCAGCTATAACTTGATATAGCAGCATGTCACTTATCCATTAAGGAATATGAAGAACATGTATAACATTGATTCACTATAGAGTTATAACCGCATCATATATTCTTTCCAGGCTTAGATCACATAACTAATCCCTGGCATTGTCTTTGTGGAGTCATGGCCTGTAGCCATATTCTTTTAACAAAGTACTGGGATCTTAATCCCTCATATCATCAAGTACATTTCCATTTCTTAACAAGTTCATCATCATGATTATAGAATATGGGTATTCGAACCCTTAACTCATCATAGAATACTTGTTACCACTTATTAGGTAACTTAATAACTTCAGGTCATCTGACCAAGGACATTATGATTCTTGTTTCACAAAGTATTCCACATAGTTCACAAATCTCATATCACCTCTTGTTACCCCTTAATAGGCAACAAGGCATATTATGGCTTATGAAGCTCATAAACAATTTCAATAATTAAAAACATCATATGACACACACGACTTATTAATTTCAGGTTACCTCTCACTAAGAATCAAAGCATATGAAGGCTTATAAAGCTTATAAAACATTTTCATTATACAGAGCATCATAGCCCATACCTGGTTATGTTCATTATCTCAACATTCTTGCATGATTAATACTCATGATAACAATTATTTCCATTATATATCAGTGCCATGCAATATAAGGGTTTTCTTATTACATTTATAACTCATCACTTTGTATTTGAGCTTCACATAGGATCACTCTGTGTTAGGACTTCACATAGCATCACCCTGTATTTGGGTTTCACATAGCATTATCTTGTGTTAGGGTATCACATAGCATTACCTTGTATTAGGATTTCACAAGCATTATCCTATATTAGGGTTTCACCAAGCATTACCCTGTATTAGGGTTTATTATATCTCATTACCCAATTTAGGGTTAGGATGCACTATTCACGTCAGATTAGGGTTCATCATGTCCTTTTACCCAATTTAGGGTTTACTATAACATTACATAACATCACCCTGGATTAGGGTTTTCCATAAATAACTATATAGGTTCTCAAGATCATGTTATTAATGGTTAAGTCATATTTCATTTCTTCACACAGCTAGGAATCAATATGGATAACATAAGTATTCAATCATACTTATGTATTCTCATCATTCATCATCAAATGAATTATCAACACAAAGTATAAGTTTCTCTCTCATCTTTATCAGAATATGATTGCATCATAGTTTATTGATTTGGATTAACCTTTTCATAAGGCATGTTAGCCTACACTTATCAAAGTGCATTACATCTCAAGGAGACAATTAACATGACACACTTCATGTGTCACTCATCCAAATATATTGGATTTAAAACACATCAAGGTATATCAATATTGAGGTGTTGGATGTGATATCTATCATACTTTGATGTATCACTTCCCTCATCACCTTTATCTTACTTGAGTTCATCCACTTAGCTAGTATTAGGGTATTTCCCATCCTAATACCTTATACACCAGTTCATCACATTTATCATGTAATGTGTTGGTGACAAGCCACTGTATTTAGAAAATACAATCATTGTTAATGATATGGACTCATCTTTGAGTTAGGAACTATTGATATAAAGATATCCACTATCAACCTCTTTAGATATTACACTTGTCAATATATTAGTCACTATTCCATTATTAGGAATAGGATTTTCCATGTTTATAAATTAAGGTTCACATAGCATCTCCCATAAATATGTATTTCACCTAATATCACTCTTCATTAGAGTTTCACATAACAACCTTCTTTATCAGGGTTTCACTTAGTATTACCTAAAATTAGGATTTCACTTGACATCTCCCTCAATTAGGGTTTCACCTAGCTTTGCCCTAATTTAGGGTTTCACATAGCTTTGCCCTAATTTAGGGTCAAGGCTCATTAATCCTTTCGATAAGGGTTTCATGATCTCATTATTATGGGTCAAACCCTAATTACATATTTATTCATGATGAGAGAATTAGGGATTAATTATATAAGCATTCCTCTCTCTCTCTCATCCTTACTAGGATGTCAAGTAGTTCAAGATTGATCTAGGTCAACTCTTCATTTAAGTACACACAGTTAGGATTAACCATTATGATTACCTTTAGTTTACATCATTATCAATCAAGTAGCTAACTGACCTTTAATCATATTAGGTGTCCAAATGGTTTAACCAATTTGAACCTCAAAAGTCTTGGTCACTTAGACCCCAAACGGTCTTGGTCTCTTAGACCTCAAACGATCTTGACCAATTAAGTTCAAACGGTTTGAAACCATTTAGCAAGGTTGGTGCTTGAAACTGTTTAGACAAAACAAATTGAAACCGAATGAACTTGGGTCTCCAAACGGTTTGAGACCATTTGGTCTCAAACGGTCTTGAGACCATTTGGCCCCAAATGGTCTTGAGCCCGTTTGGACTCAAACAGTCTTAAGACTGTTTGGTCCAAACCTTCTCAAAACCAAATGGACCAAAAGGGTCTTCCATCACTTAGTCGATTTAGGATTTCAATCATTGAACCATCTATCAATTGAGCCACTGATTTACTCTTCAATTGAACCATTAAATCACCCTTCAATTAGGGTTTTGAACCCAATTGAACAAGGGTTTATAATTAGGAAACCATCACTTAGGGTTTTGAAATTGAGGAACCATCAATGGTTGACATTGTGGAACTAATTCGATTGCAATCATTGAATAACCACTTATCTATGTCATGACCTGACCTCAAATGGTCGTGAGGTCATTTGGATAACCTCCAAACGGTTTTGAGATCATTTTCCCAAACCATCATTGAAATCTATGGAATTCAATTAGGGTTGGCATCATTGAATCATTCATCAATTGAACTATTGATTATATTTCAATTTGATATCATTGGATCTTCAACCATCCAATCATGCTTCATAATAGACTTCTAAACGGTCCTGGTTGACCTCCAAACGGTCTTGAGATCATTTGGGTGACCTCCAAATGGTCTTGAGACCGTTTGGGCTTAGTCAACCCAAAAATTAACTCAATCAATGGAGAATTCAGCACTCAACCCGATTAGGGTTTCTACTTTAGAGGATTGTCCATATATTGAATCAATCAATTGGATCCATTGGATCATCATCCAAGGTGTACTAGGGTCCTGACCTCAAACGGTCAACTCCTCTAAATGGTTTGGAATCCAAACCTCCAAACGGTTTGCAAACCGTTTGGTCACCAACCGGTTTGGTGAAACCGTTTGGGCCAAATGTTGAAACTGTTTGCAATAGATATTTGTGGAGGTGTGTTCTTATGATGATGTCATCATAAAGCCATAAACCCACGAAGCTTGATGTGATTTTCATGGTGATTGCATCAATCAACCAAATAAAATTTCAGAAACAAAGAAAGAATCAACAATTGATGAAGATATGGAATCAATAACAAAGTTCAAGGGTTCAAGTTATATAACTCGCCTTCAATTGAGATTCAAAGCTTGGATCTTCAAGTAAAAAATGGTGGAAGAAGCTTTTGCAACCCTCCCAAGGATCGTCCTCAAGCTTTGGAGTGAAAAGATTGGCTAGGATTGAAGATGGAGTGAAATAGAGAAGAAATCATGCATTGTTTTGTGATTTCCACCATGAATTCAAGGTGAAAGAAGGTCCAGAAGCTTACCAACAGGTTGGGGGTCGTCCTCCTGTTGCTCCCAGTTTCCTTGGTTGTCTTTGCAAGCAAGAAGTGAAAGGGGTTTCGAAATTATCCCTTCACCTCAAAGATAAAGGAGCTTATATATGAATTTTATTGAAAATTCATTTAAGAGAGAGAAAGTAGGAATTATCTCCTCAACTTTCTTGCCATATGCCCCCTTTTCTTAGGGATGAGGCTATATTCTTTGTCTCTTATTCCTCTCAATTATACACATTTTAAAGGAAAACAAACTAAGAACCTTAAATCATAAAATAATAATATCCATAAGTGAGTGGATATTACTTTTTCTTATAATAATGTGAGTGAGTTATCCACTTCCTTTGGATATCTTCGTGCCTTTGCAAGGCACATGGTCGTACACACATAACCAAACTCAACCATTATAGTTTTGGTTGAAGGGCAATCCAATTAATATAATTATTTTTACATTAAATTGGATTAGGGTTTCGATTATGCTTAAATCTTGATTATTTTAATATCAAGATTCTCTCTCCTTCAAAATGATTCAAATGAGGCACCCCTCACAAATTATTTTCTCTACCTAATGACAAGAATCATGAGGGACCCTCTTGAAGTAGTATTTTGCATATTGAACCCTAGATTTTGGGTAAATTGCACATTACACCAAAACTAGGGTTTTAATGCATAACATTGCTCAACAGGCTCTTTCTTGTTATTCATGTTTGTAGAAGCCATACTACTGTATCATATTCATTCCCATGATGCTTCAACACATGAGGAACATTGTATCATGTACAATTTGCAAGTTAACCCCTCAACTTGGGTAAATTGCACTTTAGTCCAAAACTGACAAAACATTGTTTCAACATTATTCAAAAGGGACTAAAATTGAAATATAAGTTCCTCTTGAGCCTTAATTACTTTTATAGAGATAAGAGAAAGAATATAATCAACTTCATTAAGCAAAAAATCTAGGGTTAAGCATAACCCAGGTCAGGGATGTTACATTCTCACCATCCCATCCTCCTATATCACCTTGTCTTCCTCGTCCTCCCTCTCCTATCATATTCTACCCTATCTACCACCCAACAATTCATAACTCCCCCTCTACAACCTTAAAATTGTGAAAGCCCTAGCCAACCAACCCAACCTTCTCCATCTCAGTGTTGCCAACCTCAGGCACCTTGGCTGGCTCTAGCAGCCAACGGCCAGGACACCTCCCACTCATTAGTTCTCTTCTCTGTTCGAGAGTCATTACAGCAGTCAGAGCCATCAATGATTCTTGCACACTTGGAAGCTCTAGGAACACCATACTATATTCACCCGGCACCTTGTAGTACCAAACACCATTCAGACCAAGCCACCATCACCAGGTAGTGCTGCCTCTTTCTCTCCTCTCTGTTTTGCCTTCTCCCTTACGTGCCCATACTCGACATGCGCCCTCTGACTCCAATCCAGAGAACATCCCGACCTACTGAGATAGACCTTCACCCTGATTCAAAACCAACCAACAAATCCAAAGATCTTCATCTCTCCTTGCCCTGACGGAAAACTTCCTTAAATCCAGTGTCGCTACCGGGTAAAGAAGTTGTTAGCTCCATGGTGGTTTCCCCCAGCAGCCCACAAGAGGCTAGAAGGAGTTGAGCAATGGATCTGGTTACACTTGACCGTCTCTAGAAGTGGTCAGTCCAAAATCCTTTGTGTGAAATTGACTCAAAGGTTTCCTACCTTAATCAGTTTTCCAATCGTTAACCTCTGACTCCCCACTATAGATCTTTGGTTATGGTTTCAATCTCAGTTTTGATTCATGTTTGCTTTCATTGGATTCTCTTCTTTCGATGTTTTCAACTTTAGTACGATATATGACCCAGATGTGACCCTGGTTGCTATTGAGTTGTTCTTTCATCAGATATACAGGTTTGTCCTCACGACCGACAATGGTAGAGGAGCTTATAGTGTGGTTTCTCCACATCATGACCTAATCAAGGGACCTCTAAGTTTGATAGGGTACAAGTAACACAACTCCAATGTTGGGTGTGGTGTTGCCTTGCCAAATATTGAGTTTTCATCCATGATTATGAACTGTTTGAGCACTGGTTCTGCACGTCGAGAAGGATAATCATATAAATGATTTTTATTGATTGTCCTTATGCACATGTTTTGTCTTTTCTCACTAGGGGCAGTATAAAGTTAGTCCTTTGCCTCATATTGCTTCCTATCCGTCTTCCTGAATGGTGTTTAGAGGAATGCCATGTCATAGGTAGTTATTCAGATTAGAGATAAACATGAAGTTATGTCATTTTTCTTATTCACATATTAATCCGGTAGAAATTATTATCTTAAAAATGCTTTAATTAATTATTGGAACATAAAAAATATGAAACTATATGTTTTCAGAATCAGAAATTACACCTGATTCAATGCTATAGTTTTCAAAACCCAAATTCAAGTTAGAGTAAGGTCAATTTTGGGGTTAACGTAAATGAATGAAATGTTGATGACCAATACATATAACTTGTGTTTAGGTGATTGAGAAGTCTTGGATCTGACCTTAGGAGTATCATTGTATAACTAAATTTGACTTGATGGTATGTACTCTCTATTTTTAATTGGGCATTTGTATGACTAAATTTTCCCATAATGAGGAAATTCTTGAAATACTTACTTTTTTGTTCCACTTGTTGACATATCCTATTCTTCTAAGATTTTTATTTATAGGTTGAATTGGGCCAATGACCCCACCTGCCATTGTGCTTGTATTATGACACATATGTTTGATGAATAATGCATCTTTCCACACTATATTATGCATGGTAGATGATTTAACTAGCTAACTATCATAGATGCTTATGCGTAACCGTTAGGGTGTGCTACGTCTACCCGGGGTGTGCTACTTCTACCCTTATATTTATAGAGGTGTGCTAATTCTTCCCATGAGTGTGCTACTTCTACTCAAAATATATACATAGGCTAATGACTTAGTGGTGTATTTCCTCCACTATAGTTAACTTAGTCCAATATATCTACATGCAAATAAATGTTGTAATGTGTTGATTGATCGTGGCAAGGTTTGTTGTTTATTGGATTATTTATACTGTTTCATTCTTTCTGAAATTCCTTCTTTTGTTAATTCTCATTGAAACATACCTAGCTTTAATGGCCCCCTTTTTATGGGAACATCTTACTTTACTTTCAAAGTTTTAGGGCCCTAGTTAAACTTCTAATGTACATACTCAGCTTTTGTTCATTCATATCTTGTTTTCTGACTTTTTCAGGGTGTTCCCTCCACCTAGGTGTAGGTTCTCTTTATAGGGCAAAGACACATGATGATCAGAAACTCATTGGTGAACATAAAGATAGCTTGAGACAGCCTTGTTACCCTTTGCATATGGGCTTATGTGTATATAGATGTAACATTTTCATTTTATGTACCACCCTTAGAGTGTGAAAGTTATGTACATGGAAACATTTTGTAATTTTGTATATAATTATGTTTTCCACTACTTAAAAAATTTATGGCTCATATTTGTACCATTGAGTGCACCCACTATCGGTTCCACTCCTTAAACCATCAGTTTCCACATGATGGTCACCAAGAACCAAACCATCAGGTTGTAAAAGGAGGCAAAATAGCTCAAAAACCCGAAATCATGACCATCATTTGAGAGCATGAACCATCATTTTTCCATATGCCAACAATGTCTGGACCTTCTTCTATCAAGGAGGATTTTTGCACAAGGTTTAGGGTACATCCAAGAAGATAAACCATTAAAGAACTAGCACCTAAGATCAAACCCTAGGTAAGGATGCTACCTTCCCGCTTAAAACTTCATTTCAAAGCATGAACCAACACATGCAAGCTATAAGTAAGCAATAAATGTTGAGAAAGTTACATAAGTCACCTCTAAGAAGAATAGGAAGCTCCAAACAACAAGGTAAATCTACCAAGAGAGGAAGAAATCCTAACTTAAGAACTCCACCCAGCCAAGCAAGCTCCTTCTCCAAGAAAGAGAGCAAACCCTAGGTCAAGGAAGAAAGAAGGAGGTGTTATTTATGTTCTAGAGAATGCTCCACCATGAAAAACCATGTCCATGACCAAGAAAAAGTAAGAAGAAGATGGAAAGAAATATAAACTAAGGAAAGAGGGGATAACTTACTTTCTTAGGTCAAGAACAAGCTAAGGAAGCTCCACTAGCTCAAGGAGAGAGTAGATATGAACCCTAGTCACACATGCAAGGAGGTCGGACACCTTCTTCTACCTTGGGCACCTTCTTATCCACCTATCCTAGGAGGACGAAGCTATATAAAACAAGGAAGAATAGTTAGAGCCTAAAGGGGTCATTGGGTGGAAGGTGAGGGGTATATAAGGCTCTGGGTGAGAGAGTAGAGAAGGGTAAGGTGTCCTACCCTGTTTTCCAAGCGTCCATGGACAAAACCATCACATCCATGTAAATCACCTCTCCATCGGTTGTGTGAGTATACTAGGCCATCATTTTCTAACTCCCAAGGCCAGTGGTTGACCTACAAGAATAGGCTAACCATCAGATCATGACCCTTCGGTCACAAGGGTGAAAACCCTAACTCACCATCGATTTGCACCTCCACTTGGTGAACCACCGACCGAAGGAGCTCCAAGAGGGAAAACCATCAACCCTCACACATCTAGGAACCTTCAAGAAACCACCATCGAATCCCATCAAACAAAGGGGAACCATCGAGCTCCACCATCCAAGGTAGCTCATCCATGAGAGCAAAACCCTTAACCAAAAAAGATGTCACCACCAAACCAAGATACAACATGGCGCCCCATGGCCCAAATAACTAAATAATGATAATAAAATATGTTAGGAAAAAAACCATGTGACAAATTGTAAGAAAAACCATAGATATGCATAAGTTGTAGAAAAGTCCAAAACATGCACAAAATTGCATAACTTGCTTAAACAGTGTCCAAATTGGACCAAAATTGAAACTTAAGCTTGTCACATGATATAAAAGAACATTTTAGGGTTTAATTAAAGTTTTAAGAATCCAATTATGGTAAGAAAGCATGTTCAATCAAAAAGCAAGGTTGAGGGTCTCACAATTATAAACCCCTAATAGGGATTTCACCCCAAAAATCCAAGGCAAGCAAAGATGGGTACCTCCTATGTACATCATCCACTAACCTACACATGGTTACTACCATTAAATGGTGATGTCACAACACTTTCATAGAAGGCATGTTCTTCTCCATCAACTCATGTATGTGTCACCTAGAGTCAACATAGAAAATTCCTCATAAGAAAACATCCTCATGGAACTCCACCTCCAATGTTTGTGTCACTTGTCCTATATTGGGTGATACTTCCTCAACCATGGAACATATAAACTACTACACAACCTATACAACTATAGTAGTAACTTCCAACTTGGAACGCGAAGGGGTCATTTAGTGATGTAATTGGGAGAGGTATTGTATTTAGATCTGGTATTCTAACTGCAGAATTTATCATGACAGTGTTTGAGCTTAGGCATGTGATTTTAACACCATCACACTCAGAATGTGAAATTCCCACCCCTTTTCTATTCCACGACCTTTCCAATATACATTGATATTAGTGATATTTGCAACTGTAGAGGAACGGTTCTGCCACCAACTCACCCCTGACACATTTGTCTCCCTTGAGCCCTCTTTTCCCTCGCCATCTTCTCCCCCCCATAAATGTCTCCTTTCCTTCCTCCCTTAGCCGTCACCACTAATCCTCCATGTCCGTCCCTCTGTCAACCCCACAACCAATTTTGCTACTAAGATTTTGACACTGTGGTGGCTTGCTACTAGAGGCCCTATGCTACCTCCCATGGTTAGAGCAGCATGTTGCCCCCTTTTGGTCACCAGACCACAACTCGACACCTCTGACCATCCTCTCTGTAAGGAACCTGACCTGCGTTTAGGGTTTACCCTGTTTGTTTTGCTTAATCTTGATGCTTTGGTGCTTGCTAATCACCTTTAAGTGGTGATTAGGGTTTTGTTGTGCTTTGTTGAGAGTTGAGGGGGCTACTTGCAAATAACCCAAGTTTAGGGTTTTGAGTGCAAGTTTGCCATCTTGTGAGATGTTTCCCTCTCTTTGCTTCCTCTAGGGTTGAGAGGAAGGCTTGGGCTTGTTGTTTGAGTTCTTTAGGCCCGAGTTGAGCTTGTTTGGGCCTTGAGATGTGTTGTTTGGGCTTGTTTGATCCTTGTATCGGCCATGGCTTGCCTTGTATCGTCCAAGGTGAGTTTGTGTCGACCTAGGGTGTGTGTGTGTCGTCCAAGATGGTCTTGTGTCGTCCAACACCTTGGTGTGTCACCCAGTAGCTTGTTTGTGTCGCCCAGCAGGAGTTGTTGCTTGTGTCGCCCATGTGGCTTGGCCTTGGTTGGTGACACTTGGTGCCTAGCTTGGACAAGTGTCTCTTGGTGTGCTAGTGTGTTGGCTTGAACCCTAGGACAAGTGTCCCTTGGGTGGACAACACTTGGCATGGTCGAACCTTGGTTTCTCCTCCCCTTCTTCCTATATAGGTGGCTCTTCTCCTTGTCTTGGTCTCCTTTGATCTTTTGGTCCCTCCTCCACCTTGAGTGCACAATATCACTCTCCATCTTGCTTGTGTTGGCCGATACACTCCCTTGGAGTTGAAGTGGTGGCCGATACACCTTCCTGGAGAAGCCTGGTGGACGATAGCTTTGGGCCTTGGAGTGCCTTGGAGCTTGGAGCTTGAGGCGGGTTGCATAATTTCTAACCCTAACTCCTTTACCTCTAGCAATAACCTTGTTACATGTTAATAGTTAGCTTAGTTCTTTGTTTAGTATCTTGCTTGTGTTCCTTTGGTGGCCGATATGCCCTTAGGGTTTAGGGTTTCTAGTGATCTAGGGTTTGGGTTCCCTTGAGTTGGAGGTTGATGGTGACCATGTGTTGGGCGATATCCCTCCTTGGTTGGGTGAGTTGGATGATATCTTTGAGTTGGACGACATGGCACCTTTTCCTTTGAGTTGGATGATAGGGTGCTCTCTTTGATGGACGATATGTGTACCTTGGTGGATGATAGGTTGTGTCCTTGAGGGTGGCCGATGCCCTGCCCATGTGTTGGGCGATAGGGTGAGCATGTCTTGTTGGCCGATATGGTAGTGACCATGATGGACGATAGATTCCTCTGATGATGAACTATGTTCTTGTTTCTTCTCTTGGACGACAAGCCTTGGTTTCTTGGTGGACGAAAAGGCTTCCTTTGATGAGTTGATGGATTTGCACGACATGCATAGATGGTGTAACGGCTGATAGCCCTGACGGGCGTTGCATCTTAGTGTGTCAGCCGATAGGCCTAGGCTGTGACGCGCGACAGTGAGTAGGCTGTGACGGGCGTCAAGCCTTTGGGTTTGGGAGAGTGCCGGCCGTTAGGCATTGTGAGTAGCTGCACGTTATCAGGAGTGCTTCCCTCTCTCCTTTCCTTCTTCCTCTCCTCTCTCTCCTGGCCGTTGTGAAGTTGTTAGATAGGTGTTAGACTAGGATGTCGGGCGATAGGGTTGGCTGTGACGGGCGTTGCATGATGGAGTGTGTCACGCGATGCGTGCCACTCTTTGCCTTATAACGCGGCGTTGCGGGAAGAAGGCTGGGTGCAACGCAGCGTTGCTGCCTCCCCATGTCCTAGCCGTGTGGGAAAGCTCTAGTGAGGGTTGTGAGGTCTTAGGTGAAGGTAGGTAGTCCTTTGGTGACAGACTCTTATGTGATAGAAGTGGACGTCTATGCAAACACAATGTTAGTGATGCCTCGCTCAATAATGCTTATAATGATGATGTTAATGATGATGAGATGATAATGCCTTACTCATAAGTAAAAGCAATAATGATGTTAATAATATAATGTTTTTGATAACTAAGATGTCAATAGTGTTGGTGATGCTAGTTGTGTTGATGAATGTGATGCCTTGCTAAGTAAGAGAAAGTAATAATAATGATAAAGATTGGAATAATGTGGCTAAGTGGCAGTTACATTAATAGTTTGCTTAATGACATAGCAATGAAGATAATAGTAGATGATGATGATGATGATAATAGTAATAATGGTATCAAGAGTAGTAATGACATGATATTGATATGAGTCTTATGCTTACTTATTAATGATAATGATAAATGGTAGTTGCATTGATGATTGCTTAATGACAAAGATATGAAATGAGATATTGGATGGTAACAGTAATGATTTTGGTAACAATAGTAGTTGATTTGTATACTCAACATAATTGTTATATAAAGTGAATACCTTGATTGTTTGTATAATCCTGAGATAAGGGTAGGCATGATTATGGTATGATGTGCTTAACAAGCTTGATCATCAAATAGTGTAATATTGATGAATATGTTATCTTGAATGATAGCTCAGGATAGTGAGCATATTCCTTATGTTGAATATATGGTTATTGTGTATCCTAACCATGCAGGTGATGTGTAGCCATGAAAGGGCTATGTGACATATGTGATAAGTAACATTACCTTGATATTTGTTCTATGAGATTATATATGTAATGTGTTGGTCCCATGATGATGTGAGCCTTGAGAGGCAGTGACAGTACATGATGAAGGATTGATATCCTATGGTATGTGATGATCCTTGATATGGATCTGGATGGTTGGTAAGAGGTCAAGTGGTAACATGTGATGCTGGATCCTTGTGATGGATCAAGTTGATGAGGTTTCAATAACAATATAATGATCTTTATTTTCTATTATATCTTGCATGTTATACTACTTGGTTGAATCCTGTAATCCATCTAAAAGATACTAATTAATCATAGTGAAATATATCATGTAGTTGCCCTGGCCATAGATCCATCATCGTCAGGACTTGGTGATGGTGAAACAGGTTCTCCTACGGGTTAACCTGGAAGCACATATTGTTGAATATGTGTAGGTTGCTCCTAGCCTAAAAATGAGGAGGTAAGAGTGTAACTTCGGTTGCAGACTCAGATATGTATGAAGAGCATGGTGAATAGGCCCATGGCTCAGGATATGTGATGTGTGGAGCATGAATGCGTTCATGACTCAGAGCACGGTGAACATGCCCGTGGCTCAGTTTTACTAGCACCGAGACCTGTACCAAGGCGGGCTAGAGTGAGGGTAGCCTATGGAGATGACCCGGTGGCTTAGACCACTTCAGCATGTGACTGCGGTCCTGCTTGTGTTGTACTCGTGTACTGACCACGAGGTGGGAGGTCGTGGAGTCCGACTCTTCCATTGACGTTGTATGGCACTGGCTTGAGTTTCGTAACCAAAGGTTGGATTTGAACGGTACTGTTCAAATCCTCAGGGCATAATAATAATATGTAACACAACCGTTTAGTATTTACTGCTTAAGATAAACATGTAACATTGGTTGAGGCCTTGTTTGTGTAATATCTTTGTTATATCTTGCAGGTTATGTGACAATATGTCTTATCTCAATAAGCATGTTATGTGACATTATATCTTGTTCTGATAATCATGTTACATAGGGATACATATTATCTTGCTAATCATATTCCTTGAGATATATCTCGTTATATGCTATTGTATAGCGGGTAAGCTGTCGGTAAGAATAATCTATTTTATATAGACTGCTCTTGTTATACTTGTTATTAGATATCTGCTGTTATAGTATATCTTGCTGAGGTTCTGTAGTTGCGGTGGGGAGTTATGTTTCCCGCTGGGACAATTGTTCAATTGTCTCACCCCGCTGGTTTAACCCCTTTTTAGGTGGTCGAGGTAGACGTGGTCGTGGTCGTGGTGTAGCGGCCGAGCAGCTTGAGGAGCAGTAGAAGGCAAGCGTTGGATATGCTGCTATTTTGGATGTTTTGTAGTAGAGTCTAGAGTCATCCCTGTACTCTCAGGTCCTTGGTAGTGTTTTGATGATGTTTCACGATGAATGATCGAAGATGTTTGTATATCTTGCTGTAGGCCGGATGTGGGCCTTTATGTATATGAACAGGTGGTGAACTCATATGATGGATGGACAGCTATTTCAGTAAGTTGTGAACACGTATCAGATCTCGTGTATGTATATATGACATGTTTCTGTGCAGGATGAGGACTGGAAAGTAATAGTTTCATAGTTTATCCATTTTCCGCAATCGGTTTTAATTAACCCGTGTTTTCATAATCTGTGGTTATGGTGATTTCCGCACATTTTTGTGTAACACCTCATTATCTGTGTGATAATGGGATGTGTTGCCACACTCTCCACCATTTTTATCCAACTCATCCTTTCCCAAAAGCAGACCCACACTCCTCACTAGCGTTCATTTCCTTGTCCTTTGACCCCTTCATGAATGGAACTGGGACCTGATCCATGATGCTTGGATGAGTCTGGGCCAGACTGTTGACACCGAAACTGTCACATTCATGTTGATTAAGGAGTTGCTGACAGAATATTTGTACAAATCTAGAGATAGCATCTCGTTCACATTAGGATCTATCCACTTTGAAATGAAATCTTGTGGCAATCAGATAGCACTTGTAATTATTGGTTTCGTAAGTCCACAGTCATCCAAACATAGTAGTTAAGAATTGCAGAATTTGTTAATTGAGTGGTAAAAATCCCATTATTCTTAATAACTACATCAGTGACAATGGCACCACCCAAATGGCCCCTAACTATAACCCTGAACTATTTCCATCTATTTTTGAGTCATCATGTCCCTCACTATAGTCTGTTGTATCAATGAATCACCCAGAAGCCATACTTACTTGCTGATTACTGTACACTTGACCATATTTTATGCCATACCATATTCCATATACTTGTTTGCCATTGCACGTTCTTCACCTTATGATACATCATGTGTTGAAGATGAGTCTCTTCAGGTATTATCTCACTCAAACCATCAACATCTGGAACCATTGTCTGGTTGTAGAGTCATACAATGTCTTGTCACCTGACCTATGGAAGCTATCATGATCCTCGCGAAGCTACTCTGATATGATTGTCTTGTATCCTGATATCACCACCTGAACTTCTCTATCCTACTATAGCAGTATTGATTTGACTTGTAGTTGTGTCAATGATCCTATTAACTGAGATGCTTCCAACTGTAGATCCTCCTACTAAAGTGATGCAGACATGTCTTGTCTCATTATACATTGACGAGCATAACTATGGCTTGCCTACAATTACTGACAAAGATAACATTTTTTTAGTGCATTAACTTCCACATCCTTTTGTTGGCAGGTAACCCAAAACGTTCCACAATGTAATACAGAAGACGATGATTCCCCCTTATTGTCCAGACAACACTAACATTAGAACACTTGTGAAGTTCTCCTTCAGCATTTGGAATGAACACTTACATCAACGCTGACACCTATCATTCCATACAAAATGGAACACTTTTACTAGTCAAACATACTAGGTGTAAGGCAACAATGTTGACGTTATGAATGCACTTCCTATAAAGTCTGATCCTACTAGTCTTAGGAAACATCAGATCTTGGTCAATGTTTGGGGATGCTCCCACTCTAGCACTGTCTTGAACTTATTTGGATTTACATGACATACTCAGCAGACATATCATAACCCTAACTAGACACTTTTAGTCAACCCCAAACTCATTCGTGCAGACTTGACACAAAGTTATTGCTGCTCCAACAATGTCAACGCCTAGCGAGGGTGCTTCTCGTGCTACTGAGGCATTGGTTGGTCAAGAAGACACAATCATGAACTTATAGTGACCACACGAATGTTGTCATTCACTCTAATTCTCATATGGTGATATCTAACCTCAGGTCTATCTAAAGGATCACTATAGCACATGTTGAATGATCAACAAACCATCTATCTTTGGTAGTGCTTGCTCATTCCTTTTTTTGACCTTGTCCAACTTGTTGGTATCCCATGTAAAGCATCAAGGGATCACTCTTTTTCTTTCCAATAAACACTTGGAGGATCTTCCACATCAAAGTTTCTCTCTCTCTAAGCGAAAAGAAACATTAGGAAGTTCATCTATTAAACATCTTCAACTCATATGCTACTGGTACCCCCCGGATAGTAGGAATCAACACCTTAGTATCCACTAAATGTGCTATAAGTAACTCACTTCCTTGTCTCATCTACCTCTCCGTCATCATAACTGACTCAAACATATAGTAGGGGTCTTCCTAACTCTTGGAAGGCTCAGGAAACATGTTCTTCACAAAACATCATGATCTTGGAACTATAGTCCAACACATCCACGTTTCACACCAAGGTATCAACCCCCCATGATTAACACAAATCCACGTGTACCAAGTGGCATAAGATCAACTTGGAATATGTTCCTCGTCAAGAAAGAACACAAGCAAACACACGCTTCTTTCCACACAATAACACTGTCCCCGATTACTAGCAAGGGGTTATTGATTCTACCTTCATCATGTGGTTTACAACTTTTATGCATCATTTTACCTTTTTCATTTGGGTTCCTTGCCATCAACATAGGAATTATCATGATTATCATACTATACTGCTCTTTCTTGTGAATTATTTATCATTATTATGTGTGTCTCAGTTCATGTTACCTTATTTCTGCCTCACTTATCAAGGTAATCCATTATATTTTACATTTTCTTTACTTATCTAAGATAATTTCTCTTTAATTTCTTATATATGTCGTGTTGACTTTACTTTTATCACTTTCTTACACACATGGGTTGGTCTAAGATTAGCTCAGGTTCCACTTTATTCATCTCTCATTGTTCTTATTTGCCTTCTTATATCACACATCCCAGGAATTCTCTTCTTCTTATGTGGTTTTTATACCTTGAATCATTCCATTAGCACATATTTATCTCTCTTTTACTTCATTATTTTCTAGAGTTATAATTCAGTAACTCCTCTTTATCTTACTTGTATTCATAATTAGGTTTGATGGTGTCATATCTTTCCCTTAGTTTCCAAATATTAAGATTTTTGATAAGTTATGATGTGATATTCATCTTTCTTTAGGGTAAGATTAAGATATTTTGACCATGATTTCCTATTCATTGTGCTTTTTAGATTGTTTCAAACTAACTACTTGATCAGAGTATTCAAAAAGATAACAATCTAAGAGTTCCACACTTACCTTTTCTTCAATAATTGAATACCTAGCCAGGGCATCAAACTATTAAGTTCAGGAAATATTGATGCAACCCTATTTTAGGACTTCATCTTGTGTCTTTTTGCATTATAATTACATATAAACATGGTATATTGCAAATCATTTCCCCCATATGAACTATCATGTCAAATACACTTATGGCTTCTTTTTGCATGTTTTTCATGGTTTTGTACATGTGTTGGATGTGAAGGAGAGAAAAAGGGTGAGATCCTTGGGTTTCTACGCCCCAGGTTGGGACCTAGATCTTCCCCAAGCACCCCTTGAGTGGAAAAATTACTCCAAAGCAATTAGGAGCCATTTAATGATGTTTGAAGCAAGTTGAAGCAGTTGGGACCTCACCACGGGCCATGCTATTCTGCCATAGACATGGCCATTTCCTCAACTATCATAGATACAATGCGAAAAAAATCAAAGATCCACCACAACCATGTAGTGCAAGACAGATTTGGTATTTTGCGTTCCCCACGTCTGTGGCCTTCAGCATGATTGTGGCAAAAAATTACCAGTCAGAACCACCACCACCATGGCCATCAAAAGACAACACAAGTAAGAATGGAGAATGACTGAGGCACCTCTCCTCTAGCATGACCATGCTCCCCACTACTGTTATGTCACCATCCACCCCGCACGACCATGGCACCTACCACAGATGTGGCCACTCCATTCTCTTAACCTCCATCCTCCAACCATATCCACCATGCCCCTATCACTTCCCACAACCATACCAGCCCACACCCACCACGGCCGTGGTGGTCACCATGACTGTAGTGACCTCGCAACCTGAGTGATTTTTCTGCTGCATTTCCCACTTTACCCTCACTTACCCTACTAATTCCTCACCACCTATATATACCACTAAGGTGGACACAATGCTTGGTTAGATACCTCTTAGCATTCATTGCCACCCTCTTTCTATTTAATAGATCCACCTACCTTCCTCCTTCCATTTCCACCCAAAACCTTAGTTCTCAAGGGTTTTCCACAATATCCCCTATATTCTCATGCCTTTTCGACCTTAGAGGGAGGTTCTTCATCTTCTATAACAAGGAGGTGAAGAGGGACGGTCTTCCATGAGCTACCTTGTCCTTCTATCTCTTTCTTCTATTCTTTTTGCTCTTTTGCATGATTATGTGTATCTAAGCCCCCTTGGTGGGCTGTTTTGGGGATAAAATATTACTTTGATACCGTGTTGAGAGAATTGAACTTGTAATGAACACATTTACACTATATGATGATTGTCTCTTGCTTCTATCTCATTTCCCATTATATTACTTGTGATTTGTACATCTAAACATGGATTTCTTGTTGTATGATGCTTGAAAACACTTAGATTTTAGAAGAAAATGAATTGTATGTGGCTATCTCAAGAATTTCTACTAGATCCAACTAGTGGATCCCTAGCTAGCACCCTATCTTCCTACATACAAATCTCTTCTCCGAAAACTAAGTATGAGATCTAAGTAGATAGTGTAAGAGTGATTAGTACAATTGCCTAGAGTTTCCTAGCTAAAGGCTAGATGGTGAGTAACATGAGGTGAAACACCCTTATCTCTACTCTCCTTTCCCGCCCTTGATTCTCAATTGGCCTAATAACCCTTACCATAGAAACCTCAATTAAATGAATCCAATAGAAATCCCACCTAAGCCTTGGTCCAATTGAGTCTTGTAAGTCTAGATAGGAGATAAAAGGGTGTAATTCCTCTCCCACACTCTATTCTATCCATGGCCAACCAATAACCTAGGGTTATTTCATTGCATTTGACTATATTGTTTCATTTGGCAATCTAGAATGAAAATGTAGGACTTGCTTGTTATATGAACCCCCAAGTTGGATTCTTGTGACATTCCCCGAAATGGCCCAATCTCCCCATTAGTTTCTAAAACCCATCTTGTTTGCTTAGTTTGATTATGCTAGAGTAGTAGCTTGCCTTCATTTCTTCTTAGCTAATTGCTTAGTTCTTGATAGTTAATCTTTTCTAGGGTACCTAGTTCATCTTTTGTGCTTGCCTAGTCTAGTTAATTGTATTGTAGGTCTTGAATTGCTCTAGTTCATAACTTGCTTCATTAGAATAACTTAGTTGTAGTTCCTTACTCTTGCTTTGTTAGTTATCTTGTTTTGTTAACTAGACCTAACTTATCTAGGGTAACTTAGGGTTTACTCAACTTAGTTTCCTTTCTTGGTTTTAAGTGCTTGTATCATTAGTAAAATTAATCAAATCACCATCAAACCCTATAAACCCAACACTCAACATTAGGAACATATCTTACCCTAATATAGCTCTAGTGCCCCCTCTCTCTATGGATTGACCCTTCTCTTACCACTTTCCTATACTACATCTCAACCCAGTGCGCTTGTGGGTAACATGTGATTGGCTTGATTAAGTGTGTACGATGAGGTCAACTATAAATTTTAAAGATTCCTATGTGTTTTCCTTGGGCGTGCATCCAATCAGAATTCAATTGATTTGGGTGCAAGTTTGAGAATCACACCAAGCTTTCTGACGTCGTTGTCGGGGAGTAGAGGCTCTCGGCCTAGCTAGTTAGGGTAGCTTAGCCTTTCTTACTACCCTCACCATTTCTATTCTTTATTCTTTGGTTACTTTTTCAAAATTGTTACTAACTTGGCTCTTGTTGTTTGTTTGTGTATTGTGCAGGTGACATGTGTGCATGCTTGGCAAGCATTCAACTTCTACTACTTTGGTTCCTTAAGACCACGAGATAGGTAGAAGAAGACGCCAACACTGTTGTAAACAACCCCAAGTAGCTAAAATGGGGGACAAAGATGAAGAACACCGTGATGCTCAACCACCACCCAACCGCCCCCTCTATGACTACTTCACTCCATGGAATTACCCCTCACCCATTGTCACCCTTGTTGACCAAATGTCAGGTCAAAAAATTTCCATCCCATCATCCCTTCTTGGAATCCTACCCACTTTCTATGGGATGGAGAATGAGATCCCATACCACCACATTGATGATTTTATGGAACCCTACTCCTCCTTTTGCACGCCTACCACCACCGATGACTCCATCTGAAGGACCCTCCTCCCCTTCTCCCTAAAAGAAAAAGCCAAGGAGTGGTACATGTCTATGCCTGAGCTAGTGACCTAGACTGCGGTGAGGAACAAATTCTTGAAGAAGTTCTATCCAATCTTCAGCTAACTCAGATGTTGAGATGCATCACATCCTTCACACAAAAAGAAAATGAGTGCTTCCATGAAACTTGAGAAAGATTCCAAAAGCTCATGCAATACTGCCCCCACCATGAAGTTCCCCTATTATAGCTAGTTCAATCTTTCTACACTTGCCTCGTTGAGCTGAGTCAGACCATAGTTGATTCTTCTTACGATAGGACATTCATCAATAGGCCTCCCAAGGAGTCATGGCCACTTGTTGAGCATCTTGTGGAAAATTCACACCACCAAGCTTCAAGCAAGGGAGATCATTATGACAGGAACTGGGTTCCCCCTCACCTTCCTCCAACTCCAGTCAGAGAAGAAGACAACCCTCAAATGATGCAAATCCTTTCCAACATGATGAACCTCATGAAGAATCAAGTTGGGGGTCCTACTAGCCAGTCAACCATGGCCATTGATTATGTTAGTGAAGAAGTGAAATCCTTACAATCCTTCAGCAACCACAACAACCAAGGCCCGATGTCCAACTCTTATACTCCAAAATGGAGGAATCATCCTAACTTCTCTTGGAAACAACAAGGTGAAGAGGGGAAAAGACAGCCAAGACAACATCAAGGTCCTAGGTACAATTTAAAGTTTGAAGATGAGGTTCTGGGGAGGCTAGGAAGCCTAGATGAAGTGAAGAAGGATGTGTCCTCCCACGGGCAAACAATTAGCTGCCTTGAGAAAAATCTAGATCAGATATCCCTTTCACTTGCCCGCTGTGTGGAGGGAACACTCCCTTACCAACCCATGGTCAATCCAAACAATGACATTGGTTCTATAAGCACTCCTCAAGGTGATTACATCCCATCGCAAATCCATGCACCCACTCTTCGACAATACCAAGGACCCCCCTAATCCTTATGGTCCCCCACCTCCAAAACCTCCATTCAACTATCAATATGCTCCACCTCTACCTCACTCATACCAACAAGCCCATCCACAATATCAGCCCCATCCACAACAACTACAACAACCACCATCTCAACCACAATACATTCTCTAAAACCCAAATCCCCCACACCAAAGTCCACCACCACCTCAACAACCACAACAACAACAACAAGCTTCCTCCTCTACCACCCATGAGCAAGTGAAGGTTGTGACCACATTGAGAGGTGGAAGGACCTTGGAGTAGCCAATGGATAGAGCAGTTGATAGTTTAATAGGTGTAGATAGAGTTGATACTGTGATTCGAGGTAGTGATGCCAAGATTCAGGGTGATGATATTGTGATAGGAAGCCAGGTTGATATTGTGATCCAGAATGATGATATCGTGATTCCTTTGATACCGCTTGACAACTTTAATGATGTGAGCCAGCCAGAAGTACAACTCCCTCCCTTTCCTGATGCGCTTAAGGAACCATCCACTGAGAGAAGAAAGAAGAAACACACTGATGATATAATGGATACATTTAAACAAGTGAGGATAAATATCCCCTTGCTAGATGCCATCAAGAAAATTCCATCCTATGCAAAGTTTTTGAAAGATTTTTATACCTTTAAAAGAAAAACAATAGGAAGAACACCAAGGCAAGTCAATCTCATAGATCAAGTGAGCTCCATTCAACAACACACCACACCAAAAAATAGGAAATATATTGGTGCACCCATCATTCCATGATACATTGGAGCTCACCTCATAGACCAAGCTCCTCTTGACATGGGTTCTAGCATGAATCTGATGCCTTATGAGGTATATGCTAAGTTACAAATGGGGCAATTAGGCCCAGCCAACTGCACCTTGCAATTGGCAGACCTTTCTATGATGATTCCTAGAGGGAGAGTTGATGATGTGTTAGTGTGATTTGATGATGACACTTCCAAGTTATTTCCTGCTAATTTCAATTTTCTCGGCATTGGGAAAGACTTAAGGAAAGTGCTTATTATCTTGAGTGTACCCTTCCTAGTTACGACCGATGCAGTGATTCATGTGAGGACTGATACCATGTATGTGACATTCATCTAAATGAAGATCCGGTTGAACATTTTCAAGGCTTCTGCTAAAGCCGATGTAATAGGTACTACTAAAGAAGATTGCTACTTGATTGATTCACTTGAGGAAATAGTAGAAGAATGCTTGCCTACATGGATTCAAACTACCACCCAGGGTAGGGGTCTAGACCCATTGTGGAGTTTCATGATGATGATGATAAAAAGGAAGATGAACTCGCCTTAGTGGCTACTGGTGAAGATATCTCCTACATTTCTAAAAAATCTCTAAAGACTTCTATAGAAGAGCCTCCAATACTTGAGCTCAAGTCACGTCCCTAAGGGCTGAAGTATGCATTCATGGGTTCAAATGGCACCCTCTCGATGGTCATTTCTTCCATCCTTTATCTTAAACAAGAGGATGCTCTGATTGCAGTTTCGAAAAGAAACATTCAAGCCATAGGATGGTCCATTGTTGATCTGAGGGGTGTTGACCCCTCCATCTGTGTTCCTAGAATCTACCTTGAAGATGATGTCAGACTGACCTGACAAATGCAAAGAAGATTGAACCCAAAGATAAAGGAGGTTGTGACACAAGAAGTGGTGAAGTTGTTGGATGTTGGGATAATCTATCCCATTTCTAATAGCCCTTGAGTGAGTCCCATCCAGGTTGTGCTGAAGAAGGGTGAGATCACTATAGCTGAAAATGAAGATCGTTGGTTCCCGTGAGAGAGCAGTCCTAGTGGAGGATGTATCTAGATTACCATAAATTAAATGAGAAGATAAAGAAAGATCATTTCCCTCTCCCCTTAATTGATTATATCTTAGAGAGGTTGGAAGGGCAAAGCTTCTATTGCTTTCTTGATGGTTATTCATGCTACTTTCAGGTGGCAGTGCACCCAGCCGATCAAGAAATGACCACATTCACATGTCCTAGAGGCACATTTTCTTATAGAAGATTGCCATTTGGGTTGTGTAATTCCCCATACACATTTCAAGATGTGTTACACCTATATTTGTATATATGATGGATTCATATCATGAGGTCTTTATGGATTATTTCTCAGTGTTTAGCAAGACATTTGATGATTGTTTTCTCCATCTCACCGTCATTCTTGAAAGATACATCAAAGTCTGTTTGATACTATCGTGGGAGAAGAACTATTTTATGGTTCTAGAAGGCATATTGTTGGGGCTTAGAGTTCCAAAAGTCAGGATTTTGGTTGACAAGGCCAAAGTGGGCCTAATTTCCACTCTTACTATTCCTTCCACCATAAGACATGTCTGATCTTTCTTGGGGCATACATGCTTCTATCATTGGTTCAGTAAGGACTTCTTAAAAATGTCTAGACTGTAATGTCATTTGCTCGATAAGGATGTGGAATTCAATTTTGATGACAAAGTGTGTTGAAGCCTTAAACCACTTAAAGCACAAGCTAGTTTCTACTCCTATCATGCAACCCCTATTTCTCTTTTCCATTTGAGATCATGAATGATGCTTTAGACTTGGAAGTGGGGGTTGTGTTGGGTCAAAGGTGTAAGGAATGGGAACCAGAGGGGATCCACTCCCTAATAAAATTTAAAGAATAAAAATTCCATTCCAAACACACTCAAAGGGTATGCTGGAACTGGTGTACAATTTTCAAATATCAATAATGGTATTCAAAACAACCAAAGTGAATTAGTGGAATAAAAGTAATGACTATATTCAATTTTACAAAAGTACATCATCATCTCCCATATAGGGTTTACGTGGAAATTAATATATAAGGATCTAGTAGAGGTAAATCTAAGCCAAAACAAGTTTGTCTTCAAGCATAAACATCATTAAGATAGGTCCATGTCAGCATGCCATGTCCTCCATGTCCGACATTTGGGGTTGGAAGCATACAACAACAAAAGCAGAAAAGTAGATGACATCAACAAAAAGCTAGTATGTGCATACTAAATATTGGTTGAGCAATTTAATGAAATAAAGGGTGTCAAATAAAAGGATTCCCATAGAATAAGTAAAGTACTATCAAAGAGGGCATAAAAGAAACAAGAGTTGAATAAAATAAGAGCAAAGTATAGGACCAAGGCATCCATGTGTTTCACCTGTGACAATACTAGACAATATAAACCTATAGGTAGGAAATAACACATCTACCAAAAATGTGGGGTGAGCAAGGTATTGTATACATCTTCTCTATAATTTGGAGTGGAAGGGTCTGTCAACATCTGCCTGGGTAGGAAAAACACGTCTGGCCTAAATATTTTCATTTGCAGGAATTTTCACATCTGCATTCATATGTGAGAATTTTCACATCCACATAAAAGAACATGTACATTACACTAGTAGTCACCACATGATATAAACAAAAGAATAAAGAAGAATGAACCAAATAAGAGAGATGATAACATCCAAAAAATACATAAAGTGGGATCACATGATCCTAATCAACATCCACCTTAAAAGTGGGCAAACGAGCATGTATCACCAAAGAATGTTCCACCATGAGAAATGTATAAGGAAGAGTCCAAAAGAATGGCCAAACAAGATAATATGACCACAAGATCAGTAACAAACAAAGTAGTTCACATCAATCTTAATTTTCAAAGAAAAAGAGATGTGTAGGATAGTTTCCATAGGACTAAGAGAAAGATGGTTTTGGTGAATTGCTCAAAATGAATAATAGGTATGCATACATACCTCACTTCAGATTCTAAGTAGTCCAAAGTCCAAACTAGGTCCAAGCCTAGGCTTCCAAAGAACCTATTAAGCATATATGTAGATTTAGAGTCAATTTCATATTAATTACTCAAACCCTAAAATCACCTTTTTCTTTTATGTGAATTAGATTATCAAAACCATACCATGTTTTACACTATATTTTTTTGAGATAGAAACATATTTATTATATTTTTATGTCTTTAAATATTTAGTTATGAATTTTGCAAGTTATTATGTAATTAGGAAAATCCATTAAAAATTACATATTTATAACATTAGATTTTGGAAACAAAACTAGTACATTAGAAAGATCATATTTTTTTTATTTTGTATAATATATATTTTTATTTTTTTGAGCTATAAATAATTAGATATGAATTTTTGAATATGAACCAATCAAAAAAATTACAAATCAACATCAGACCCGCGAGAAAATAAGAGAGAGAGGGAGTGGGGTGGGCCGCGGGCTGAGTTGGCCCAATCATTGCTAGCCAACTCGGCCGACCCCACTGACAACTTAGCAACTGACTTACGTGTGGAAAGAAAAATAAGCGACCCTAAAAAGACCAAAATAACCCTCGAGTGAAAAAGCACGAAAAGAGGATTCGAGGAGGGTAAAATTGAGAAATCAAGTGGACTCATCTTCCTCGTTCACTCTCTCTTACATGAGGGAGACATAGCAGCAAACAAATCTCAAATCCAAGGCCTATCTGGTGACATGGTCCAAATCATCATAAATTGATCTCAGATGAAAGACCCTTGTCTATTGTCGAACACATTGAGCTAGGACAAAGGCGATGAGGAAAACTGGGACTCTAAAACATGTCATTGCCATGACTATAAGGAAAAAGGGGGAAACATGATTTTTACCTCATCCATTGAAATTAACTGGGTGATGATCTTCGAAAGGTTTAGTGGGACCACATGCGACCTTCTCTAGGTTTTTCCAGGGTCAAAGGCCTCACGCCCAACTCGAGCTTTTAGACACAGGTGATATGAGCAGGTGAAGTAGGTTTGAGGAAGACTGAGAACCAACCAACACTAGAAAATGAGACCATGGATTGTGGCGGTGGTTGGGGAAGTAATTCCCATCGGTCCAAAGGCGCAAGAAGGTGAGAAGATGGAAGGAAAGGTAGGAATAGAGAGGAAATGTGGGAGAAGGGAGGTAGCAGTGGTCTAATCTAGATGTTCCCCAAGCCCTAGGTTCTATTTGTCTATGGTTTCATGGAGAGAGAGGAAGGTGAGGGAGAAGGAATCGAGAAGAAAGGTTTAAAGTTGAGGGAGAAATTGAAGAAAGAAAATAGTTAGGAACTGGTTTCCCAGTTCGTGTGGAAATAGTGGGGAACAGAGGTAGGGGTGAAGACAACAGATGTACAATCACATATTTTATGGTCACAATTTAGTCCTCACCATAAAAAAAAGAAACCAGGTGTGACACTCAAAATACGCATGACAACCAAGAACTTTGGAAAAGTTGGAAGTATTTTATGCATCTAATTTAAGTTATTTATATCTTTCTTCTTAATTCAATTTGAGGGTCATGCAAAGGTCAATTAATACCAAAATTGACAACTACATTAATTAAGACATGAAACATCAATTTTGGCACCACTTTTTCCTTTTAGAGACTTATACGATTTTATTTAATTCTTTTGAAGTAAATCATATTTTCTCTTTCCTCATGCATTAATGACTTTAGGATTCTCCAAATTTGATGAAACTTCACCCACAAGTTACATCAAGTATATTGAACATGAGTTGGTCATTAATTTTATACTTTGGGATTATTTTACTCATTATTTAATATTTTGGACTTTTTCATACTTTCTCTCTCTTAATCAACACATGCAAAATTAAAGATTATCCAAATTACATGAAAATTCACGCATAGCCTTATTTTGTCATGTAGATTTTGAATTGTTTTTTTCCTCTTTTGGAGTCATTAAATATTTTTTTATATTTTGGAGGAAAATGACATTTTCTTTTCTAAATAAAATAGATATGGCCATTATTATCCTAAATTTGTGAAACTTGGCCCCCAAGATGAAACATATCCAAAGAACATGAAACTCAAGTTATTTTGAAGCAATTGGTTCTCCTTTTTTTTAATTTTAGTCCATTATTCATTATTACCACTATATCTCATATTAAATAATTCAATATCACATTATCTTGCTTAAAGAGTTATTATTTATCTTTTTATCTCTTCCTAGTTATAAAAGGTTTATCATTATCTCATTAAGTTTATTAATTTCATATTTGTTTGAATTATGAATCATTTTTCTCAATTATGGACACCTAAGCCTTTTATGCACATTTTTCTCTTAATCAACATTACATCATGTGGCATATTCTATGTATCCTTTATGGATCTAAAGGTTTTTTATGAAAGCATTAAGCCATATTTGCTTCTTTGGCTAAACCCAAAGAAATAAAGTCTCTAACTCATAACCTTGGAATAGGATTAGGTTCTAGGTTTTGGTATGCTACAACATACCACCCCTAAAAGGGACTTCATCCTCGAAATCTAAACTTCCATTTTAAATAAACAATATTTACCACCCCTTAAAAGGTTTTTCCTAATAAGTCAAACTAAACATCATCAAGGTACTATGGTTACCTATCCATATTTTAGTTTTGATTATTTTAGAGGTTTATGTTGTCCATGAAACCACTAAGAAGTCATATCCAACTAGGTTTGAACTTTAGGTCCTTGTGTCTCAAACCTAACAACCCTAAGATACACTTCAACAATCGAAGGTCATAGAGCATAAAAGGGTAGGTCAACAAAACCTTTATTACAAGACATATCTTACTAGTCATCACTCCATCATCATAACTAGGGTTTTAGGATCACTAATTCTAGGATTTCTCTTTTCATTGTGACTTGATTCAAGAAAATCTCAATAAAATCCAGAAAACTTTTTTACATATAATAGTATACTAGAAAATATTTTTTGTCAAATAAATCTATTTGACATAAAACAAATGATGGATCCAAAATCAATTTCTGAAACCAAGTCACAAATTTCCATCATAATATCTCCTTAACTTACTACTTCCTCATCCTTATAACCTTATTTAATCCTCAAGTCAAACCTTATTGCATCCAAAGATACAAGTCAATATTAACTTATATGGTAAGGTAAAATCACCTAAAACCTCATCACATTAGGTCTCACTAAACATGACTCTAATTTGTAACTCATATGATTCTAAATCATCCTCTCATCATCTTATGAACACCTTAGGAAAACTCTAGGAAAAACATCTCGCCTAAATGGTGACTATGTAAGGAAAATGTTCTAATGAGGGAGACAAAATTGAAATAGTCATGTTATGACTATCATGGGCTCTGATACAATGCTATAAGGAGTGGGAACCAGAGGGGATCCACTCCCTACTAAAATTTGAAGAATAAAACATCCATTCCTAACACAGTCAAAAGGTATGCTGGAATAGGTGTACAATTTTCATATCTCAATAATGGTATTCAAAACAATCAAAATGTAGCAGTGGATTAAAATTAATGACTATAGTCAATGTTACAAAAGTACATCATCATCTCCCATGTATGGTTTACATTGAAATTACAATATAAGGATCTAGTAGAGGGAAATCTAAACTATAACAAGTTTGTCTCCAAGCATCAACGTCCTTAAGGTAGGTCCATGTCAGCACGACATGTCCTCCATGTCCTATGTAGGGGGTTGGAAGCATACCCCAACAAAAGGAGAAAGTAGATGACATCATCAAAAAGCTGGTATGTGCATACTAATTATGGATTGAGAAAATCAATGTAAATGGGCGTCAAATTAAAGGCTCCCATAGTAAAAGTAAAGTACTACCATGGAGGACATAAAATAAATGAGAGTTCAATAAAATAAGTGCAAAGTATAAGACATAGGCATCCATGTGTTTCACCTGTGATAATACTATATAATACAAACATGTAGGTAGGAAATAAGACATCTACCAAAAATGTGTGGTGAGAAGGGTCTAGTATACATATTCTCTATAATATGGAGTGGCAGGGTCTGTCAACATCTTCCTGACCAAGAAAAACACGTCTTCCCTAAATATTTTCATATGCTAGAATTTTCACATCTGCATTCATGTGGGAATTTTCACATTCACATAAAAGCACATGTAGATTATACTAGTAGTCACCACATGATGTACAAAAAAAGAATAAACAATAATGAACCAAATAAGAGAGATGAGAACATCCAAAAAATACATAAAGTTGGATCACATGATCCTAAACAACATCCACCTTAAAGTGGACAAAATAGGATACATAACCTAAGAATGTTCCACCATGAGCAATGTAGAAGGAAGAGTCCAAAAGAATATTTAAACATAATTATATGATCACAAGATTCATAAAAAATAAAGTAGTTCACATGAACCATAATTTTCAAAGAAAAAGAGATAATGTGTAGGCTAGTGTCCATAGGACCAACAAAATGATGACTTAGGTGAATTACACAAAAGGAATAATACAGGATGTATGCATACCTCACTTCAGATTCTAAACAGTCCAAAGTCCAAACTAGGTCCAAGCCTAAGCTTCTAAAGAACCTATTAAGCATATATGTAGATTTAGAGTCAATTTCATATTAATTACTCAAACCCTAAAATCACCTTTTTCTTTTATACAAATTGGATTATCAAAACCATGCCATGTTTTAAATTATATTTTTCTAATCTCAAAACATATTTCAATATATTTTTATGACTTTTAAATATTTAGTTATGAATTTTGCAAGTTATTATGTAACTAGGAAAGTCCATTAAAAATCACATATTTATAACATTAGATTTTGGAAACAAATAGAAACCTCGCATTTTTCTAATTTCAAATCATATTTTATTTTATTTCTCTGAGCTATAAATAATTAGATATGATTTTCAAAATTGAACCAATCTAAAAAAGTACACATCAGCATTAGACCCATAAGAAAACAAGAGAGAGAGGGAGAGGGGAGGGATGTGTGCTGAGTTGGCCCAATCATTGCTAGCCAACTCGGTTGGCCCCACTGACAAATTGGAAACTCGCTTTACTGTAGAAAGAAAAACAAGCAACCGTGAAAAGGCCAAAATAACCTTTGTGTGAAAAAGCACAGAAAGAGGATTTGAGGAGGGTAGAACTGAGAAATCAAGTGGACTCATCTTCCTCCTTCACTCACTCTTAAACAAGGGAGACATGACATCAAACCAATCTCAAATCCAAGGCCTATCTGGTGACATGGTGCAAATCATCATAAACTGATCTTAGACGGAAGTCCCTTATCTCTCAACGGACACATCAAGCCAGGACAAAGGTGGGGAGAGGAAAACTGGGACTCTAGAATAGGTCCCACCATGACTAGAAGGATAAAGGGGGAAACTTGATTTGTACCTCATCCATTGAAATTAACTTGGTGATAAGATTCAAAAGGTTTCGTGGGACCACATACGACCTTCTCCAGGATTTTATAGGGTCGAAGGCCTCACGCCCAACTCGAGCTTCCCGACACAATTGGTCAGAGTAGGTGAAGCAAGTATGAGGAAGCACGAGAACAAACCAACATTAGAAAACAAGACCGTGTACTACGGTGGTGGTTGGGGAAGGAATTCCTATCAGTCTGAAGGCACAAGAAGGTGAGAAGATGGAAGAGAAGGCGGGAACAGAGAGGAAATAGGGGGAGAAGGAAGGAAATAGCGGTCTGAGCCAGATGTACCACAAGCCTTAGGTTTTATATGGTATATGGGTTTGGGAGAGAGAGAGAGGAAGGTGAGGGAGAAGGAATCAAGAAGAAAGGTTTGAAGTTGAGGGAGAAATTGAAGAAAGAAAATCGCTAGGAACTACATTCCCAATTCACGTGGAGAATAGCGTGAATAGAGGTAGGGGAGAAGACAAAAATTGTACGATCACATATCTGGTAGTCAACATTTAGTCCATGATATTTAAAAAAAGAAACTAGGTGTGACACTGAAAATACATGTTACTTGGGGTGGCAATCAGATTCGGGTTGAGCGGGTTTTATTTCGGGTCATTTTAGGTCAACACTTTTTGGCTAGACCCTAAACTTGTAAAAGATGGATTTTCGGGTCGAAACCCTTGACCCTAACTCGACCCACAAATAATTTTGGGTCTATCGGGTCTGACCCGTAAATCCAACACCAAGACAATAGTTTTAAAAAAATGCTATGATTTGTCTAGTCATTGATAATTCCCAAGTGTAATTAACAAATTTCATTGTGATAAACTTACAATGTGATTGAGAAACACATATAAAGCCTATTGTAGTTCGTTTGAGACTTTTAAACACAAATTCCTAATATAATTAGTATAATAAATCATACAAATCAATACAAAATCATGTAGAATTGCCAAAATAAACTTCATGATTGATGGATTGGTAAATTTATGGGCCATCGGGTGTCTTATAGTATAGTATTTGTAATTTTATTTGAAAATATGATTCTGAATTTCAGGTCAATTGGGTCAATTCGGGTCTAAAGTCCAAACCCAGACCCGACCCTAAATTAATTTTAGGTTCTTCGGGTTCGAGTCAATTTCGGGTCGGGTCAAAAAATCTTAGACCCCAAACTTGCTTAAAATTTCGGGTTCAGGTCGAGTCTTGTTTTATCAGCCCTACATTTGACAGTTGAGAACTTTGGAAAAGTTGAAGTATTTTATGCATCTAATTTAAGTTATTTATATCCTTTGTAATTTATTTTGAGGGTCAAACAAAGGTAAATTAATACCAAAATTGACAAATAGATTGATTAGGACATGATGAATTTGGTTTTAGCATCACTTTTTCCTTTTGGAGACTTTTACTAATTTATTTAATTCTTTTGAAGTAAATCATATTTTCTCTTTCCTCATGCATTACTGACTCTAGGATTCTCCAAATTTGATGAAAATTCACCCACAAGTCATATTAAGTATATTGTATAGGAGTTGGTCACTAATTTTATCCTTTGGGATTATTTACTCAATATTTAATATTTTGGACTTTTTCATACTTTATCTCTCCTAATCTAGACATGTATATTAAATATCATCCAAATTACATGAAAATTCGAACATAGCCTTATTTTATCATGTAGATTTCGAATATAAAGTTATTTTCCTATTTTTGAGTCATTAAATTTTTTATTTCATATTTTGGAGAAAGATCACCTTTTATTTTCTAAATAAGATAGATATGGATATTATTTTCCTAAATTTGTGAAACTTGGCATCCAAGCCAAAACATATCCAAAGAAAATGAATATATAGATATTTTTAATCAATTAGTTCTCCTTTTATTAATTTTAGTCCATTATTCAATATTACCACTATTTTTCAGATTAAATAATTCAATATCACATTATCTTGCTTAAAGAGTTATTATTTATCATTTTATTTCTTCCTTGTTCTAAAAGATTATAGAAATTATTGAATGAATTTATCTTATCATTATCTCATTAAGTTTATTGATTTCATATTTATTTGAATTATAGATCATTATTCTCAATTATGAACACCTAGCCCTTTTATGTACATTATTTCTCTTAATCAACATTACATCATGTGGCATATTCTATGTATCCTTTATGGGTCTAAATATTATTTTTGAATGCATTAAATCATATTTTCTTGTTTAGATAAACCCAAAGAGAGAAAGTCTCTAACCTCTTAACCTTAGAATAAAATTAGGTTCTAGTTTTCGATATGTTACAAAAGGATTGATCAGATTCCACATGCTATCTACTATGCAAGCAAAACCCTCTTGATGAAACTCAAAGAAATTAGAACACCACTGAGAAAGAGTTACTTGTCATGATCTTTACACTTGATAAATTATGTTCTTACCTGTTGCAAAAAAATGTCACCATCTACACGGATCATGCACCCTTGAAGTATCTCATGGCAAACAAAGATTCTAAGCCAAGATTGATTTGTTAGATCCTATAGATCCAAGAGTTTGATTTGGAGATTGTTGACAAGAAAGGGATTGAAGATTCTACAGCTGATCACCTTTCCTATTTGAAGTACCTTACGATAATGTGCACTGATATAGAAATCAATGCCACATGAGAAACTCTTATTGCTTAACTCGATCCAAAGGCCATGGTACAGGCACATAGTCAACTTCTTCACTAGTAGGAGTATACCAAGCACTTGGAGTAGGCAGGAGAGAAAGAGATTGTCCACCATGGTGAAAAATTATGTGTGGGATGATCTCCATATTTTCAAGTATTGCTCATATTAGGGCATAAGAAGATGTGTCCCAGAAAGTGAGCAGCAAGAGATTCTCTCCATGTGCCACTCTGACATTTGTGGCGGACATTTTGGTGGAAAGCATACAACCACTAAAGTTATTCAAAGTGGTTTCTATTGGATGAATTCGTTCAAAGACTCCAATGAGTATTGCAAGTGTTGCTTTAAGTGCCAAAAGGTGGGTACTATCTTGAAAAGGGACGTGATGCCTCTATCACCCATTTTAGTGGTTGAGGTGTTTGATGTTTGGAATATAGACTCCATGGATCTGTCCCCCCCTTTGGATATGTGTACATCTTGGTGGCCGTTGACTACATCTCAAAATGGATTGAAGCAAATGCTACAAGGACCAATGATCACAAAGTAGTATATGACTTTATCAAGTCTAACACTTTCAGCCAGTTTGCTGTGTCAAGGGCAATGATTAGTGATGGCAGAAGGCACTTCATTCATAGATATTATTTGAAGAATTTTTGAAACGATATGGTATGAACCATCATGTGGCTACTCCTTACCACCCTCAAACTAGTGGTCAAGCCAAGTTAGCTAATCAGGAGATAAAGCTCATTCTTTAGAAGATGGTAAGATTGGACCACAAGGATTGGTCTCTATGCCTTAATGAAGCTTTATGGGCATATAGAGTAGAATTCAAGGCCCCGATTGACACCACACTATTCAAACTTGTGTATGGTAAGAGCTTCCATCTACCCGTGGAAATGCAACACAAGGTGTTGACATGGATGTGAATACCACCAGATTGAAAATGAAATTGCCACTCCATGAGTTGGAAGAGATGAGGCATGAAGCCTATGAGTTGTCTAAAAAGTACAAGGAAAAAAAAGTTTTTGCATGACAAGTTGATCAAGAAGAAAAGTTTCAAGCCTAAATAATGGGTATGGATGTATAATTCAAGGATGAAGTTATTTCCCAAAAAGATCAGGTTTAGATGGGAAGGACCTTATGTAGTAAATCATGTATACCCATCTGGTGCTATTGTGATATGTGAAAAGGATGGTGCCAAGGAATTTTTGGTTAATGGAAAAAGGTTGAAGGCCGTTGTCGTAGTCAGTTTGGATAAGGAGAATCAATGTTTCAACATTTTGATGCTTGATGAGAAGACCTGATTGATGAAGAGATGTGATTGAATGCACATGAGAGAGACATATACTTCAAATATGCTTTAAAGATTCTAATAGAATGAATGAATCAAGAATCAATAAGCCCAACTGACAGCATAAAATTTAGCACTAGTGGGAGGAAACCCACCTAGGTTTGGTAACTTTTGCACCCAACCTTCACTTTTTAATACTTTTAGTTTGTTTTACACTATTTCAAAAATACACACACACACTTTTGCTTGATAGTTTTTGTTTTGTTTTGATGTAATAGGTTGATAGGTCAAAGAGAGAGTGAGAAGATGGGTGCAACATCTGTAAGGAAAGAGAAATAAGATACCATAATTTTTGCATTGAGAAATTTGAAGTTCCATGAAGTTTGGTGAACTTTTTACACTTAGAGAACCACCATGACCGTGGCTCTTAGCACATGCATGGAGAAAAATTCACAACCCTTTTATGGTATCTTGCCATGGGAGAGTAAAGTTGGAAGAAAAAGGGGAGACCACCATGACCATGGTATTCGGCACATGCATGGTGTCAGTCATCAGCCACGAGCGTGGCACTTGGTATAGGCATGGAGAAAAATTCACATCCCTTCCATAGTAGCATGGCACGGGTGAGGTGTATTTTGCAAAAATCACAGTGAAATTTTGAAGATTTGGAGGTGGATCACCACAATCATGTGGACTGACATGGACGTGGCATCAAGAAACCACCATGGGCGTGGCTAGGGTAGACTTTTAGCAGCATCAATGACCACCACAGCCATGGAACCCACCATAGTTGTGCTACCTTCACCTCCCCTATGACATGGCCCCCACCATGGCCGTGGCAAGGCCCCACCCCACCAAAAATTTCATTTAATATCTTTATTCTACCACGATGCCCCATTCTAACATACATCGTGCGAGTATCCACAACTGTGGTGGCATTCAGGTGACCTACTCCAGTCCTAGATTCCTCCTCTAGCCACCATCCACCATCAATACACCCCTATCACCTCCCCCACCTATTCTAGGCACTTCTCTACCACTTCCAGCCAACAAAATCCATTGAACCACACCCTAACCCCATTTCCTCCACCACCTTTAACACCAACCCTACCACCCAGAAAACCCCCAAATACCCAATATTATTCACCCAAACCTCAAACCCAATCAACCTCTCACCTCCACCTCACCTCCATGAATCTCTTACATCCATTTCCTACCTCTAAAACACCTCTATTCCAAAAAATCGAAAAATCACAGCTCTCACCTCTACCGCCACCCCCATACCATGAAGAAAACTGGGAAATCTATGAAGAAAGGGGCTCTGAAAAGCCTTAAGGCAATCATCATGGAAAAGGTGTGCACCAAGAAAGCTTCCTCCAACGTCACCACACTATAGCACACCTCGTTACCGTCAAATTCAATCTCTACCTCGCTTTTTCGCTCAACATTCATGAGTGGCTCTCACACCCTCTCATCGGGGATCCACCACACCACTGATACCTTGTATGAGGAGGAGGAAGAAGAGGCATCAAAGATAGATGTTGACGTACTGATTGACTCCTTAGAGCCGAAGGTCACCATCCGTCCAAAGAGAGGCAAGGTAACTTCTACCCCTTCTTCTTTACGTGCTCCACCCCACCCTATTCTAGTTCATCACTCAACCACTTCAATAATGGAGAGGATGTAGTAGCAGCCATGAGCCCACCGACGACTAATGATTGAGGAGGAGGAAGAGGTTGAGGAATCTGAATAGAGAATGCCATTGAATATCAATACTAGCTCGGGATCATAGTCATATATGACTGAGGAGGAAGATGAGGACACAAGTGATGAGGAACTGAGTTGATATTGTGTCTATACTAGAGGCGAATAGGCTAAAGGGGCTTGGTAAGGCTCCTGAGGGTATATCATATGGGAGGGGAAGCAAGAGAAAGATCAAAGTGACCACCCTCTACCCTAAGTGCATGGCAAGAAGAGTCATTGCATCTAGATAATCTTGCCAACATGTGACGGATGCACTTAGAATTAGACAACAAATGGGGAGTGACTTGTATTCAGTGCTCTCTGATGCACACGACACCTATGTTGATATAACACAACAATTATTGCAACCTTAGAGAAATTCAACTATAGAGACGAGGATGTAATCAAATTTGGGTTGCAAAATCAGATACATACATTCATGGAATCACATTGAATAGAATCTTTGCCACAATTCCTAAAGAAACAAAGTTGCTTGATCAAGGCCTCATTGAAAGAGAGGCAATTTGTATGGTATACCATCACAAGGAAAAGGAAATTCACCGCTGGCAAGTCAAAAACCAATGGGACCTACAATCTATTTTTTAGATATGCACAAAAAGTCATTACTAGTACCATTGTTGGTTGCTATGATAGCCAAGGGAGCTTCTCACAAAAATATCTTTCCGTGCTATATGGGTTGATCAAAAGAACTTATTGCAACCTAGGGGAACATCTCATGGATCACATAAGGTCAATCCCTTTCAAAAGGAAAACTCCCTTTTTATAGAAGGACTTGTGACCTCTATAGCTAACACCCTAGGATGTGACTTGGAAGGTCTCACCAAAGACGAGGGAGCAAAATTTGGGGATTTGAAATACTTAATCAAATCCCACATGATCACAATGGCTGATAAGAAGATGATGTATAATGTCAAATCCTCACTTCTTGGATTCAAGTTGGAGCTGTCGTATCACACATCCCCGCTCTGTGACATTATAGGGCCCAAGGATAAATTAGAAGAAGTGTTGTATAAATGGGAAGAAGACCACCCTAGACAAAGCGATAGAGAGAAATACCCTACCCTAAAAGAAGAGGTTGGGGAGACGAATGTATTTGAGAAGCAACTAGAAGAGGAGCAACAGAAACAACTCCACAAAGTGAGAAGAAGATAGGAGGAAGCATACTCACAACAACAACCTATAGTGAATGCCTATGACATGTCCACTATACAGGAACAACTGGAAGGCTTTCAGCAAAGCATGCAACTAATTTAGTAGTACATAGGCAAGATCAGCAACAAATGCACTATTTGATCAACCACTTGTATCACTACCAGCATGCACATATACAAAGTAATTCTCAATGGGGATGACTACTGGAGCTCCATATCTCCCTATCAAGAGTCATACCCACCCCATCAGGCTGACTATTGGGGCCATTATTAGCAGTTCCTTCCAACTCGTTCAGCTCCTCTACCACCTTAGTCTGATCCTTTACCTCCTCATGACAGCCCTCAGTAGCACCACAAAGACCCACCATAGTAGGGAGACCTGCCACCAGACCCACCACAACAATAGTAATTTTTGCCCTACCTTGCCTAAGCTTTGGTTTCATGTTGAGGAAAACATGATTAAAAAGTTTGGGGTGGTGGGGCGGTATGCACCCTATCCTCTCTTATCTCATTTTGTTTGATATGTTATACTTGTCTTGCCAGATTAACTATTTTGATGACTTTACCCTATCTAGCATAATTTCATTTTGCTTGCATTCATGCATCCATGTAGCTCTTTTTCATGTAGTTTTGAGTATATTTCAAACAAATTGTTCTTTTTACTATTCCATCTCATGCATTGCACTTTCATGTAGTTTCTGATAACTTTTGTGTGTTTTAGCTAGAATTTTTTTGCTTTATGTTATCTTTCCCCTAAAGTAGGGTTGGATGTGACTAAATGGAAATTGGCACCATTTTGGCCAAATTTGCCCAAACTTGAATGTTCTTACCCAATCGTGTGTTTCAACTGAAAATCTATCTGATGTGATGACAATGATTAAACTTGTGTAGGACAATTTGTTTCAACTTATTTTGATGTTTTTGGCTAGAATGAGTCCCATATATGAATTTTTCATGTGCTCCAAGCCTATTGAAATAAATTGTTGTCTTGAATAAAAGGGTGATTCTTGGAAGTCTTGAATGTTTAGGATTTATTCGTTCCATATGAAAAGGATGCAATTTACCATATTGTTCATTTTGTTGGCTAAATGGACATCATTTAATCTCTTTGTTTTGATAATGACAAACATTTCATTCTTGTCGATCTAACGCGCTACTTGAGTGTTGTAGTAATAAAGTGGATGACAAATATTTGGAAGATCTATATGCTAAATCGCTTTAATACATGAATGTAATCAATTGTAAAACTTGTACAAATATATAATGTACAAGTACTTAGACATCATGTAAATCAAGCGTTAGATCTTCCTTAGCCAATCATAACACTTAGATAGGTCATCCCCTACATTAGTATCACAAATGCACACTCATACACAACCTTAGTACTTAGTTTAAAACATTGAAACAGGGTTAATCTCGGTCGACAAAATCCTCGACCGAGACACTCTCGGTCGACAAACTCCTCAATCGAGAAAGACCCAGGTAGCCGTTAGACACAGCAGACAAGGTAGTTGGCAGTTGGAGATGAATGTTGCATACACTTGCACCAGACAGTCCCTCGGTCGACAAGTCCTCGACCGAGAAGGACTCTCGGTCGACAATTCCTCGACCGAGAAGTGTTCTGTCTGCAATTTTTAGAGTTAATTAACTAGCCGTTGCTAAAGCAACTAATGTGTGCCTAACGGCTATTTAAGCACTTAGAACCCCCTAGAAAGTGTCTAGAACGTTCTTAAGCACTTGTAGGTCATTCCTATAAATAGGACATTCCTTAGGACACCTAAACTCACTCAATACACACTTGTGCAATACTTGAGCTTACACTTGCAATTGGCAATCTGTTTTGAGCAATTGAGCAACACTAGCATTGGCTATTCTTTTCCTTTCTCCAAATTTGTGTCCTATAGGCTAGCATCTCCTATCCACTAAACCTACACTTCAATACTCATTGGTTATGAGATCTAGATTCTTGATATAGGCAAATCAAGCTTTGTGCTTCAAAGTGGTAATTGTAATTTCCATTTCCTTTCTTGTTCATTCTTTATTGCTTGTACTCTCCTTGCTACTCCTAGGGGTGGAGACTATAGATTGGAGAGGATTTGATCTTCTTGGTGAAGAAGGAGATCTTTGGACTACTTCTAGAAGGTTGTTGCAATGGGAAGCTACTTCAGGAGGAAGGCTACTTCAAGGGGGAGCTTGAAGTTACTTCAAGAAGGATGCTTCAAGGTTGGTGCAACTAATTCAAGGTGAAGGTTGTCCAAAGGGTGTAGAAAGTATTGTAATTTTATGTAAAGTCCTTTAGAGGTAATAAAATTTAATACTTTCAAAATCCTGGTTGGGTAAGCAACCGGGTAGTGGATTGACTGCCTTAGTATTTGCTAAGGTTGGAACCACTCTAAACACCTTGTCTCCTTCTTATTATTTCAATTGTGGTTGTTTGAGTTAAATTACTTTAAAATAATCATAAAACCCTAATCACCCCCCTCTAGTGGTTTTTCAATTGGTATCAGAGCATGCTTCAAGGAGCTTTAATCAAGTCTTGAAGAATGGGTGACAGGTTGGTCAACAACCTCAACTCAGAAGGAACACTTGTGGCTAGGCCTCCAGCTTTTGATGGTACTAACTACACCTACTGGAAGAGGATGATGCAATTTTACTTCCAAGGGATTAGTTGGGACTTATGGAGAATGGTATCAACTCCTTATGAACTCCCTTAAATAGAGTATGCAGTTTGGGATACTAATACGGTAAAGTCTGCCCAAATGAATGCAAAGGCTGTAAGCATACTTTATTGTTCAATTTCCGTTGGTGAGTTTAATAGAATATCAAATTGTGAAATGGCTTATGAAATATTGCATAGACTTTCTATAACATATGAAGGAACTGTTCAAGTTAAGAACTCTAAAATTGGAATGCTTAAATAGAAATTTGAATAGTTTCGTATGGATCAAAATGAATCTATTAGTGAAATGTATGCAAAATTCTCTTCTATTGTAAATGGTTTGAATGCTTTAGGTAAAGTAATTAGTGAGGAAGACCAGATGTCAAATATTCTTAGATCTCTCCCTCCCAAGTACAAGCCCAAAGTGACGGCCATTGAAGAAGCAAATGACCTCACCCGATTAAGGATGGAGCAACTCATTGGCAATCTAGAAGCACATGAGGCAACCTTGGAGGAAGAGGAATGACGAGAATGTGAACTGCAACAAGGAAGAAAGAAAGATGTGGCTCTAAAAGCTTCAAAGATCATCACGCCGGAAAGTGATGAAATAAGTGAAGAAGAAGGAGAAGAAGCCCTAATTGTCAATGGTAAGAAATATAAAAGATTTAGATCTAACAAAATTTCTAGTTCTTCTTCTTCCCCTCCTAGGTGTTTTGAATGTGGGAAGAAAGGACATCTCAAAAATGCATGTCCTACAGCTAGAAAGGAAAGAAAAGCTCACACAAAAAGAAGGGAGAAAAAGCTTATAAAGCTGCGTGGGATGAATCAAGTGAAAGTGAAGGCGGAGAATAGAAGGTGGAGTGTCTCTTGGAAAATAAGATGATGAAGATTCCCAAGAGGTAAGCCTTCTTGATTTTCCAAAAGAAGATTTAATTGCTAGTCTACAAGAAACTCATGACAAGTATGTTGACTGTAAAAAGAAACTAAAGAAGGTCACCAAAACAAATGAGGAATTATATGCTAGATTAAATGATCTTTCTTCTGAAAAGAACAATATTGATCTTGAAAATTTGTCTTTAAAACATCTTTAAATGATTGCAACATAAAGTTAATTACTCTAGAAACGAATCATGATCTTCTTTCTCAAGAAAAGGTTGATTTGCTTGCTAAACTAAACAATTTTCAGACCCAACCTATTCTATGTAACCATCTAGATTATGATAATGTTGTTAAGGAAAGAAACTCTCTATTATCCGATTTAGATCAAGCAAGGAAAGATATAAACAAGAAGATGGATGAGATTGCTAAGCTACAAAGAGAAATAAATGGCTTAAGAGGAAATGACATCCTTGATAATATTCTGAAAGTTTCCTCTAGTTACAATGAAAGAAGAGGATTAGGATATGATCCAAAGAGAAATCAACCCAAAAGAGCTAAAGAATCCAAGACTAAGATTATGTTTGTACCTATGAACACAATTCCTAGAAAGAGAAATGAAATTGACTCTATTACTTGTCATTTTTGTCTACGTCTTGGACATTACTCTTTTTCATGCCCTTATAAGAAGAAGGATGCTGAGTTAGTTTGGGTACCCAAACCTCAAACTTAAATTGAATGTAATTTAGTTGAGATATGATCTAATTCTTATTCTTTAAAATCATAATGTTCTATCTCAACTAAACAAATAGTTTCATGTATTGTGTTAATTTCAGAACTGATATAAATAAATCACTGAAACAGAAACATATTCGGTCGACAAATAGTTCGAACGAGATACTCTCGGTCGAGCAACATTTCGACTGAGCAAATGCATGTGACAAATTAAAATCTACAGCAAAACTCTTAGTGAAACAGCAATCATTCCGGTCGAGAAATGTTCGATCGGAGAATGGGTGGTCGATAGTGGATGTTCCAAACATATGACCGGAAATAAGGATGCATTTCAAACTTTTGAAGAAAAGAAGAGTGGAACAGTCACCTTTGGAGACAATGGTAAAGGTAAAATTGTTGGGATAGGTAATATTGGTACAAATCTTGAAATAAAGAATGTTTTACTTGTTGATGGCTTGAACCATAATTTAATAAGTGTTAGTCAACTATGTGATAGTGGATATGATGTTTTATTCAACAAAAATTGTTGCAAGTTACTAATAGAAAATACTACAAATGTTGTTTATGAAGGAAAAAGAGTTGGAAATCTCTATATTCTTAGACCTAACTCTATGCAATCTGTAGTTGGAAAATGCTTACTTGCAAATGAAAATTCTTTACAACTATGGCATAAAAAATTAGGTCATGCTAGTTCACATGTCATCAAAAAGCTAGTTAAATATGATCTTGTTCGTGGTTTGCCTAATTTATCTTTTGATCAAACTGAAAATTGTGATCCATGTACCTTGGGTAAACAAACTAAAACCTCTTTTAAACCCAAAAATATACTTAGCACCTGTAGATCCTTAGAACTCATTCATATGGATTTATTTGGACCTATGCGGACACAATCTATTGGTGGCAAAAGATATTGTTTTGTTATTGTTGATGATTACAGTAGATATACATGGGTACACTTTCTTGCAAACAAAGATGACACTATTCAAGTTTTTATTAAATTTTGTTCCAAGATTGAAAATCTATTACAAAACAAAATATGTACAATTAGGAGTGATCGTGGTGGAGAATTTGAGAACCATTTATTTGAAGAATTTTGCACATATCAAGGCTACACTCACAATTTTTCTACTCCACGCACTCCACAACAAAATGGTATAGTTGAAAGGAAAATTCGATCACACAAGAAATGGCTAGGACTATGATGCTCGAACATAATACACCTAAAACTTTTTGGGCTGAAGCGGTAAACACATCTTGCTATGTGTTAAATAGAGTTACTGTTCACTCCTATTTGAAGAAAACACCATATGAAATCATACATAATAAGAAACCTAGGGTTGACTATTTTCATACTTTCAGATCAACATGCTACATTCTAAACACAAAAGAGGATAGAGACAAGTTTGACTCTAAATCAAATAAAGCCTTTTTCTTGGGATATTCTACCTCTAGCAAAGCATTTAGAGTTTATAACAATATTTCTAGAAAAGTTGAGGAATCAATTCACATCTCTTTTCATGAAGAGCCACAATCTGAAAACCTTGAAGTAATTGATCTTACTCATCAATTAGAAAACTTATCAATACCTAATGATGATGACAAAAACACTACTAGTGATCACCAAGTTGAAACACAACATGTTCCTAGACTCATTAAGGATCATCCTCAAGAATTAATCATTGGAAATCCAAATGATAAAGTCAAAACTTGTTCTTCTTTTAAAGATGTTGCAAATATGGCATTGTTTCTATAATTGAACCTAAAAAGGTAACTGAAGCTCTCAAAGATGACTACTGGATAATGGCAATGCAAGAAGAATTAAACCAATTCACTAAAAATGATGTGTGGGACTTAGTTCCTAAACCACAAGATAAAACTATTATTGGAACTAAATGGGTTTTTAGAAATAAGTTAAATGAAGCAGGGGAAGTGGTAAGAAATAAAGCTAGGCTAGTAGCACAAGGATACAATCAATAAGAAGGGATAGACTTTGATGAAACATATGCACCAGTAGCAAGACTTGAAGCAATTAGAATGTTACTAGCTATAGCTGCACACAAAAACATCAAACTTTTTCAAATGGATGTAAAAAGTGCATTTCTCAATGGGATAATCCAAGAAGAAGTATATGTTGCCAAACCACCTGGTTTTGAAATATTAGAAAAAGGTGACTATGTATACAAACTTAAGAAGGCACTTTATGGTTTAAAACAAGCACCTAGAAATTGGTTTGAAAGGATCAAGAACTATTTATTTGATAACAATTTTTCTATTGGAAATTCAGATTCTACTTTATTTTTCAAAACATATGCATCTGATTTTCTAGTTGTTCAAATATATGTTGATGACATTATCTTTGGTGCTTCAAATGAATCATTATGCAACCAATTCAGTGATATTATGCAACAAGAATTTGAAATGAGCCTCATGGGTGAACTAACTTTCTTTCTTGGTTTTCAAATTAAACAAACGCCTGCCGGGATTTTTATAAGCCAAGAAAAGTATACCAATGAACTCTTAAAACATTTTGGGATGGACCAGTGCAAACATGCTACCACTCCAATGGCTACCTCTACTAAAATTGATAAGGATGAAAACGGGGAACCTATTGATGATTCCTTATATAGAGCCATGATTGGTAGTTTACTTTACTTAACCGCTTCTAGACCGGACATCATGTTTTCAGTTGGTCTTTGTGCTCAATTCCAATCACAACCTATGCATTCTCACTTTCAAAACGGATTTTTCGATACTTAGCCGGCACCACATGTTATGGTTTATGGTATCCTAAAGGACAAACCTTGGATTTTAAAGCCTATACTGATGCCGACTACGCTGGTTGTCCACTTGATCGCAAGAGTACTAGTGGTAGTTGTTTCTTGTTAGGAAGAGCCTTAATATCTTGGTTTAGTAAGAAACAAAATACGGTTGCCCTCTCCACAACTGAAGTTGAATATATGGCAGCCGAATCTTGTTGAGATCAAGTGCTCTATATGCAACAAGTGTTAAAAGATTATGGCTTTACTTTTTCATCTACGCCTATCTTTTGTGACAACACAAGTGCTATAAACTTAGCACATAATCCCATTCTACACAACCACGCTAAACATATTGAAATCCGTCATCGCTTTTTACGGGATCATATTTCTAAGAATCATGTAACTCTTCATCATGTTGATACGGAAGATCAATTGGCTGATATTTTCACAAAACTACATCCACTAGACCAATTTAACAAAATAAGGAAGCAACTACTCATCACTCCCTTATAAGATGTTTTCTTTGATATTTGTGCCTCTTAAAAACGGTTTTAAATCGTGTTATTTTTGGCTTTCAAATGGACATTTTTTTCCGAAAGATTTGATGGCTATCTTTTTTTGGGAGATATCAAATTAAGGGGGAGTTTTTCTACTTTTAATAGGATATCTTTTTGAAATGACAAAGGGGGAGAAATAAATATAAATCTTAAAATGATAACTTTGAAAAACTCAATCAATGAGTTTCATAATCTCTTGGCTTTACATTAAAAGTTGTTATATTCCCTAAAGAATTGGATTTTATGTTCCATACTTCTTTGGGAATAATAAGCACACATTTCATAAACAAGATAAGAAATTCACAAAGTAAATCTCAGGTATGAAACTCAACTCATTTTAACGACTAGTTGATTTATATTTTGGAAATGTTTGTCATCTTCAAAAAGGGGGAGATTGTTGGCTAAATGGACATCATTTAATCTCTTTGTTTTAATAATGACAAACATTTCATTCTTGTCGATCTAACGTGCTACTTGAGTGTTGCAGGAATAAAGTGGATGACAAATATTTGGAAGATCTATATGCTAAATCACTTTAATTTCATGAATGTAATTAATTGTAAAACTTGTACAAATATATAATGTACAAGTACTTAGACATCATGTAAATCAAGCGTTAGATCTTCCTTAGCCAATCATAACACTTAGATAGGTCATCCCCTACATTAGTATCACAAATGCACACTCATACATAACCTTAGTACTTAGTTTAAAACATTGAAATAGGGTTAATCTCGGTCGAAAAAATCCTCGACCGAGACACTCTCAGTCGACAAACTCCTCGATCGAGAAAGACCCAGGTAGCCGTTAGACACAACAGACAAGGTAGTTGGCAGTTGGAGATGAACGTTGCATATACTTGCACCAAACAGTCCCTCGGTCGACAAGTCCTCGACCGAGAAGGACTCTCGGTCGACAATTCCTCAACCGAGAAGTGTTCTGTCTGCAATTTTTAGAGTTAATTAACTAGTTGTTGCTAAAGAAACTAATGTGTACCTAACGGCTAGTTAAGCACTTAGAACCCCCTAGAAAGTGTCTAGAATTTCCTTAAGAACTTGTAGGTCATTCCTATAAATAGGACATGCCTTAGGACACCTAAACTCACTCAATACACTCTTGTGCAATACTTGAGCTTACACTTGCAATTGGCAATCTGTTTTGAGCAATTGAGCAACACTAGCATTGGCTATTCTTTTCCTTGCTCCAAATTCGTGTCCTATAGGCTAGCATCTCCTATCCACTAAACCTAAACTTCAATACTCATTGGTTAGGAGATCTATACGCTTGATATAGGCAAATCAAGCCTTGTGCTTCAAAGTGGTAATTGTAATTTCCATTTCCTTTCTTGTTCATTCTTATTTCTTATACTCTCCTTGCTACTCCTAGGGTTGGAGACTGCGGATTGGAGAGGATTTGATCTTCTTAGTGAAGAAGGATATCTTTGGACTACTTATAGAAGGCTGTTGCAACGGGAAGCTACTTCAGGAGGAAGGCTACTTCAAGGGGGAGCTTGATGTTACTTCAAGAAGGCTGCTTCAAGGTTGGTGCAACTACTTCAAGGTGAAGGTTGTCCAAAGGGTGTAGAAAGTATTGTAATTTTATTTAAAGTCCTTGAGAGGTAATAAAATTTAATACTTTCAAAATCCCGGTTGGGTAAGCAACCGGGTAGTGGATTGACTGCCTTAGTATTTGCTAAGGTTGGAACCACTCTATACACCTTGTCTCCTTATCATTTCAATTGTGGTTGTTTGAGTTAAATTACTTTAAAATAATCATAAAACCCTATTCACCCCCTCTAGTGGTTTTTCACATTTTATGCATGACTTGTTTGATTTGTGAATGTTACATGGACTAGCTTGCTTGAGTGAGATTATACATGAATTTCCACTACTTGTGACACCCCTTTGACCCGACATTTCTTTCACTACCTTCTTACCTCTTTGCCTCATGAAAGGATGCCAAATAGCACATATTAGCCTTGGCCACCACTAAAAATATGGGGTGTCCATATCTTTACCTCCTGACTATGCTCTTGTCATCATATGCCCTCCCTACACATGGGGAAAAGAAAAAATAAATTAACGAAATAAAAGATTTGCTCTATGTAATAGCCTCTAAAGAAAAGAAAAGAAAAGAGTACTCTATGTAATACCACTCAACTCCCTTCCATAACCCTTTAATATCTTTTTATGCCTAGCAGGGATAGGGTAAATCAACTCTAGTCCTCATCCCCATATACAAGCCAAGTGGGTCATGAGTAGTGAAATGGGGTGTATGAGGTATCTCTAGCAAGTAAAACAATAATTTTACATGCATGATACGGTCTACTCAGAGCTTTATGAAAATTACATCACTTACATATGTGAATGGTATTCCATATACTAAATTCTTGTGTTATATGCTTGATTCACACTTGAAAGCTGAAAATGAATAGAGAGCAGTGGATTGCATGTGTAATTCCTCATGAGAACTCATTTTAACCAATAAACATCACAATGACTACATTATCCATGAACTCCTTGATTGAAATAAAAGAGAGACTAAGTTGGAGCATACTTGAGGACAAGTATGTTTTATGTTTGGGGTGGTGATGCAACCCTATTTTATGGCTTCATCTTGTGCCTTTTTGCATTATAATCACATCTAAACATGTTAGATTGCAAGTCATTTCCCCCACTATGAACTATCATGTCAAATACACTTAGGGCTACTTTTTGCAAGTTTTTTTGGGTTTTGTACATGTATTGGATGCTAAAGAGAGAAAAGGGATGAGATCCTTGGGTTTCTATGCCCTGAGATTGAGCTAGATCTTCCCTAAGCACCCCTTGAGTGGAAAAAATTGTTCTAAAGCAACTAGCAGCTGTTTGATGAAGTTTGAAGCAAGTTGAAGCAACTAGTCCCTCACCACGAGTCATTGTATTCTGCCTCAACCATGGCCATTTCACCAACTATCAAAGAGAAAAAGCCAAGAAAATCAAAGATCCACCACATCTGTGGTGTGCAAAAGGTAGTGGCATTTTGCATCCCCCATGATCATTGCCTTCAGCATGACTGTGGCTTAAAACTACCATCACACCTATGGTACCCCACCATGACTAAGGCCAAGTTGCTCAAGATCACAACAAAAATCAAGCTACAATAAGGGTGTTAGCATAGACATGGCCTTCAACACGACTATGTCCAATTAGAACCAACATGATCATGGAAACTACTATGACTTTAGATAATGGAAGAAAGCAGAGGCGAGATTGGAGAATGACCAAGGCACCTCCCCTCCAGCACAACCATGTTCCCAACCACGATCGTATCGCCATCCACCCTGCATGACTGTGTCACCTACCACGATTGTGGACACTCCACTCTCTTAACCTCCACCCTCCAACCATATCCACCACGCCCGTATCACTTCCTACAGCTGTACCAATGCACACCCACCACGGCCGTGGTGACCTCACAACCCTAGTCATTTTTTCTACAACATTTTCCACTTTACCCCCACTTACCCTAGTGCTTCCCCACCACCTATCTATACCATAGTGGCAGTCACAAAACTAGGTTAGCTACCTCTTAGAATTCATTTCCACCCTCTTTGCATTCAAGAGATCCACCTACCTTCCTCCCATTTCCACCCATAACCTTAGTTTTCTAGGGTTTTCCACCATAATCCCTTATTCTCATGCCATTTTTGACCTTGGAGGGAGGTGCTTCATCTTCTAAAGCAAGGAGGTGAAGAAGGAGGGTCTCCCATGAGCTGCCATGGCCTTCTATCTCTTTCTTCTTTCCTTTTTGCTCTTTTGCATGATAATGTCAAGCTAAGCCCCCTTGGTGCGATGTTTGGGGATACAATGTTACTTTGATACCATGTTGGGGGAATTCAACTTGTAATGAAAATTTCCCATTTATGATGATTGTATACACAAAACCCTAAATATATCAAAAAAAGCTATTCTAGTGAAAATTAAGAGATTTAAATACTAAAGTAGACTAAGAATGCAACTAAAAATGGGATGAATATGCATTCATCACAGACCAAAGTCATAGCTTGTCTCACTTTCGGTGATCATGGACTGGGAGAGCAATTGTCATGGAGAAGAGTTAGGTGTTGTTGGTTACGCTATGAAAAAATGAGCATCTCTCATAAGGGAGAGGGCCAACTGGGTAAAGAATACCCAACTAGAGACTGGCCCCAGTCGTCCAACCCAATCTGGTGGTGGTCTGGCACCATCATGACTGATTGAGTGTGAATGGATGACCAAGGCTAATTGAAAAGGAAAAATGTTAAAAATATTGAATCTCTAAAGTTACCCATTTAAATTTAACAAAAAAGGTTTCTATACAAAGGGTATAATGTCTACTATCCTATAAAAATATATACACAATAGTGTTTAAGATGTTTGACTATTATTATAATTTAATTACTAAACGATATAAGATTATATACTTTGTCAATTAAAAATAAAAAATGACTTCATAGGTTAATTAATACTTCATAGTCAGTGTATTTTTCTATTTTTAACATGACTCCAATGCCTGATCGTTCTGAGTTGATGTCTTACCTAAGTTTTGATGTATCCTTAATAAGGACATTATGGGTATATCATCAATGATTTGATTATGAAACAACCTAATATTTTTTGATTTGGATCCTAGTATATGGTATGATTACTATTGCTAAAGTTTTGGTGGAATATTGTATATAATTATCCTAGTATTTGATTTTTGAGTTTAACTGGCCATTAGGAAAGATATTTGATGTTCATTATGGTATATATATACCTATTGTGTATGAAATATGATCTTAATTTGTGTTTTATGTTTATTTTATAACTTAGTCAATAAGATTAGTATATTTCAGTATGTTTTAGTTTTTCTTTGTTTAAACAATGTGTATACTCATATTATAGTGCATAAGATTATTATTTTAGTTCATATGGATGAATAAGTATACAATTTCCATATAATGAGTTATTTTGGTTTTGATATAACACCTACAATTAATAGTGGTTTATATCATAGTTTGACTTAGTATAAATAGGATCCTAAGTTTTATTTATGATGTTAAGACGGTGGATTTTGATGTTTAGAAACAAGAAGGGGAAATAGATATGGAGTGATAGAAATGTGATTATATCCAGATGATTAGTAATTGAACAAGGAATCAAGATTAACTCAAAGAATTCATAGTGTCAAAGATAAGTGGACCATTGATAATATCACCTTTTGTAAATCTTTCATAAATCCAATACTATAGAAATTTGTCTAAATATGAAAAATAATGATCGCAATATCCTTTACTTTACACTTAGTCACCAACTTTGTTATGACTATGCTACCTTTTGAAAATGCAAAAAATTGACTCAAAACCATGAATCTCGATAAGCAACCAATTTACCTCCAAGGTTGATCAATATTTTATAAAGGGGATATCACGAAAAGAAAAGGAATCCCAACCTACTGACTAGTTATTCACCCAAAAAACTATCAACCCCAAGTCGATGGATCTCAACATAAGTACAAGCTTGAAACAAAGCAATTGAGTTTTGAGCTAGATATGATCCCATCGAGTTAACACTTCTAGAAAACAAATCGACCCACATGTCGAAAATCCACAAAGCAACCCATTGAGTAGGTAGCCAAAACTAGAGTTTGATCAATGAAAGAAATCAAACTCCTCAAGAAATCTGACTTGAGATCGATAAAAAATCCATCAAACTAAAGAACAATCGGCCTCCTAGGTCGATCACCAAAAGTCAAAGGGACAATGCAAAGTGGACCAATAACATGTCGACAAAGGGATGGTCAAACCTTACAAATAAAACTCCAAAGCATCAATTCAAGGCATCGTGTTTTTTAAAATAATTTGAAATGATACTACATAGACTAAGACATAGACTAGATGAATCGAACTCACTAGTTCTATCAACCTAGAGAGATTGATCAACTTCTAGTCTTTCGACCCTCCATCTACTTCATGAATTTTGACCAAGCTCTCCTTGACTCAACTATACTAACAAATAAAGTGGAGACAATTGAAATCCTCAAGGTCAATTGGGATATTAATCAACCTCTGTGAGGATATCAACCTACCTATTGGATTTAGCCAAAAGGTGGGTAGATTGACCTTTAGACTTGGTCTATTCTTGTATCGACCCCTTCTTCCTTCCCTTGTTGTTGCATAATTTTTTCCTTACAAAACTATGTCTTGTATAAGTTGTATATTGATTCTTTCTTGCATCATGACTGGCTAAACTCATTAACTTGGGTTGGGAGTAGTCGTTAGGCCCTCCCAACTATGTAACCTTTCCTTCTATTATTTTAATACATGAATTCGTGTAGTTTTGTTTTTGTAGTCCTTTTTAAATGCATCATTTATCTGATTAAATACCTTCTTGACATGTTTGAACTGAATAAATTCAAAATATTGAGTTCAGTAAACATTATAGTATAAGTAATGGAATACAAGATTGAGGAGTTATGATATAAAAATTCATATGTTTATCCTTGATCTATTTGTTATCATCTCGAGAGACATGTACCGTTAGATAGAAATATATTGTACTCTCAAGATAAGGAATGTTTTCATGATTAAGACTGCTAAAAAAATATGTTTAAGATATATATGTACACACACACAGATATATATATATATATATATATATATATATATATATATATATATATATATATATATATATATCTGTGGGTGTGGGGGGGGCATTGGTGCATCCTGCCAGATGTGCACACACTAATCAATTTAGATTTGACTAGATGAGCCCCTCGAGATCGAGACACACTTGGGATAAATTTCAAATTTATAATTGAGTTACATGTACACACTCTCACACACTAAAATACTACACTCACAAGCATACAAGGTCATGTTGTAGTATAGGTAGGAGGCAAATATAGGGTTGATCCACTAGGAGAAAAGGGGGCCCTAGAGCTAGGTTCCTAATGAAGAGCATAGGGTTGAAAGGTTTGATGGTTGATTTGTTTGATTACACTAAGGGTTGAACAAGAAAGCAAGTAAAGGAGTACAAATAGGATTAAAATCGAAGTAAACCCTAGATAATTAATTTGATTGAGTGATAAAAGATAAGGCAAGCAAGGAAAAGAGCAAGCTATGCTAAGGCAGGCAAGAAGAGGTCTACACTACACTAAGATAGAAAACAAGCCAAAAGAGAAATTGAAGACGTAAACTAGCAAGATCAAAGTAAGAACAAGACAAGAAGCTAACTAAGCAAGTAAAGAGCTAACTAAGCTAACACTAGCTAAGCAAGAAAGCAATTAGCATTTTAAAGCAATAAAGCAATGGGTGGGCTGTTTGGGGGATGAACTTATCAATTAGGTTGGGGGGACATGTGAACATTATGCTTTCATTTAGATTACCAAACCAAACAACTAGCTAGAGTCGAATGAATTGTCTAAGACTACTAACTATCCACAGATAGGATAAGTTGTGTATAGGAGAACTAGTCCTTAAGATCTCCTACTACCCTTACAAGGCTCAATTGGGCTAGGGTTTAGGTGCAATTCAATTAGAGTCTAAACAAGCCTATGTTTATAGGTTAGAGGATCTTAGGGTGATTAGGGTCTGAGGGTAGTAATGGGAGTGGAAGTGATATTTTAGGCCTCACATCACCCACATTCTAGCCTTTAGAAATATCCATGCTAAGCACACTAAATTCATCTAAACTATTTATTAGATCTCTCAACTAGGGTTAGGGGAATTGATTAGCATGTGGGAGGATGGGTAGCTAGCTAGGGATCCATGAATTGGACCTAGGAGCAAATCCCTAAATTCATAAATATAGGTAATTTCCCTTAATTCCTAGGTGATTTCAAGCACAAACCAACAAGCAATTCATGAAGAATGAGAGAGAAATAGAACATAATCATTAGAAAATGAAATTACAATGTTTACATATCATTTTCCCCAACATGGTATCAAAGTAACATTTTGTCCCCAAACAACCCCCCTAGCTACATATGGAAATGGAAAATATAAAAAAGAGAAAAGAAAGAGGGAGAAGTAGCCATGGAGCTTAGTGTAAATGGAGTGATCCTCCACTTCAGTTGCTGCAAGACATCCTCCTCCTTCCTCCAAGGTGCAAGGGCATGGAATGATGGTGGAATAGGGTTAAAACACTAGGAATCTAGGGTTTTGGTGGTGGAAATGGAGAAATGGAGTGGAAATGAGGTTGAGAAGTGAAGGAATGGGTGATATGTGAAAATGGGGAGCTAGGAGGGGGTAGAAGGTAGCTAACCTCAACCCCCAGCCACCACTGATATTTATAGGTGGGGAGAAGCACTAGGTCAAGTAGGGGTAAAGTGGGAAATGCAATGGAAAAGTAGCTATGTTTTTGTGAGTAGCATGGCCATGCTGGGTAGCATAGCTGTGGTTTTAAGGGTCACCACATGTAAGGTAGATGGGAACGACCGAGGTGAGAAAATGGCAAATATCACAGTAACAATGTGGATTTTGAACTGAAAGTGGCACGGCCGTGGTGGTCACAACCTCCATGGTGAGGCAAGGGTGGCATAGCCATAGTGGTCACCATGGTCACGGTGGCTTGAAGTTGACTTGTCTGTTCTTGACACCACACCATGTTGGTCTGTATGACACACGGCCGTGCAACACTGCATAGCCTTATTTGGTCATGGTATCATGGCCATTCTATGTTGTACGACCATGTTGGGTCATGATAGCATGACCATGCTGTGTTGCACGGCCATGGTACTCTCTCTATCAGCACTTTGAGCTTGTACTTGGTTCATTCTAGGACATATTTTCTTCAATTTATCTTTGGCCACTAGGGATAGGTTGAGGGAGTCTTAGACTTCACTTTGGGCTTTTCTAAGGGTAGAGAAACCCTAGGATCACTCCTCTCTCTCTCTCTATCTTCCATCCAAGCATGGTTCAAATATCTAAAAAAATGCAAATAATGTCCATAAGTGAATTTTGCACAAATATGCATATTAGGGTGAATAACATGTAATCTAACATGTATAGATGTGATTGAAATGCAATATGACACAAGATGGAGCCCTAAAATAGGACTGCATCACCACCCCAAACTTAAAACATACTTGTCCTCAAGTATGCTCCAACTCAATCTCTCTTACAATTTTTCCACAATCAAGAAATGACAAATGCATTACAATGGATGAATATTGACTAAATGGGCTCAAAGATGACTACAATAGATAATTATTGACTAAATAGGCTCAAAGATGACTAAGTATGTGCATTCCACCTGTCTCCTCTCCTCTTTCACAAACCAATCATGATTAGAGAATTGAGCTTGCAAACTTCAAATATAGAGCATAGAAAACACAATCAATCCATATGGCTATCATATCCCTCCGGGTAAATCATTTTGATGGTAGCAAAGGTAAAAATGACTAATTTTTCTGTTTTACATTCATGCATTTAATATCATATGTCCATCCACACTAAGTAACCCACGTGGCTGTGAAAAATGGCAAGATGAGCTAGGTTTGATGTTTCCAAGCCCATGGGCATGCAAAAGGAAGAAAGGGTTGATGTAGTAAGAGTTTGGAGTGCTTTTAAACACTCATCTTTTCTTTATTTAGATGTTCTTAAACATGAGCTTCTTTTGTTTTCTTTTTGCATTTTTTTATTTTTCTGTACCCTTGATGGGGATAGGGAACATGATGATGAGAGTGACGGGGGGGGTTATAGATATGGGCATCCCCAACTTTTAGAGGTGGCAAAGGATGACTATGTGCACTTTGGCATCCTTTCATGAGGTGGAGAGGTAAGAAAATGGTAGTAGAAAAGTGAGTCAAAGAGGGCTTACTAGTGTGGATATCAACATGAGATCTCCTACATGAAAGTTACTCCAAGAATTTCATCAAGAAATGACACACCACACGAATGGGAAATATTAAAACCACATTTCTATCTTGAGATTCTACAAAAATCTTAGCGTTTGCGACTTTCTTCATTAGTAATTCAACCAAACAATTCATAAGAATGAGAGAGGTGGTTCACATGTAAAAGGTCATGATTGAGGTCATTTAGCAATAAACCATGATAATTCACTTGCATTTGTTAAAGGTCATCATTTTCAATCCAAAAAGTAGAGATTGGCTCAAAAAACACTTTTTAGGGCAAAATTAGCCAAAACGATGCCAAATTGCCTTCAATCCCATGTAATCCTTCATTGTGGAAAATAAAGCAGGAAACAAGCAAATCCTACTTAAAACATGCAAAAATTACAAAAATCTACATGATTTGCAATGCACGCCAAAAAGAGCAATTTTTTTTAAAAATTAACACAAAAATGCAAGAAAGTAAACTACATGGCATGCATGTAAGTAAAGCAAGCACACAAAGTACGGATACACAAGTATGATAGTTGGTTATACTATTTGATCATCTTGAGAAAAAAATGAGAACAACTAACATAGAGAAAAGTGGGGTAGAGAAAGGGCTTACCACCATACCACCCCAAACTTTTTAATCATGTTGTGCTAAACATGAAATAGAAGTCTAGGATGATAGGGTAGAGGGCATGGGGTCATGATAGACAAACACTAAGAGGAGAGAGAGATCTCAAGGTGTCCAGTGAGCAGGGGAAATCCACCAAGGCCGTGGTACCCGCCACAACCATTTTGTATTGACTATACCATGGTTGTGGTGTGTGGCACTGCTGTGTTGATCTCTTTCCTGTAGCTTTTCCACTGATTTGCAATTTTCTCATCAATTTTGATCTTCTCCCTGGAAATATCATCCACACATCATTCTCCTTCCAATGTACCTATCCTAACATTATTCACAAACATAAAAAACCATCAAGTATGAAGTGTGTGTGTGTTTTCTTAGAAAAAGTGTAAAAATAACCCAAAAATATCAAAAATGAAAGACTGGTTGAAAATTTCCCCATATGTAGGTGGGTTGCCTCCCACTAGCACTAAGTTTCATGCCTTGAGTCTGGCTTCTTGTGGATCCTTGCATCATTCATCCATTTGCAATTTTAGGGTGCCCACTCATGCAAAAAATGCATCTCTAACTTGCATTCAACCTATGTTCCTCATCCCTTTGATCGCAAAAGCTATCATCAATTCTCTCATCTGGATCTCCTTCTCTCAAATGACCAGTTGAACTCTTGAAGTGACCATGTCCGATGTCCACATCTCAGGTTTGGTGGGTTGGGGTCTTATACATGTTGATGTTTATCTTCATGTCCATGAAAGAGTCTGTTATTGTGCCACTGTGAACATGTATCTCAGCATCAACTGTAACAATGGTGTTCCCAAGATCATGGGAATCTTCCTATCATCCGACTCCATTTAAAGAACAATGAAATCTGTCCGGAACTCTACATCTCTTTCCTTGTCTATCATCACAAAAACGTCATCCCCTCTTCCTCTTGTAACGTTGATGGAACGGTCCACCAATTGGATGGTGCAATGTTTTGGTTTCAACTTGCCTAAGCCCAACTCAACATAGACACCATATGGCATCAACTTCATACTAGATCCAAAATCAAGTATGGATTTGTCTATGCAATGTCCCCCAATGTATCTAGATATGAGTGGGGCTCCTGGGTCTTTCCTCTTCATGGGAAGTGAGTGTTAGAGGATAGAGCTCACTTGTTCAGTCAATTTGACTATCTTTAGTATTCTCCCCGTTGACCTTCTTTACATAGTGCATAAGTTCATAAGAAACTTGACATGTGATGAGATATGCTTGATAGCATGCGACAATGGACTGTTGAACTTCACTTGGTGAAATACCTCAAGAACGTCAACATTATGATTTTGTCTCTTCCTTACTTCTAGTGACTCATCTAATGCTTCAATGAATGGTGGCTCACTAGATTTGGCCTTACATGAATCAACATGAGGTGGAACAGTAGGGATGGTGGAACCTAAAAATGGAGTTTGAAGTGGAGCACATGGTATCCAAAACTCAACATGCAATTTTATAGAATCAACACATAATATCACATTATCCTCTTCAACAATCTCAATTACAATATCATCCTTATGCTGCCTATGCATATAAACTTTTCTTTGACTTGCAAGATGCACAAAGGATTCCCCACTCCTTGTAACTATCACAACACCTCCTTGGTCATGGTGGGTAGGGGGAGCTTATTGGGGTTGTGGAGGAGGTGGAGACAATACTTGGTATTAAAATTGAGGTGGATGGAGAAATTAAGGTTGGCAGGTGAATTGGTTGGAAGGTTGTGGTGATGGAGGGGGAGAAAGTGTGTAAGTCTTTGGATGGCCTTGGAAGTGATATATGGGTTTCACTTGCGTGGGAGGTGCACTATATAAAACTTGTGAGGAAGGCATTGGTCTGCTTGATTCATTGAAACTTAATATGGATTTTGAAGACAAATTTTCTTCTTAGAGAGAAATTATGGAAGATATATGCTCTATCCCCTCCTCAAGCTTTGTAACATTCTTCTATACATCATCAAAACTTTTCAACCTAGAGAGAAGTTATCCTCCAACCTTGAGCTATATCTTGGACTTTGTCATTCCTAGTAGCTATAGGAGTGAGGTGTCTTCATTTCTTCACTAAAGGAATCAACCTAAGTCATAGAATGGTAAGAAACATTTTTCGCTTGGTTCTTCACGAAACTCACCATGTGACCAAGAGTCTTCATCACTTTTGGGCTTGAATCACCATGAACTGGAGATGTCACACCAAAGGGGCAATCACCATCACTCATCATGCTAGAAGGTCAGACTCTTGAACCTTCTGCCAACTTCTCAAATAATGGCCATATCTCCTTAGGTGGCCTAGTCATAAAACTCCTCTACAAGAAGAATCTATTGTAGCTTGATCCATTGGAGATAGATCGGAGTAAAAGGACTAAACTAGCTACCACAAAGGGATATCATGGTGCGGGCATTCTCTCAACATCTTCTTAGATCTCTCCCAAGCATCGTGAAACTGCTCATTGTCCATTTGAGTGAAACTCACTATGGCACACTGCATTTGTGTCAATCTTGCAATATAGTAGGATTACATTGGGAAGAAATTCTTCATCACTTCCCAACTCATGATGTCCCTTCTCAAATCATACCAATCTTTGGATTTGTCCTTGAGGGAGAATGAGGACAAGGTCAATCTACTTGTGTCATCACTGGTTGTCGGTGTCCTGAAGTTGGAGCATACTTTAAGAAATGAGTCTAAGTTGTTTTAGGGGTTCTTACTCTCTGAGCCATAGAAGGCCGGCAAGACCCCTAGAAGACATGGAGGGATGGAGAATTCCTCCCCTGGCATTTGATCAACTCTTCTAGCAATTGAAATGTGTAGTTGCTAGGCATGACGTATTGTTGAAGTGGCTTGTGAGGTGCATTTTGGCCTTCCATCTTGTCTTCCTCGAGTGTCTTGTCACACGCACAAGGCACAACAACAAAAAAACAAGTTAGCAAACTAATATGCACAAAGAAAGAAATGAATAAAGAAAAAAGTATAGAAATGATGAGGGCAGTAGGAAAAGATCAAAGCAAAACTAACTAGCTAGGTGGAGTGCCTTTCTCCCCAGTACTGGCGCCAGAAAGCTTGGTGTGTCCCGCTAGAGGTGTACACACTAATCAATTTAGTTTTGACTAGATGTACCCCATCAGATTGGGACACACTTGGATAACTTTCACAATTTATAATGGATCTATACATACACACTCACACACACTAACACACTACACCCGCAAGCACACAGGGTCATGTCGTTGTATAGGCATGCAAAAAGTATATGTGTCGATCCATAGGAAGAAAAGGGGGCTCTAGAGCTAGGTTAGTTTTGGGCTAGGTTCCTACTGTGGAGTCTAGGGTTGAAGGGTTTGATGGTTGATTTGTTTGATTACACTAAGGGTTGATCAACAAAGCAATTAAAGGAAAACAAACAAGATTAAAACCTAAGTTAACCCTAGACAGTTCATTCTACTGAGTGAGAAAAGACAATGCAAACAAGGAAAAGATAAAGTTATTCTAAGGCAGGCAAGAAGTGGTCTACACTACACTAAGCTAGAAAAAATGGCAAAAGAGAAATTAAGAACCTAAACTAGCAAGAGCAAAGCAAGAACAAGACAAGAATCTAACTAAGCAAGTAAAGAGCTAACTAAGATAACACTAGCTAAGCAAGAAAGTAATTAGGGTTTTAAAGTAGTAAAGTAATGTGTCGACTATTTGGGGGATTCACTTATTAATTAGGTTGGGGTGACATGTGAACATTAAGCTTTCATTTATATTACCAAACAAAATACCAATCTAGAGTCCAATGAATTGTCCTAGACTACTAACTAGCCATGGATAGGATAAGTTGTGTATAGGGGATCTAGTCTGTAACACCTCCTACTACCCTTACGAGGCTCCATTGGATTAGGGTCTAGGTGCAATTCAATCAGAGTCTAAACAAGCCTATGTTTCTAGGTTAGAGGATCTTAGGGTGATTAGGGGTTGAGGGTGGGAGTGGAAGTGAGGATTTAGGCCTCACATTACTCACATTCTAGCCGTGAGAAAGCTCCATATTGAGCACACTAAATTCATCTAAACTAGATACTTAGATCTCTCAACTAGGGTTAGGGGTATTGATTAGCATGTGGGAGGATAGGTATCTAGCTAGGGATCAATGAATTGGACCTAGGAGAAATTCCCAAAATTCACACATATAGGCAATTTCCCTAATTCCTAGGTGTTTTTATGCACAAACCAACAAGAAATACATGAAGAATGAGATAGAAATAGAACATAATCATTAGAAAACAAAATTAGAATATTTGCATATCATTTTCCCCTAACATTGTATCAAAGTAACATTTTTGGCCCCAAACAGTCCACCCAAGGGGCCTAGTTACTCATGGAAATGGAAAATACAAAAAGAGAAGAGAAAGAGGGAGAAATATCTATATAGCTTGGTGTAGATGGAGTGATCCTCCTCTTCAGTTGCTAGAATACGTCCTCCTCCTTTCTCCAAGGTGCAAGGGCATGGAATGATGGTGGAATAGGGTCAAAACACTAGGTTTTGGTGGTGGAAATGGAGAAATGAAATGGAAATGAGGTGGGGAAGTTAAGGAATGGATGGAATGCGAAAATGGGGATCTAAGAGGGGGTGGAAGGTAGCTAACCTCATCCTCCTGTTGCCACACACACACACACACACATATATATATATATATATATATATATATATATATATATATATATATATATAGGGAGGACGCACTAGGTCAAGCAGGAGTAAAGTGGGAAATGCAGTGGAAAAGTAGCTAGGATATTGTGAGTATCACGACTGTGCTGGGAAACACGTCCATGGTGGGTAGGGGTCATCACGGGCAAGGTAGATGGGAACGATCGAGGTGAGAAAATGAAAACAAAATTCACAATAACAGTGGGGATTTGAACTGAAAGTGGCACGACCGTGGTGGTTACCACGGCCGTGGTGAGGCAAGGGTGGCATGACTGTGGTGAAGCAAGGGTGGAACAGCCGTGGTGGTCACCACGATCATGGTGAGGCAAGGGTGGCACGTCTGTGATGGTTACCACAGCCTTGGTGGCATGGAGTTGACCTCACAGTGTTGGTTTGTATGCCATACAGTTGTGTAATGTTGCACGACCATGTTGGGTCATGGTAGCACAATCATGTTATGTTGCACAGCCATGTTGGGTCATGGTGGCACAGCCATGTGGTGTTGCACGGCCATGCTTCTCTCTCTATCAACACTTTGAGCTTGTACTTGGTTCATTCTTGGACATGTTTTCTTTAATTGATCTTTGGCCACTAGGGGTAGATTGAGGGAGTCTTGGACTTCACTTTGGGCTTCTTCAAGGGTAGAGAAACCCCATGGTCACTCCTTCTCTCTATCTTCTATCCAAGTGTGGTCCAAATACTTGAAAAATATGTAAATAATGTCCATAAGTAAATTTTACACACCTATGCATATTAGGAGAAATAACATGTAATCTAACAGGTATAGATGTGATTGAAATGCAATATGCGACAAGATGGAGCCCTAGAAAGGGTTGCATCAGGCATTCATTCATTATCCACGTGGATAGCTTCCCAGTCCAAATTTGGTTACTTTTTTTGGAGTTTCTTACTTTACACATGTAGAGCATTGCTTTACCTTGCAAACTACTACTTTTCGTGCATAAACAATTACATTTGTAGTAGCCATAACAAATATACATTTAAATATATATTCTAGAATTTTTAATGTGCATTCTACTCAGTTTTACTTGTTGACTCAAATAGTTACCTTTTTGTCCAACTAGTTACTATTCTGACCAAATTGTTAACTTTTGAGGTCATGGGTAGTGAATATCAAGTTACCCACACGGGTATTAAATATGTACTCTCTCTCTCTCTATCTCTCTCTCTCTCTCTATATATATATATATATATATAAACAAAGAAGGTTTTGCATGTTCGAGCCAGATGTTGTTTGTGCAACCCAATCCAAGTCCCCTTTATCATATCCATAATTATCATTTTTTTTTCAAATTCCATAGCTCAAATTTCTTTCCCTAAGTAGATTTATTCATTCCTTAACTGGAATACCCAATTCGTCCTTTTTGCTCCAATTAAGCTTTATTTAGATTTTCCATTCTTATATTTTTGTTTTCCTTATCTATGTGTTCGGCCCCATATTATTACAATAGACTTTGTATTGAGTTGTAAAGTCTTTTGGAGTCGTCTACTAATATCGAAATCCAATATCTTCAACTAGGAAATTGTGGTTACACTTTTTGCCCATGTTTAAGAGTGATCAACTTTGGCGTTGTTGTTAGGGATAAGGCAACAAGAAACCACTAAGAATTCAAATTTTCTTAGCCTTAGTCAGGTGCTATTTAGTTTAGAAATAAAGCTTAATTACACCCCTTCTCCATTCAATCACATTTTCCCTTCGATTTTACTTTCATTTCAATTCACTAACTTTGACTCATTTGATTCCTCTATGTAGCTAGTGTGGTTCATTAAATCCTGATTTTTTTTACAAAATTCCACCTTTCAATGAAGCAATGAATACTCAAGGTGGAGCATAGAAAGATCCACAAAATGGTCCATTTCTTGATCTTTGACCACAACACACCAATGAGAATAGGCAACCTATAGTGATTCCTCACTTATAGGTTGCCAATTTCTAAATGAAACTGACTTTCCTAAATGTTATTTAGCACCATACTTTTAGAGGAAATTATATAGAGGAAATTCCCTATCAATGCTTTTAAGAATATTTGTGACATGCTAAAGATCAATAGTATTCCACAGGAAGTCATATATTTCAAAGGTTTTTTGTTCTCTCTTAAAGACAAATCTCTTCTATGGTACCAAAGTTTGAAGGGAATCGATAGTTGGCAACAACTAGTTGAGGCCTATGTCAACAAGTTTTTCACAATAGAGAAGACTATCCTCTACAGGCACAAAATCATAAGTTTCATATAGATTCACTACAGCAAACATACTCATTAGTGGCCTTTCAGAAATTGCACTAAAAAAAGCCAGTAAACAGGTTTAGTGGCATTTGTTGACATTTAAAAAAATGCCTCTAGCACCAATGCCACTAGGAAGATAGTGGCTTAAGTTGTAAAAGCCACTAAAGGTTTGTCTTTAGTGGCTTCGAATAAATGCCACATAAAGTCCACTAAACCATCATTTGGCATTTATAGAAAAGCCACTATCCATCATTTGGCTTTTATACAAATGCCACTATTTTGTATAATGTTGTTGTATAAAATGGTTTTGATTGAATGTAGTGGCTTATGAAAAAAGCCACTAATGGCATACTAGTTCTGCATTACTAATTTTTTATGGATTTTAGTCAGTCAATTTTTAGTTCATGATCAAGTTTTCTAATTGAATGCCAATTGAAGACGAACACATTCCAAAAGTATTCAACTTTTTTATTTATAATCAAATGACAATTAAATGGGGAGGACATTTTATCTTGCCCCTTGTATTGAATACAACAGCATCACATATGACTATATATGGTACATATTGTAGACATGAACACTAACTGGATAACAACTAATTTTGCACTTGGAGACCCACCAAAGGAATACAAACTCATTTTCTTACAAAAACATGCAACTCCATTCTAGCATTCCAAGTAGTTTTGAGCTTCTATAGGAGTAGACCAGCTACACTGCAATGAAGGTTCATCCTTCTTCGCAGCTGCAGTGATAGCATTACGGCCATATGGTCATCAGATTCCTCAGTAGGTTCTTCCTTCTTCTCTTCCACCTTGGTAGCAGAAGCAGTGGGTGCAGCTGCATAGCCTGAAGTAGCAGCAGGGGAAGCAGCAACTGCAAACTTTCTAGGATCCTACAATGAAGTGAGCAAAATGTTGAGCACTTGCATGCAAATGTAAGACAAAAATACTTACAACACTAGCATGCTGTTAAGATGGTATCAGGGAAGATAGCACCATTACAAATTTACCAATAAGGTCATCTTCAGTAAGGTGAAGGACCTAAGGGCTGAATACAGATCCACTGTCATAAACTGACAGCACAACCAGTCCATATGAGAAGGGCTTGATGTCGAGCTTGGCAAGAAGGGCAGCCTCAGAAGAACCCACCTTCTCACCTTTCCTAATAAGTTCAACAATGGTAATAATTTCAACTGTACCATTCACATTATGTCAGCTGAATAGAGTTTGCCATGCAGCAAAGCCGTAGACATTCATCTAAGCACACAACTAAGCACATGATAGAAAGGGTGCAAAGCTGACAATCTTGACAATTATGTAAAAAGAAAAAGATGGTTATCAAACTCAATGTCATCCAGGGTTGTCATAAAACTATAGTCTATACATAATAAGTTGAAATATTTTTAGTAAGGTAAGAAATCATATAATGATTAATAAGAGCAGAACATGGTGAAGGCTTTCATGTTGTTATAGATAGAACTCCCTTCGCCAACTGCAATAACTATTGTACTGAAGTTATCATCAGCAAGAACCATGTCTGAAGCCTCCTTGGTAACCTGGACTGACACATAAAAAGAGAAGAAACAATCATTATCGATAATAATTACTAAAAGATAAGAAGATAGATATACAATTTGACATATAGCGAATATACTTACCTCAGTTCCAGCAATTCCCATGGCAATACCAATGTCTGCCATTTTCAGAGCAGATGCATCATTGAGACCATCACCAGTCATGGCAACCACCACATGTAATAAACAACTAATAGAAAAACATGCAAGTTGACTATGTAGATCAGTAGGAGGTTTTCAAGTCTTCAAATCTATACTAACATGGCCACCAGGAATAGATTCACTATCCCCTGATAAGCAAGAAGAGTTTCCAGAACAGATTCACTCTCCCCTTCAACTGGAAAAAAGCAAAGTGAAGTAGTGAAATATACCTTATCCAGGAATCCTTAAAACAACCAAAGCAAAACTAGAAACCAATGTTAGCTAGGCTGCAATACATCAAGAACATGTAAGCATGCACCATTTTGTTGGATTGCATGTAAGACCGGTTCCAGGGTGAGGAATCCCATCTTTGAGTCCTAACAACAACTCTGTTCTTGGAGATTAAAGGCCATTCACAAGAGCTGAGCAGAAGCCTTTCACAAGAGATGAGCTGACAATCTTAGCTCTCGAGAATGGCCTCTGATCTCCAAAAACTGGCCTTTTACGTTAGTGACATGTTGTTTGTTGTGGAAGGCACAAAATGCACAATTCTTCAGAGAAATATTGACTTAGTAAGCTATCATGCAACATGTGATCAAGTTATGAAAGAAAAATTTACAGAGAACTATTGACTTAGGAAGCAAAAAAAGACATTCACATTCAACAGGTCAAAACAAAACATGTTGTGAAAATGTCACATACAAGAAGGTAAGACACTTCTCATAGCTAAAAGCAAAATAGGATTGTCATTTGGCAACATTATCTACGATAATGGACATGAAACAACAGTATCTGGATCGTTATGTACTAATAAAAAAGTGGACCAAAGAAACACAAATATAGCTTTCATCTCTCTACACAGTATCCAAGAATGCAATTATCTATCTTTACACTTCATGACCTGCAACAAATGGAAATGACTTTAGATACTAGTTTTGTTTTCAATTATGTCATATTATAAGCAGTACTATATGATCACTTTGGCAATAAATGTGATTTCGACCATGCTATGACATTGCCAATAACTTCATCCATATATTGATATTGCTCAGAAGGTCTGACTAGAGGTTCGTTGGTCATCACCACAACCTCTACATAAACACCAACACATGATGAGCCTAAAATTGCACCTCCCACCATTTGCAAGGGGTCAACCTCATATACTCGACCGATTGCAACTTTATCATTTGCATCTGCGATACTCAGCACATACACTTCCTATAAACAAAATACAATTTAAATAAAAAATTTATATAAACGTAGAATCATGTGCAATTTACACAAATACAAACATACTTGTCCCTTATAAATTGTTGAATGGCTCATTTCGATCTGCACAATTATTTTATCTTTGTCATAAGGCCATTAAAATTCAACATGGAAAATAATTAATACCACACATCTCGTATAAAATGTATTCATACCTGGCCAGTGCGTACATGTTGTGCTGATTGATTGTTTCCTACTCTAGACAAGGCTAGTATCTGCTCTATTTTGCATTTTGTTCTTGAATTTTAGCTTCAAATTCCATTCGTTGTTGTTCAAGTTGATCCTGGAAATGCTTCCTTTGTGCTTCATCAGCTTCTCGGGATTTACGGTTCTTGCCCCAGATATCAGAAGGTGATGGTCCAAGTCCATAACCACGAACATATCCTGGTCTCTCTTCTCCCGTAACCTGCCTATAAATTTCAGCTGAAGTAACATCAGGTTGGTTTCTTCACATCTCGTCACCTACCTTAGAAAATTTTTCCTACACACAACAGAACATAGGAGATGAATTTTATACCAAACATATAAATGTTTCCATGTAGTAAATGTAACATAATACTATAGGATAGGAATCCTTGTACCAAAATTTTGGCAGATTCAATATCAACTATGCTCCCATCTTTTTTATGATGAGTTTTCTAAAAAAAACTCAATGGGATCAACTTCCTTGCCTATTTCCTTCTCCAACTGTATCATTCAAACAAGGTTATTGCTAACATCATTTAAACGGTTGTCTCCAAATTGTCCAATTGGATCATAATATTGACTAACTTACATCATGTTTCAGACAAGCAAATGACTTGGTTCTTGTTGTGTGGCTAACCTTTTGAAATTTTCTGCTTGTCTTGTTAGATATACACTTCCTCTATGAAAAAAAATTACAGTATTAGTGAAGAGGAGTGTTAGTGAAGAGGATTGTCAACATATCAGTAACAACAGAGCTAGCAGCAGTGTTAGTGAAGAGGATTGCATAAACATGAAACTCTGATTGCATACACCTACATTAAGGCAAGGCAAAAGGTGATCATCATTGTTAGTAAGTTGGACATCAGAATTTAAGAAGAACATACTACTTTAGATACTACTTTTAGATACCACTTTGGATAGGCTGCAATACATCGAAGGAGCTGATCAGAAAACCTTCTCTCTCAAGAATATGCGAGATAATCCAACATGCATAGAAGCATGTGTCTAAAATATGTCAGATACATTTCAGACAGTGGAAACTTCATACCAACGAAACAGGCATATATAAGTCAAATAATAACGACAAACTAAAATAAACATTGGTTGCTACTTTGTAATTTTCTCATTCAAAACTTTCATCCTCATCACTTTGATATACACTTTCGTCATCCTGCTGAATTTGGGATTGGTCTTTCTCAATTGTTGAACTATCAACAGTAATTCCTTCCATATCCAATCTAACTATGTCACAGTCTACATTTTCATCCTCTGTTGTCATTAATGGCCCATCTCTAGGTTCACCTTGCACATAAGCTTCAACAGTCTCACTATAAGATGGATCTTCCATGTTGAACGTATCTCATGGGGGAATCTTTACAGCAAAATGCCACCCTTTTGCAGTGACATGTTCTACATAAAATAATTGTCCAACTTTAGATGCCACTACATACGGTTCTCTAGTTGATTGAAGTCATCTCAAATTAACAAGAGTCAACCCATGTTCATCATGCTTGATTGTCCTCTTGGAGCAGATGTCCACCCAATCACACTTAAATAATGTCACCTTAAAGTGTTCATAATAATTGAGCACAATAACATCCTTCAAAACACCATAGTAGGTAACATCTCTAGTAATTGGATTGCGGTTAGTGGTTTTAGCATAACAATCAGTCTTAGCTACCAGAAAGACTCCACTATTTTGTGTTGTTAGATGTCGATCTTTTGCTTTGGTATGGAATCTGTGACCATTGACAATGTAGCCCTTGTACTTAACGGCCATTTGATGTGGACCTTGAGAAAGAAACTTGATTTTATCATCCACCATCTATGTTCTTAGGAGTGTCTCAATCTAACACAAGAAAAGTTTATTAGTATTTTATCTTGAAGCATAACAAATTTAATTATGACAAATTAACTTACACCTTCCTTAAACCATCCATCAAATGAGTTACTATGTATTCTTTGTACCTCCTTTAAGGACTTATGAGGATGTTTTAGCCTAATGATATCATAGTGCTTCCTGAAAACAAAATATGTGCAATATTTAATTGGAATATGTAATAATATTTTAATCATAGAAGACAATTGTCACTAACTTACTTAATGTAGGGTTCAACTGCGTCACAATTGAATAGTACATGCTTATGGGCTTGTTGCAATGTATGTTCGTCCAAGACACATGCTATCATTTTACCAACACCATGACCAACTGTCGAGAAAATCGACCCATCATCACTTTCATGTGTTGGCTCGTTTTCCAAATTTATTTCATCAATATCATTTCTATTTGGCCGATTTAATTTTGTTTCAACTCCATCCAAGTATCTTGAACAAAAAGTAAGATACTCTTCAGCTATATATCCTTCTTCTATTGATCCTTCTAGATATCTTTTATTATGAACATATCCTTTTAAGGTCTACAGATACCTGATAACAAAGTTGGCGAAAATATTATGACAAATTAAATTCCAATAGGTGAAGTCATCACGACGTATGAAAAGTTACCTTTCAATTGGATACATCCAACGATACTGAACAGGGCTGGCTATCTTAGCTTAAAAAATGAGATGGACTGATAGATGCACCATTATGTCAAAAAACATGGAGGGAAAATCTTCTCCATCTCACAAAGTGTCACAACTATTGAATTTTCCAATGCAGCAAAATCATTTGGATCTATGACTTTAGTGCACAACCTCTGAAAATAGTGACAAAGATTAATAATACATGACTTAGCATTCTTACTGGGCAAAGACACAGTGATAGCTAATGGTAGAAGTTGTTGCATCAACATGTGATAATCGTGACTTTTCATTGGTAGCATCTTCTGATCCGTCGGCCGTCCACATCTAGATATATTATATGCATACCCATCTGGAACTTTGACATATTTTAGGAGGTTGCAAAATGATATTTTTTCTTCTTTTCTCATTGTATAGCAAGCTAGAGGTAGTATGGAATGTGTGCCAACAGTTTGTGGATGAAGCGGAAATCTAATTCCCATATCCTCCAAATCCTTCCTTGCATTCAAGTTGTCCTTACTTTTATCCTTCAGACCTAGCAATGTTCCAACAATACTCTCACATATATTCTTCTAAATGTGCATGACATCCAGATTGTGCCTTACAATGTTACATTTCCAATATGGTAGCTCGAAGAATATGCTTTTCCTATCCCAATTGTGTGTTGAATCTTTACCTCTCAGCCTTTTCTTACCAATTACAGTGCTCCCACCATCCAATTGTGACAAGATTTTAGCTCCAGAAGGAGGTTTAGGTGGACTCCTAAATTCTTGCTCACTGTCAAATGACCTAGCTTCTTTCCAGAATCTGTGGCCAACTGGAAAAAACCTACAATGTCCTCTGTAACAAACTTTACGGCTATGTGGCAACTAATGTGAGATAGTATCTTTATTACAATAAGGACATGCTTTGTAGCCTTTAGTACTCCAACCAGATAGATGTGCATATACTGGAAAATCACTAATAGTCCATAATAAAGAAGCACACATCTGAAAGAATTCCTTGGCTCTAGCGTCATATGTTTGTACACCAGTACTCCATAGTTCTTTCAACTCATCAATCAATGAATGCAAGTAAACATCTATATTTTGTGGCGAAGATGGTCCAGAAATTAGTAGGGACAACATAAAATATTGTTGCTTCATACACAACTAAGGAGGTAAATTATATGGAATAATTACAACAGGACATGTACTATGAGAATTACTCATTGTCCCAAAAGGATCAAATCCGTCAGTGGCAAGTCCCAATCAAATATTTCTAGCGTTTGCAGAAAATTCTAGATGCATAACATCAAATGTTTTCCATGCAGGTGAATCTACCGGGTGTCTTAACTTGTCATCTTTTTCATATTCTTCTGCATGCAACTTCATTAAGGAAGAGGTTTTTGATGACATGAACAACCTCCTCAGCCGTGGTATAAGTGGAAAGTGTCTGAGCACTTTGGTAGGTGTTCTTCTGGGTTTGTTTACTAGCTCCTCATCATCATCATCTGGTGTTGAAGTCGTTAGCCATCTTGATTCTCCACATGTATCACAAACGTCTTTATCAGCAGACTCCTTCAAAAATAGCATGCAACCATTTCGACAAACATGAATCTTCACATAATGTAATCCCAACTCCTTTATTGTCTTTTTCATCTCATAAAAGGAATTAGGTAATTGTTCTCCTTCTGGTAGCATTTTTTTAAAGAACTTAAGAAACACAGATGATACTTTCTTACTCAAGGCATTAAGACAAACCAGGTGATAGAATTCTAGGATGCAAGCAAGTTTGGTAAGTTTCTTACACCCTGGATATAATTTTGTCTCAGAATCCTTTAACAAGATATAAAATTTGTCAGCATTTAAATGTTGATTAGTAGTCGACTGTACTCCTTCCATATTTTCATCTTCACTAAAACTCAGAAAAACATCATGCAACATATCTTGTAAATTTTCATCATCTAGACAATCACCCTGATTAGTTGGAGCATCCATTTCAACATCGACATCTTCTCCATGAAAAGCCCAAGAAATATAGCTTTGTAAGAAGCCATTCCACAATAGATGACTCAATGCAGTCTGTCTGGTGACCTAGTATACATTAGTGCACTTTCTACAAGGGCATACAATCTTGTCTCCAATCGCTGAATGTTGAAAAGTGAAATCTAAAAAGTTGGATACTCCACATAGGTATTTACTACTCGTTCGGTCATCCTCTTCTATCCAAGACTTATCCATTCTACAAAAATAGTAAAAAATATAACATCAAGAATTGTGACACCCGTTTGACTGGTGAATTGTGACAAATACTGTAAAAAATACATTTATTGGTGATTTCCTTATTTAAAAATAACAAAATTTCATTCTACCAAAATAGTAAAAAATACATTTATTGGTAATTTCCTTATTTAAAAGTAACAAAATTTCATCAAGAATTGAGACACCCGTTTGACTGGTGACTTGGTCGTTTTGTTGATGATGTTGTGTCACAGAGGGAGTCCCTCGTAGATGTATCCAATTAGCATGTTCAGAAGCTAGACCTGGTCCTCTCGGTCAATTAGCATGTTCTGAATCCATAGAAGCCAATTGGTTGTGGATACCTAAAAGTGTATTTGCCATCATACTGAATGTCGATTACAGTTGTCAAGGTTCCATACTTTATAGTCACTTGACCAGCCGTGTAGCGTCTTCCGTTCAAATGGCACCACTGTCTAGTAATGGTGAGTTGTGCTAGTGTACAATGGTCTAGGGTGATGTCCAGCTGTTCTGTTTCAGGGAAAAGGACAGGGGGGTCGAGGCCCAGACCATAGTGATTGTTGTGGGTGGAAAGAGACTGCAAAATATTAGTACTAACAATTGTAAGTATATATAACGATGTTATATATTTTCAATAAGTATATATAACGATGTTACATATTTTTAGAGACAACTTGAGAAATACAAATCAGACTTAGATGGAAAGTAAGACGAGTGTCATTATACCAACAATTATCATAGACTACATTATGAATTATTATGTCTATTTTAAGGAGATCACTTATGAATTATTATGTCTACATTATGCTTTTCAATTATACTGATCGCTGCATTTCACATCACCTGGTTTCTCAAACGATTTTGTGGGAAGACCATGTAAACATCGAATAGAAAATACCAATCCACCATCTTAATAGGGAACTGATTAATTACATGTGATGTTTACATGAACTCTATAAGTCATATTATGTTAACATCTTCGAAGTACTATAGTTTCTTCATTCTTATCTTTCTTCAAAATTATAACACTACAGATAAAAAGTACTAATAATGTATGTAGAACAAAAGTCGGATCCAAGGCAAATACCTTTTAAGTATTGTCAATTGAAATGGCTGGAAATAAGAGTGGACTACTATTGGTAAACAAGTTATTAGTCGGAATATGTTTTTTTATTCCTGCTGCAAGGTTTCCCATTAATATATATTGATGATTTAGGATAACCTATAGATGAACAACAAATTCCAAGTGGCATGGCATTCGATACTTACAGATGTTTTGTCCAAGCATGAGAATTGTTGACACTTTACATGCCTATTAGCCACCGGTCACGAAAGAGACCTTGAAGGAGGTACGTAAGCTACATCTTAGTTAACAAAATAGGGTGCAGTGATGGTTACCTGAAGAGGATTTATCAGAGTCCCTCACTCAAGCTCGCTGATGCCGGAGGGGCAGATTGAGTCTGCGGCGGTGCTTTGGCTGGGCTTGGTCCACCAAGGCGGATGATGAAGAATGAACGGTGCCTGAGTATGCTCAGGTTGGGCTCGGTTCAAATAGGCGGAGGAGGAAGAACAAATGTTCGCAATCACAGGCAAGGTGTCACTGCGGCACCGGCAACTTGGCACTCCATAGCCAGCAACTATTGGTTCCACAGACAGCAATTGGCGAACAGTAGGCGCCACTAGTCTCTCCCAGTCTGCAGACGATCACGAGCCACCAACGGACCTAGGGCACGATGGGCCAGGGAGCGAGGAAGTCACGTAGGGAGAGAGGGGGAGATCAAAAACGTCGGGCTGAATGAGCGGAGAGTGCAGCACGAAGGGAAAATTTAATTTGGAGTGGGAAGTCAAAATATTTCCTAATTTGGTATGGCAATTTAAGATTGCCACTAATTAGAAATAAAAATGCCTTTAATGTTATGTCCTTTTTAGAAATCCTATAATAGGTGGTTCAGCGTCATTTTAATTAAAATGCATGTATATTAGAAAGATAGAGGCTTTTTTTTATAAATGCCACTTAAATAAATGCCACTAATGGGCAGTTTTGCTGTAGTGATTCCAAAGAAATTTGTATAAAACATGGGGACAATATCAAGAATAACTGAGGGACTACCCTCACAAAAACTTCAAAGATAGCTACCTAGTCACCACTTTCTATAATGGGCTCACCTTAGGTGAGAGATCATATCTTAATGAATTTGGAAGAACATTATTGATGGGAACAATGTTAAACAACCCAAGGATATTATCACTAATATAGTGTCACTGCAAGAAGAGATTTCTTGATTATAACCAAAGAGTAATTAATAATTCCTACATCAGAAAAAATAAGATGCCCTAGATGCAAAGCTTTATAAATTAGCCACAAATATCCACACTCTAAAGGGAATTAATTCTAAAGAAAGGCTTCAAAAAAAAAGTATGAACTATGCCACGTGTGGAGAGAGTGTACATGGTGTCAATAATTGCATATACACTAATGGAATAAAAGACTATTTGACTGGACTTATATAAATGTCTCATACACAAATTACAAAAGTCCATATCACCTAGTTTTTCCTATGGCAACACTTCTGTGGTTGAAAATTCTCATCAACTAAATCAACCATCTCACATCATGGTAATAGGTCAAGTTGTGGGAAGAGGAAAACTCACCAAGTTCTCAGCAAAACAACACCTCTAAAAATAGCTCGTCCAATTAATAAGGACTTTTCAATGGGATGCCAAGTGGAAGCTTCATTCATAAATAATAAAAATCTATAAATCAACTCCAATTTGTCACTAAATTCATGGGATAGTTCTTATTGAGAAACACCGATCTTATGGCTGGTATAAAGTCACAAATTGGGACTATAAACAATACATCAGTGATTTGCAGCAACATAATAGAAAGATCGACCAATAGTTGGCTTCCATAGATGCCTCTATAAAAAACACTACTAGTTAATTTCTCCAGCACTTAACAAAATCCAATAAACCATGAGAATGTGAAGATGTCGACGTTGAGGTATGGCACTACCTTGAACACACCGACTCCACCGCCAACACAACCTATTATTGTAGATAAGGATGAACCTGAAAGAGAGATTCCTAAAGCAAGAAAGGTTTTGCAAAGAACTATCAAGGTGGATCCTTGAAGGAATAATACTAAGCACCATTCCAAGATACCTTTTCCTCACAAGTTCATTAAGGTTCAAACTAAGAAAAGATATACCAAATACAATGAAACTATTAAGAATATTCATTTCGATATACCTCTTCCAGATACCACTGATGAGATGCCTACTTATGCCAACTTTTTGAAAGATCTCATCACTAAGAAAAGGAATATAGGTGAATTACTGTCTAATTGTTTGGTAAGGATGGTCACTGATTTTTTTCAATCTAACACGCCAACCAAGAAAAAGGGATCACAATACTTTTACCATCCCTTTTCTGCTAAGGGATATTGGGGAAAGAAATGGTCTAGATAATTTAAGTGCAAGAATTAGTCTTATGCCACATTCTTTATCAATATGGTTAGGACTAACATACATAGTTCCATCACAAATGAGTATACAACTAGTTCATAATTCTTACACCAGACCTGTTGGGATAGTTGAAGATGTCTAAATCTAAACTAGAAATTTCTCTATTCCCCGTGATATTATAATTATCAATGTCACTGAAGATACCATGTTCCTGATGATATTTGGAAGACCTTTTCTTTCTACTACACATGTAGTGATTGATGTCAGATATGGGATGATTACCATTACAGTCAAAATGAGAACATAGACTTCAATGTACTAGACCACATGAAAGGACCATCCTCTATTGAAATTAGTTTTTTTTGCTGATTTTTGCAAACAATCAACAACAAAGATCTAGGAGCATCATGCTAATGTGCACCCCTTATAAGATCCCTTAGAAATCCAAATTTTGGGACTATCCAAAAGTATAAAAAAGCATGCCCTACCTAGAAGCAGTAGAAGAGAAGAGGAAAATCAATAGGAAACTATTGAATCAACCAAGTGTATGTCTCTATAGAGAAAACCAAAAGATATTTCTACACCAAAGCCCCTTACTAAACTGTAGCCCCTCCCTGGAGGCTTGAAATATTAATTCCTAGATGATGAGAGGAGGAATGTTGGGATAATAAATTTTGATTTTCTGTCTGACCACCAGGAACAACTTATTACTGAACTCAAACTTCAAAGGAAAGCTCTTGGATATTCCATAGCTTATACTAGGGGAATCAATCCCACTATTTGCACGCACAAAATAAATTTAGAGGACAATACCAGACTACATGTATATGATTAAAGAAATCTGAATGGTAAGATGCATGAAGTTGTGCGCAAAGAAGTTATTAAGCATAGACACCAAATCTTCTACACCATTAGCGATCAAAATAGGGTGAGCCTAGTTCATATTGTACAAAAGAAAGGAGGGATGACCATCACTAAAAGAAGTGATGGAAAGGAATTAGCAATAAGCACAATCATCGACTGGAAAATGTGTATCGACTACAAAATGCTAAATGTCACCACAAGGAAAGACCATTCTCCTTTGCTATTTATTGATACATTCCTAGAATGTCTAGAAAACCACTCTCACTTGTTCTATTGATATGGTCATTTTGGCTTTTACCAAGGCCTTATCCATCTGTATGACTAAGAGATAACAATATTTCTAGGTCTCTATGGCACCTATACTTTTTTCCAAAAGCTGTTTGGGACATTGTGATGCTCTAACCACCTTTCAAAGGTGCATGTCCTCCATCTTCACTGACTTCATGAAAGATATCATGAAAGTATTCATGGATGAATTCTCTATTTGTGGGTCTTTTGTTGAAGACTTTCTAAGAAATTTATTTTTTGTATTGCAAGGGTGTGAGCATAAGAAACTCATTTAAATTGCGAGAAGTTTCATTTTATGGTCTAAGAAGGTATTGTACTAGGGCACAATGTGTTTGAAGCATGTATTAGAATTTTTCAACTATGAGAACCAAAAACTATTCTACACCAAATCCAAAATCAAACAACTACTCCGCCAAACCTAAGACTCTACTTAAACCCTAAGACATACCCACTCTATGTAATCTACAACCCGTTTGATGCCAATTGTACCAATAGTTACAAAAGAGACACTCACTATCATTATATGAAACTTTGAATATAGTGATTGTGAGGATCCAATGGAGCCTTTCTCTGAGATTCCTCCACATACACATCCACCTCCATTGTGGATTCCCTCCATAAAGAAACATGTTTCGTTTGCTATTTGTCATGCAAAAAAGGCACGTGTGGAGGATTTACAGGGAAAAACTACAAAGGCAACTCCTCCCTCTCCTATTCCTACTATTGTGACTATTTTACTAGTGTAGTCCTCTTGTCCCTACATCACCCATCCAAGAACTTCACGACATTCCACGAAGTGCACCATGACAATAACAACCTCAAGCGTGCCTTTATATGTCATGTGTTGGCCCACATGGAGAGCCATCTTCCCCACCACCATCCTCCCATCACTCTTCAGATGACCATCACCATGAAACTCTTGACGGAGCATTTGGTCATTCCTTTGATCAAATTCGCAAGGTAACTGAGCATAACACCAATGATATTGATAAACTAATGAAAACATGTTTGCCTTATTTGCACATGTTGTGAAGCTCACAAATGCGGTAAATAAGTTTTAACACCTTCTTCAACAAGTAGTGGGTCTGTAACATAAGATTGATTCTTTGTCTACTCACCCCTAGCAAATGGTAGCAATGTTGGCAATATAGATAAAGATTCATTTATTTTGGAAATGCAAAGAAGATGCCTTCCTATAGAAAACAAAATGACGTGCTATAAGGAAGCAACACATAAATGAAGAAGGAATCTTTATGTGTCCTTTTTATGTTATCCTAGACTTCATTTATTGTAAACAATACTAGTAAGAAATGAGATAAATGACTATAAATTTCCACAAAATATTCAAAAAGAACTTCTAGTCCTTCTGTCTCTCATGTAACGAAGACTCTCATGACCCACAATGGTCAAAATGATGTTGCCTTCACTACATGTGTTATTCCCAAGAATATACAATTAGTTGCTCTACCTCAAATCCTTCCAGTGAATTTTATGTGAGGGATTTGTGCTCCTCTCAAACCACCATGTGTCAGCCCATCTAAGGACAATCATGTACACCCATGGGAGAATATCCTGTCAATATCCTCAATGATGAAGTACCTCTTTCCCATGCTACTTTTAATGATTAATTTTGAATAGAAATCTCACTGTGATTGGTATAAATAATCTTAAATGAGAACAATAGTCCTATACAACAACTTTCCAAAAACATAACATTTCTCACATGGACATGTCTTTAAGCCTAAATGAGGGAGACTTGGAACTTCAATCAGATGTTGATAGATTGTTGGATGACGACCACGCTTCCTTTGATGAAGATAATAGAGATTTGTCAACTGTTCTATCTAATGTTTGTCCATGACCTCCCAATCCTATCTTACTGGAACAACCATTGCCTCTTCCACCTCAACTCCCTTATAAAAATGAAGCATTTGGACTTGGATTGCCAATAAGGATGCAAGTTAGAGAAGTTGACCTAAGTGTTACACATTGTCCATATTTTGATAATGAATTTACCATTCCATTTGTATATATTAAATATGTCTACTTGAGATTGATTTCAGGCATTAGGTACATGAAAATGATCAAATTCATGAAGCTCTCGCTTGATCTAGTTCAAGTCAAAAGCAATTCAAATGCACTTTTGTGGAAAACACCCTAAAACCCCTATAATGATTTTTGTAATCATTTGTATTGATGTAATGACTTGTAAATTTAATGACAATCAAAGATGAGACAAAATTAGGATCACTTAATCTGAATGATTAATCAATTTAATGACATTTTCCAATTTCATTATAGGGACTTTTTTGACTGAGTTTTACTTGTGACAAACTCGACCGATCCCCATACTGAATTTTAAGAAAGATCAGGTTCAGTCAAATTGCACACTCATATAACTCGACTAATCCTTTCATTGAGAAAAATTGATTTAATTGTTTGGTCGAGTTTTATCCAGCATAAACTTGAGGATGGGTCAAATCAGCTTTATCTCATAGTGCAATCAGTCGAGTTACCTTTATTAAAACTTGACTAAATGCACATTACAAAATGTGTAGAAAAAGTGATTCTACATGTTGGGATGTTGCAACCATAAAAAATATATCTGTTGCAACACCCAAAAAGACAAGAATTTGTTCCTAAGTCTTCCTAGAAACTAGTGGACACCCCCAACTATAAATAGGACCTCTTGGAGTTCACGCCAAGGCTGCTCTTTCATTCTATTCAATCTCCTAGCTATAATTGAGTGTATCAAGTCCACTAGAGCCCCTTTCTCTCTCTTGTTTATAAAGGAAAACGTCCATATGAGTGAGATAGGATGTATTTGAGAGAGATAATCCATTGTACTTGTGTAAAGCTCTCAAAGCTCCCTTTTCCAACCCCTTTGTTCAAGTGCTTTTTTGGTGAAAGCTTCTCCAAGTGAAGGAGAAGGTGCAAGGTTCTTCAAGGTGTAGAAGAAGGAGAAAAAATCTTCTCTGAGTGAAGGAGGAGGACAAGGATGAAGATCCAAGAGTGGAGTGGGTAAATCCTTTAAGGCAAAAGACTCGATTCAAAGAGGGTATCTTCTTGACAAAGGTGTCCAACTACTTGCAAGAGTGGGCAAGACCTTGGTCAGGCAGAAGACTCTATCTCTTGGATAGGTAAGTCCTTGGTTGTAAGGCTATGGACTCCCTTGACCTCAAAAGGAAGCTGGGTATCCTTTTCTTTGAAAAGGAAGGTCAATTGTATGTCTTATCATGGAATATAAGTATACATAGGTTATAAAATCCTAGGGCTTGACCTATCTAAGTAGTGGATTGACTCTCTCCTAGTTTGGAGAGTGGAACCACTCTAAATATCTTGTTCTAGTACTTGTTTCAATCTCTCTCATCCTTGCTATGCATGTTTAGAGTGTCATCAAATTCACTACTTGAAATTTTGCCTAGTTGAAGTAACTTGAAGGTATAAAAAAATTTGTGCAAGTGTTCTTAGATCTATTTAGCCCCCTCTAGAGCCCATTTGATCCAACAAGTGTATTAGATCCATGATCTTTTCTAACAAGATCTCCTACGAGACGAGAAGATGGACAAAAACCTACTTGGGCCTCTCAACATAGAAGGTGGTTTTCTATGAGACCCCCAATCCTCAATGGCACAAACTTCCTCTATTGGAAATGGAAGATGCACCACCTTTAAGGGTGAGCTATGACATGTGGAGAGTAGTCATCCTTCCATGCAAGAAGCCGACCTGTGATGTAGCTACTTGGGATGAAGCTACACTTAAGAAGGCACAGTTGAATGCCAAAGCAATAAGAATCATCTATGTTTCCCTCCCTCCCTTTGAGTTCAACCTGATCTCATCTTGGGACAGATCCCATGAAATTTCTAACAAGTTATGCATTACCTATGAAGGCAACAACAAGTCAAGGAGTCAAAGATCTACATGCTCAATGGATTTTCTTGAAACTTTAAGATGGGTAAGAAAGAAATAGTGGTCAAGATGTACACAAGGATCTACACCATCATTAATGGGATTGCTTCCTTGGGCCACACCTTGGATAGAGGGACAATCAACTCCAAGATCCTAAGGTCTCTTCCCAAGAGATGGGAACCCAAGGTGACTTCCATTGAAGAAGTTAGAAGCCTTAGTGACTTAGCTACAAAGGATTTCATTGGCAACCTTCAAGCTCATGAACCAAGACTTGATTAGAATGAAGAAGATGACAAGCAAGAGGAGAAGGAATAAAAGAAGATCAAAGACAATGCCTTAAAAGCTCAAGTGGAGGCAATGATTCTCCAACAACAACTTGCTTGACGATCATCTCCTCTCTCCTCAAGTGAAGATGATGACCCTAGTGGTCATGAAGCAAACTACTCCAAGGAAAGCACTTCAAGGGAAAGTATTCCTCATATTTTACTCCTAGATGTTATGAATGTGGTCAAAAGGGGCATTACAAGAATGATTGCCCCAAGGAAAAGAAGGCCTATACCAAGAGCAAACACAAGAAGAGAGAAGAGTACAAGAAGTATGGGAAGTACAAGAAAAAAGATAAGGACAGATGGAGAAAGGGTGTATCTCATGCGGCTTGGAAGGAATCCTCCTCTAGTGATTGTATGTCAAATGAAGGTGAATGCCATCTTGCACTCATGGCCTCTAATGATGAACACATTGGTGAGGTAAGTGAGGTAATCTTGCATGAGTTATCCAAAGAAACTTTTATTGATATGTTAAATGCTTCACATTCGTATTATTCCGAATGTAAATCTAAGAAGAAGAGGTTAAGGAAGATCATAGATGATTTGTATGCCATGATTGAATTTCAGGAGGAAAATGAAATATTTCATCTTCACAACATTGATTCTTTGCAAAGCCAATTTCTTGAAATTAAGCTCCAATAAAATGGAGTTGAAGTAGAGAGTGGTGTCTATCTTAAGAGCATAGAGAAACTCAAGGATGAAAACCAAAATCTACTCAACGAACCTGTCTTGATTAGAACCGATAATTATAAGCTTGTTACTAAATGCAATGGTCTTAGACATGCTTATCATGCTATTAAAGATGAGAATATGATTTATTTTGAAGAGCTTGTTATGCTTAGAACTGAAAATGCTAGATTGCTTGCTCATGTTAATTATCTTTCATCTAGACCTTTATTGCCAAGTAATGAAGTTTCTAGTCTTACTTTAGAAAAAGATTCTTATCTTACTAAAGCCCTCTATTTGGAGGATGACTTACTTCATGCACAAGATGATCTTGCTAGATTATCTTCTACTATCATTACTCTTAGTGATGATAATCACAAACTTAGAGCTTCCTTGTAGAAATTTCTTATAGGGAAAAAGTCCCTCAATGAATTTCTAGATCACTCTACCAAACAATATGGTACTAGTGGCTTGGGATATGTAGGGAGAGCTCCAAAGAGCAAGGGCAAGGCTAAGGGTAAGAAAAAGAGCAAGAAATCTCCTTTCTTCCATGGAGACTCATTTGACTCTAAGAGCCCTATGGTCTGTGTATATTGCAAGAGTGATGACCATTACTCTAATTATTGTCCTTATAGAGATAAGGGGACCAACCCAATGATGAAATGTGTCATGATGCCTCGAAGCGCCACAAAGCAAGATTACTCAAAACAAAGCATGGAACTAATACTAATCAACCATGTTAGCAGAAAACATAGGAAATTAAAATTGATATCACATAGGCACCAAAGCTAGAATTTATCACATTTGAGTCCACAAAAGCCACCTATCATAGCTTATGCCAAAGGATTATTACATATCACTATTCACTGGCTCACTGGCCACAACCTGTACATATGATAACTTATTCATATACGTGCATTCCATATTTGTACAACAAGGCATATAGACAAAACTTCATCTCGATATACAAACCCCAAAAACTCCCCAAGAACCTGAGAGTAGATGGAAAACACATAGGACTCTACTACAAAACACAAGCAACACATCCAACGTTTAAACAACTACTGCTCCTTTTACTACTCATCCTCAACCACATGATATCTACCTTGTCATGTACGACCACCTAAAAGATGTAGAAACCCACGGGGTGAGACCAAACGTCCCAAGGAGAGATATAACTCTCCCCCGACATCTATTATTAGAACATGTAATTAAAGAAGATAGATAACATACTTATTAGGTTGATCAGATTCAACTAAATGATATGTATTAAATTGGTAAAATAGACAAAGCTAAATACGAAGTTACCACTGAGCAGTAAAACAATTTAATTTATAAGAAGGAATGTGAAGATCATTTAAAAGAGTTTATTTCTCTTACTTTAATATAATTCAAGAAATTAGTACAAGGATAAGGCAAAGGGGTCATTCACTATGAATCATATTTGACCCTAAGCAGATTTACTACATGACTGTATTATGCACTTTATTATGCCCTGAGGATTTGAGTCATACCACCCAAATCCATCCAACTACTGTGAAGTCAAAATTGGTGCCATATAAGAACAATGGAAGATCCAGAATCCATGATCTTCTCCTACACTACTCGATCAGTTCGAGTCTGCACCACAATGACATATAACCAAACTGCAAAAGATATCAAATTATATGTTGGTATGTATGCCCTGAGAGCCAATCATAGGATGATTGGATTGGGATACATTATGATTGATTTGATAAATATCAAAGGCAAACTTCCAATTTATTCTGGTTCAATCAGTTATGAGATAATGATAGAACAAAATCAATGTCTAGAGAATGATAGTACTCAATGACGTATGTCTTCGGGTTGAGGACCTCAAGAATGAGATCATACGGATGCTAAGAGTTTGTACATTCTTGTTGTGTCCCTAGTCAGATGTCATTGTGGAAGGTTGATAGACAACAATGAAAAATCAAGACTAGAGTGTGTGTTGGTTGATGAAAGAGTCTTGTTTGTCATGATATGTGATAACAAACCAAGAACATAGATACATGTTAGAGAATAGTGTATCAGACAAACCCACCATGAGAGTGACACATGGAACCATGACATGGTAGTCACAGTCAGCTCTCATAGTGATGGTGGTGATTGTGATTCTAAGATATAAAATCACTACACTCATCACATATCATTGGGTACACTTTGACATCATCAAACATAGTCCTGAAATATGGAATGTTATAAAGGTGATGGTTGGGTGACTTTGACACATGGGGTTTTGACTACGAGTGATAGATATGGGATTTTTCCCTTCTAAGGGAGTATGATGTCGATGGCCACATGATAAGAAAGACTGTTAAAGGCATGCACATGCATGTTTGAATCAATATGTGATATTAATGGCATATAGATATCTCAGATAGTCTGCTTTGAATTAAGGAACATGAGTGAATGTTGAAAGCATGACAGTTCCATGCCTTGAGGTCATTCAGGATATCAGAGATAAAGGAATCATACATTCACTGGAACACCAATCATAGGCTGTAGGATTGAAAGTTGTTCTCCAACTTTCCCTTTCACTTGGGTAGCACTATGTGCGACTAGGCACCGTTCTTTGCTTGTAATGTCATAAGCTAGTTATGGACATTCACTGCCAATGTGAAATGGGACCTACAGGGTCACACACAAAGGATTAACCTAGAAGAGGATTTTATCCATGAATGATGTTTGGATTGATTACTAAAGGTGTTTAGGTACTCGATAAAACATTCAATCAATTGACTTGACTCAGAATCATCAAGTTCAAGTGTTGAACTAACTAATTTGAGTGTTAGATTGATTGAGAACTTCATTGATCGTGTTCTGTACAATCTAGACCACCAACCGACCAGTTCACTGGTGAACTGATCAACTCATGGCCAGTGAGACGACCGGTTCACTTAGTGAATTGATCGGGTTGACTGGACTAAATGAGCAAGGTTGGGTTTCCCCGATTTATGAGAAAAGATTTTCGTTTGACTTATACAATTTGATTGGGACAAGAATTGATCTTTGCATTGATTAGAAACAAACAAGGAAAGTCTGGGATGCAAACTGACCAGTTCACTAAGTGAACTGACTGACTCACACTCCCAACTTACTGGGTCATTTGTGAAATGACCGGTTTGGCTTCCACAATGCAATCAGTTCATGGAAATTCTGGACCCTTCTACTCCCACTTTGATCCCGCATTGCCTGGGGCTGAGAACCTTGACCCTAACCCCTCCTATATATAGAGGGGTACTGGGGGCTTATCAGATAACACAACTCAGAACATTAGTTGATGTGCAAAGTTATTATCCTCTCTGGTTGTGGTAATCGAGAGAGACCAAGCAAGTTCTACCCATCTAGGGAGGAACAGTGAGGGAAAGACAACTGTAGGATAGCAATTGGTTGTGGGAGAATGTGTCGGTGACTAGTACACTGATAGAAGGGGACGACTCCTTGTAGTGTCATATAGGAAAAGATGACTAGAGTTCTCGGTGGTCTGTGTGGACTATCTATAGAGGTGGGAGACTTCTTCCGCTCAGGAGTACGACTGTCAACCACAGTCTGAGTCAAGACCAAGAGCTGCACAGACGTCGTCGAAGACAGGTGGGTGAAGACTGCACTTGTTGTGAGGCATTATCGTTTAGCAAACCTCAGGTGCAGGTATGACTCACTAAAACCATCCTTCCTATTTCATAGTCGTGGATGCGATTTGAGGTTATGGTTTTGTGGTGAGAGAAATTTTTTTTGTTTCTGCTGCCTTCTCCCTCACCTAAAACCCAACAGTGGTATCAGAGTGAGGTTAATGTGTTGTAAAATAGGATTAATTGATATGATCAGTTTTCGGTTTTACCATCTTTTATTTATTGCATACGATGCGAAAATTTAAAGGACTGATCTAAATATCTAATTAATTCCACATGATCTCAAACTAATATATACATATATGATATGGTATATATATGCAAACAATACACATCACTCAAAAAAGTTTTCATGGTGGATGTATAGCGTGGTTATGTCCTATAAACCCCTATGTTTGTGCTTGGTTGGTTGTGGTTGTTTGTTCTTGGTCTATGCACCGCACCGAGCCTTCTTCTTCTTCTTTTCTTGATGTAAGTCGAGATAACTCAAGATTCTCTTCTACCTTTGCTCGACCCGAATGTAACTCGGGGTTTCCCAATGAGATATGTAAAATTATGATAGTTTTTTTCCTATGATGTTGAAGACTGGTAGGTGCCCAGATGAGCGGTAGGATGTAAGAGATGACTGACTGGAGGAGACAACCGATCGGCTAGTGGAACAAGATAATCATTTGATGGTGCCGCTAGTGTCCTGATGAGGAGAAAGATGACCTGATGAATTGACCGTCGGGAGGAGCCAGACGATCAGTTGGAGATAACCAATTGACCGGCCAGGAGGTGAGACAATCAGTCGTGTGATGAGCTGATCAAACCCGGAACGGCCTAAGTACAAGATCTTCATCAACAACATGTTACATGTGACGTAGACCTAGATGACTGTAAATCCTTGTGGCTCAAGGAATTACAATAGAATGGCCATAATCATTGCTTTATCATTGTTACATGTTTTTATACTGTGGGATATAGCATGTATATGATACATACTATATATGTGGTGATTGGATACTTATATGCATATATAAGCATATTAAAACCCCTCAACAAAATATTAAGTTTAAGATGCCTTCCAAAAGCAACACACATGAAAAACTTGATCGACCAAGTGTGGGAATGCCCTAGCATGGTGCACTGTCAATCTCGTGGAAGTGTGATGGTAAATATGTGGGTCTGCCCTAGCAGGGTGCAATTCATTGTGTTGGCATTTGGGTTGGTCTTAACAAGGTGTCCTTGATCGGATCAAGCACCTTGAGGCATAGAGATGAACATGGCAAGGAGTTGTGCATGATATCTATCCAAGAGTTGCATATCATGCAATTGGTAAGTGTTACCTACCTTAATAATTGATTATGGACGTTGGTGTTGGCCGGGTAATATTTCAATTGTTTTGGATCTTGCCTCACTAGAAGGTTGTACGCTGCAATCTTTTGAATTGATGGTGAGGGCTATCAATTTGAACAAAATAGTGGGAGTGATAATTAATTAAAGGCCTAATTATATCGTTAAATTTTTTAAATCAATCAAATTAAGTCAAAAAGAGTTTTGGACTAAAATTGAATATTTTCTTTTTGTAGAACAAATGGTTGTCAACAATAATCACTTTTCATTGCAATCGGTCCTTGAGAAGGACAAACTAAATGGGAACAACTTCCATGACTGGTTTAGGACGTTGAGTATTGTTCTCACTCAAGAGCGAAAGCTCTATGTCGTAGATACACCAATGCCAGAGGAACCCACTCCCACTGCACCAAAGGTAGAAAGGGATGCTTACAAGAAGCATACTGAAGATGCCATGATGCAAAGTTCTTGATGTTGTGCTCAATGAACTATGAGTTGTAGAGACAACATGAGAACATGGATGTCATTGAGAGGGTTCAGCATGTCAAGAACATGTATCAAGACTAAGCACGACAAGAGAGATATGATGTCTCCAGGGCACTATTCAAGTGCGTCATGACAGAAGGAGATCCAGTTGGTCTTCAAACGCTCAAGATGATTGGGTATGTGGAGAACCTGAAAAGACTGGGATTCCCTCTGAGCCAAGAGTTGGCTACTGATGTGATACTACAATCATTTCTAGAATCTTACAGTCAATTTGTGATGAACTACAACATGAACAACTTTAAAAGGCCACTGACAGAGTTGTTGGGCATGTTGAGGATAGCTGAGGCACAAATGAAGAAAGACAAACCCAAATCTGTGATGTTGATTAGCAAAAACAAGGGTAAGTCTAAAGGCAAGGATAAGGGCAAAGCAAAGAAGGGTTCTAATGCTAGCCAGCAGCCCAAGACATCTTCAGCTCTCAAAGCCAAAGGAGGGGTGAACAAGGGAGGCAAATGTCACCATTGTCAAGAGCCAGGACTTTGGAGAAGAAATTTCCCTCTCTAACTGGATGAACAAAAGAAGAAGAAGGAGGGGATGGACGTCTCCAACTCAAGTATCATGAAATAAACTTGAAACACTTCTTTATTCTGAGGTATATGATACCAAGATATGGATCTGACATATATGATATGCAAGATCTGAAAAGAAGTGATGGCCTTTGAGAAAGGACCAAGAAGGAGCACTCATCATTGGAACAAGTGTTGCTTCCGTAGATAGTGTTTTTCAGTTTATTTTAGCCTAAAGGGAATGTAATAGAGTTATGAACTGCTATTTCATTTTTCCAATAAATAGAAACACTTTATTTCTACATCTTGTAATAACAAGGATGTCTATCAATAAAGTTGATGTTTCAATTTCAAAGATATGATCTTTTGTGGCAATGCCTTATTTATCTTGTGGTACTTGGTATGCATAAGATAAAATGATACCTAAAAGTTATTGATGACTCAAACAATTAATTAACATTATCATGAGAAATTCATTTCTAGCTTCCATGTTGATGGTTAGGCCAGACTCGTTTGATTGTGAACCATTAAGAGATATGAATGTCATGGTCATGATGACAAGTCAATCTTCACTAGAGATAGTGGGAGATGACTATCCTATTAGGTATAATACATATTGATGTATATACATGCCTATTGGAATAAATGCTAATGGTTCAAATGGTGTGTAGTGAAATACCAATATGAATATCTTAAACTGTTCAGTAGTATCATAAATGAAGTACAAACTTGATAAAAGTATTAATTCTTTGATGAGAATAATGAATGGGATACTTAAACCAAATGTTTGAGGACCTTCTGAGTAATTATCATAGAGAACTCATGATTAAGGCATAGTGATGTCTAAATCAAAGAAGGAATCATACTCTAAAGAGTTACAGCATGATCATCAAATAACTAACCTTCTAGAATTCTTGTAATGAACATGCTTTACACTAAATAAAGGAGATTAAGAATCACAAGTGTTGTGGGTTATCAAATTCCTTATGTAACAGATACACCTCATATATCTAGGTGATGAATTGTCATGTGATGAGCCAATAATCTAGATGATGTTGAGGGACCGGATTTTGAGTCATGGCTTGAGGCCATAGGATCTAAAATGACTTCCATGTGAACCAACTAAGGTATGACCTTATAATAGAACTTGATTGGGATAAATTCCATAAGTGCAATTAGGTCTTAAGAGTTAAGACTGACATGGATGACATTTAGAGAAAGGATCATGCTTGCTGTTAGAACTTAATGACTATGAGATTTGGCATATGGATATTAAAATTGCATTCCTTCTAGGAATAAGATAAGGTTGTGTATGTGACACAACCTGAAGGGTTTTAGGAATCCAATAGTGAAAATGCAGTCTATAAGTTACAAGGAATTAATCAATATGATTGATTAAGTGCAAGCAACTCAAAGTTGAAGTCTTTAATTTGATTATATAGTCAAAAGGTTTGACTGATATATCAAAATAAAGAAGGGATTTGTGATTACAAAGATTTAGTGGGAGCGTATTCACATTCCACATGATGATGAGGAATGAAATGATCTAAAATGGAAACTGGTGTGGAAATACCTTCTTTAAGGAATATAGAGAAATTTCCTATGTGATAGGAATAGAGATCTATAGAGATAGTTCTTGAAAACCTCTTGACCTGGTAAAGAGAGAGCATACATTGGCAATTTGTACTGAAGGGTTTAGTATGCACAGATTTAGTGGGGGACAGCTTTTCCATGTTAAATGGAGTTAGTATCTCATATGCCAAGTGTCCCAAATTCTTACAAAGAATAGGAACACAAAGATAGATAGGGATCTGTCATGTATGTAATCATCCCATTATCTTGTATGTATTAGACATGACAAGAAATATTTATTCATCATCTTATATGTAATGGACATGACAATATGATATGCTCATCCTGTTAACTCGTGTGATGAGTGGATGTCTGTCTACTTCCAGTGAGGGTCACAAGAATACCATGAAGAACTTGTTTAGTACTTATGAAGTACCAGGTCTACGGTAATGAAAGGAAGAGTTGAGTGTAAAGAGTTACACTGATGCAAGCTTCTGAAATAATAGGAAACGATTGCAAAATATAAATTATAAAAGTGAATATGAGTTGATAAATGGAAACATTCTGATTTAAAAGATGTTTAATTCTAAAAGAGAATGTCGAGTATCCTTGTGTCATGAACGACAGAGGGTACAATATGAATCTAGAAGTTCATAGAGATGAACTTGTAGATATCCCAACCATCGATGACAAGTAGTAATACTGAGTCAAACAATGGAGCTAAGTGTTAGGCAAGGAATATCAGATCGCATATTATGGCAACTCCATCTCATACGATATGTCGTATAGCAAAGAGATGTGAAACATACAATATACTGACTAAAGCAAAGTGTTGCTAACTCATTGTGTTAGCACTGGAGCAACAGAAATATGTGGGACATGTTTAGAGATCACTAAGAATATGATTCAAAGGTGATTGACTCGCAGTGCAAGTGGGAGTCTGTTGGTATGTATGCCTTGAGAGCCAATCATAGGATGATTGGATTGGGATACATTATGATTGAGCTGATAAATACAAAGGAAAACTTCCAATTTATTTTGGTTCAATCAGTTATGAGATAATGATAGAACAAAATGAATGTCTAGAGAATGACAGTACTCAATGACGTATATCTTTGGGTTGAGGACCTGAAGAATGAGATCATATGGATGCTAAGATTTTGTACATTCTTGTTGTGTCCCTAGTCGGATGTCATTGTGAAAGGTTGATAGACAACAATGACACAACAAGATAAGAGTGTGTGTTGGTTGATGATAGAGTCTCATTAGTCATGATATGTGATATTAAACCAAGAACTAGATACATGTTAGAGAACAGTGTATCAGATAGACCCACCGTGAGAGTGACACATGGAACCATGATGCCTAACCCTAATGATTGATGGTCGTAACACCTAAGGGTCGCTACACAAGCTTTTAGTGATGTTTTGTTTTGGTCGAGGCACATGTAGGTGTTGTGGTCACAACACCATGTTTTGATGGATGGTTGACATGCGTACATAGGTGCATGGTCGCTACATATGTGTAACAAGAGTATGGTCACTATACGTGTACATGTGATTGATGGTTAACAAATATTATTGATTTGATGATGGTTTATTTAGCCTAATCATGTTTGTTAACCATAATGTGTTCCAAGAAGTGGGAGATGGTATAATTTGGGTTTGGTGATGGGATATTAATATGAAGATCCCAATCGGCTATGTACTGGAAACTCAAACCCTAATTTTTGGGTGCACTATGCTTGTTGATTTTTCCTTCATGTATGTGATGTGATTATATTTTATTTCTCCTACTTGTGAAATTCTAACCTTGTAGATGGCATGTTTTTCATAGCTATGTGAATGTTATGGTGATCATTATGTGATATAGGGTGGTGGCTATTATCATTGATGAGGTGTGTTGAGATCATAATGATGTGATGGTTCTTATGACCAGGTAGCAGCTTAATGCCAAGTGAGAGGTGTTATCCTCCAGTGATGTGATTGAGGGATTTTTATCCCATAGTCATGTGACATTTGTGATGGCCTTATGAATGGCAGTGCTACAAGTACTAAGTGGTGATGTGACAAGTTCACACCTTATACATTTTATATCTTCTAGAGTTGCATTGGCCCCTTATCTTTGTATAATCTGTGTAGGATTTATACGTTGTAACTTGATTGATGCTAAAAGACACCCAATTAGACTAACTAATCAAGTGAAACCCTAATCATGTAGGTTCCATGTGACATAGATCCATCCTCTGTGTCAGTAGTTTTCTGGATGGTGAAACGGGTATTCCTAAGGAAAACCTAGAGAGCATATTGTTGAGTAAGTGAGGTGCAAGTTACTATGTGTCCTTAACATATTGATCCCAAGTGTTTTGGGAATGACTATGGTCGGGTCTCATTGACGAGCATGTGATATTAAGCGATAGAGGACAACTACAATTGTTCCTCAATGATTGGGTTATATACCCTGGTTTCTAGCACCGTCCCTGTACCAAGGCAGACTAGGTGTTCTACAGGACCATAGATTTGACTATGAGTTGATGTCTCTACAAGGCCATAGCTTTGACTATGATTTTTTGTCTTTACAAGACTATAGATTTGACTATAATGTTGGTTTTTAGGTGAGGGAGAAGGTAGCGGAAACAAAAAAAATTGCTCACCACAAAATGATAACCACAAATTGCTTCAACAACTATGAAATAGGAAGGATGGTTTTAGTGAGTCATACCTGGTCTTGAGGCTTTCTCAACAAAAATTCCTTGCAACAAGTGAGGTCTTCACCCACCTGTCTTTGACGACATCTATGCAACTCCTGGTCTTGACTCAGACTGTGGTTGACAGTCATCCTCCTGAGCGGCAGAAGTGTCCCGCCTCTATAGATAGTCCACACAGACCACTGGGAACTCTAGTGGTCCTATCCAACATGACACTAGAAGGAGTCATTGATAATCGTCGTTTTGCACTATCAATCACTAAGATGGTTAATCCTAGAGTTTAAACCTTTTTTACTTCCGGTTTTAAGGGTAGTATAGAAGGGTCGATCCCACAGGACAACTATTTGGAGATTGTTCTTAGAACCCAAAATTTTTGAAGAACTTTTATTAATTTTTTTTTGTATTTTTAGATTTGGAACGAGAATGTAAAAAAATTGAGTTTTGGGGTTGGTGATTACACTAAGGAATGAATGAAAATGCACTAACAAGAATAAAGAAAATTGCACAAGGAAAATTTTAGACTATTGTTAGCACAAAAAGAACTATATGAATTGAAAAGACTAAAAATTAAAGAAAGCAAAGGCAAGCAAGAAAGTCGGTGATTGAAATCAAGAGATGGAAAATCGAGGCTCGTAGGGGTTTTCACCACCTTAGCCTAGGCGATAACAACTACTTCTTAGACGACGATTTGAAGAAGGTTTGCGAATTAAAAACTCACAAGAGATAAACTCCACATGAGCCCATTGTCCTGGTACTCATGTTTCCTAGTTTATCATCCTAAAAGATGAAAATCCACGGTCATATCAAAACGTCTATGTAATCGATTTTATTGTTCTAAATCCGAATTTCCATGGTCATTCCATTCGGATTAACATGCGATCCGAAGATCAATCATCAATTAAAATTGATTACCATCTAGTCGTTTAAGAAGAAGTCGTTAAAACCATGGCTAAGGGGTTATTCCCCTTGCCTCGATAAAAGTCTACTCACTCATGGAGAAAGGGGAGACGGAGGAAGAAAGCACTGAAGCCATAGTCTAGCCCAAAATTAGGAGTCAATCCTTTTGCTAGATACAATAAAATGGCTTAGTTCGTTGTTCCTTGCTCCAGAATTAAAGAACGGAGAAAGAAGATTAAAACCAAGGTGGAAAGAAAAGACGAGAACAAGTATGAAAGAGTTATGCTTGAACTGAGATCTACTTTATTACAGAATAAGAAGATGATTACAAGAACAATTGCTTGAGCGCTCTAATATAAGAAAACCCGAGATGCCCAGAGAGGAGGAAGTGCCCCTCCTTTTATAGGAGAAGGAGGGGTAGGCTATCCAAAAAAAAGAGGGGGAAAAAAGAGAGGGAGCCATCCTTTTGAATTTTCAGATCTAGTCAACAAACTCTTGATTGTCTTTCTTTAATGTAGATTCTCACAGCAGCAATTTCGAGCGAATTTCCGTTCTCCATAGAATTTAAAGTGCGCCCGAAAATATTATTTTCCTGTAGGCCTTTGAATTCCCTTTCCAAATCATATTTGAACATTGAATTCCTCCTTAGGATGTGAGAGTTATGCCAATTTTGGTACAAGGTATGCATTTAAGTCAGCATTGCGGGAAACTGAATTGCCTCCTACCTTCATCTCTTCTTATATTCATTCATTCCTAAAAATTGAGGAAAATATTATAAGAATTCAATAAAATAATATTGATAAGATCAACTTACAATTTATTTGTGATAGAAGTTATTTTATTGCATGTTAGTCGATTAATAAAGAAAATCTATAAAATCAAGACTGCAACATTATCCAAAATTAATGACACAATGGCATGCATCAAAATACCGCGGACTTAAAGTTGTGCTTGTCCTCAAGCAATTGAAAAAATCAAAATGATTCAAAATTTTTTGAAATAACAAGTTCATCCTCCCTAGATTAGCAGTTCTTCTATCCTTTTCATGGCCAAGCGACTCATCTCCTAGAACCACAAATTGCAAGCACTATGTTTCTCAAGAAAACATTTTTCATAACTTAAAGTTTTTGAACTTATACTTTGTAAAGATAGTTTTGATCTAACTTGCGCTTCGACATTCAATTTTTTTTTGAGGAGTTGATTGCTGGACGGGGATAGAGAATTTGAGGTGTGATGGAAAAAATCCCTCCTCTATTCGACTTGGGATATAATTTTTCATAGACTTGTGATTACATTGACCACAATTATTTTTGTGTGCTCTTTTTCTTGGCATCTTTTGATGGTACGCCCCTTTGTGGGGTATGGAAGAAGGGTATGCCACCCCAGACTTAGGGTTTGGCATGCGATTTATTTTTCCGTGCAACAAAAAACCCTTTTTTTTGCTTGAAATGTCGTTGCATAAGATAGAAGAAACATGTAGCTACATTATATAAGAGTAAAAACAAATAAGTTAATCTAATGCTAAAATTAAGAAAATCTGCATTTGATTCTATTTGATACTCTAAGGCTTGCCACCGTTTCCAAGAATTGCTATCGTGATCATAAGGAACTTGATATTGCAAAGTTTTTTGAAATAAAATTGATAATGCAATTGATTTTTGGAGATAAAGTACAACATTCGGCCGACTAGATAAAGGCCTTATGTTTGAAAGTAAACAAAACAAAAAAATGCAGAAAGAAATGTTGAAAAGGGAAGATAAAGGGTAGTTTACGTACCACCCACCCCCACCCCGGATTTAGAATTTTGCTCGACCCGAGCAAACTCTAAGAGCAAGATGGAGGGAAGAATCACTGCGGTGGAGGTGAAGGGTCAGTGAGGTTCAGATCCTGCAAAGGTGGAAACTTAGTTAAGTCAGAAGTGAGAACATCTTCAGTAGTGATATATCTTTTGAGATGGTGCCCATTGACTTTAAACTCACCCAGAACTTTATCCGAAAGAAGAAAATCACCATGTGGATAAGCACACTTGACAATGTAAGGGCCGTACCATCGCGACTTGAGTTTCCCAGGGAAAAGTCGTAATCTAGAATTAAAAACTAGGACTTGATCCCCTTCTCTAATGTCTTTGCACTTGATGTGACTATCATGCCACATTTTAGTTCGGTCCTTGTAAATTCTTTTGTTTTCATAGGCACTCATCCTAAGTTCATCAAGTTCATTCATTTGGAGAAAACGTTTCTCTCCAGCCATGGAAAGGTAAAAATTCAAACTTTTTATGGCCTAGCTTGCTTTGTGCTCTAGTTCTATTGGTAAGTGACATGACTTACGGTAGATCAGTCTGAAAGGGGTGGTGCCAATGGGTTTTTTGTAGGCAGTGCGATATGCCCACAGGGCGTCATTGATTTTTAACGCCCAATCTTTCCTAATTCGTCCAACAGTCTTTTCTAAAATGGATTTGATTTGTCTGTTGGATACCTCTACCTGCCCACTGGTCTGAGGATGGTAAGGAGTGACGACTTTTTGATAGACCCCGTATTTTTTTAAAAGAGCCTCAAAACTTTTTTCCAAAAAATGGGATCCCCCGTCAGAAATGACGGTGCGAGGGACTCCGAATCTAGGAAAAATGACATCTTTAAAAAGTTTCTTAACGGGTTTAGAGTCACAAGTTTTAGTAGGTATGGCTTCAACCCACTTTGACACGTAATCGACTACGACTAAAATGTAAGTAAACCCATAAGAAGAAGGAAATGGGCCCATATAGTCGATTCCCCAGACATCAAAAATCTCTAATTCTTGCCAAGAGGTGAGAGGCATTTGGTCACGCTTAGAAATATTGCTTGTTCTTTGACATTGGTCACATGAAAGCACATAATCATACGAGTCTTTGAAGATGGTGGGCCAAAAGAATCCGCATTGTAGGACTTTCCTAGCCATTTTTTGGGAACTCATGTGACCACCATAGGGGCCAGAGTGACATTGTTCCAAAATGGCGATGCTCTTTTCGTTGGAAACACAACGACGATATAAACCATCGGCACGAAGTCGAAACAAATAAGGTTCATCCCAATAGTAAATTTTGACATCATGTAAAAATTTAGCTTTAGAGTGTCCCGTATACTCGGGATGCAATACACCTACAGCTAAATAGTTTACAAAATCAGCAAACCATGGAAATTGGGAGTCAACTTTGAGCAATTGGTCATCGGGTAAGGATTCATTTATGGGATGTTCATCAATGGGGCTGTAGCTAAGTCGACTGAGGTGGTCAGCCACGACATTTTCAGATCCCTTTTTGTCTAGGATTTCTAGATCATATTCCTGCAATAACAAAATCCATCTTATGAGTCTAGGCTTGGCATCTTTTTTGGTCATGAGGTAATGAATAGCTGCATGATCAGTATAAACAACAACCTTAGAACCAACAAGATATGAGCGAAATTTATCGAAAGCATAGACAATGGCTAGCATTTCTTTTTTAGTGATGGTGTAATTTCGCTGAGCTTCATCTAAGGTCTTGGATGCATAGTAAATGACATGGTGTTTTTTGTCAATTTTTTGTCCTAAAATGGCACCTACAGCAAAATCACTAGCATCGCACATGATTTCAAAGGGTAAGGCCCAGTCAGGAGCACGAATGATGGGGGTGGTGGTGAGAGCCTTTTTCAAACATAAGAAGCTCTCCATGCATGCCGCATCAAAATGGAAAGGCACCTCCTTTTGAAGAAGATTGGTGAGAGGTTTTGTAATTTTGGAAAAGTCACAGATGAATCACCGATAAAAACTGGCATGTCCTAAGAAGGCTCGGATGTCTTTGACTGAGGTGGGAGGGGGAAGCTTGGTGATGACCTCAATCTTGGCTTGGTCAACTTTAATGCCTTGGTTTCTCACCTTATGGCCCAGAATAATACCCTCTTTGACCATGAAGTGACATTTTTCTCAATTAAGGACTAAATGTGACTCAATGCATCTGTCAAGAACAAGGGAGAGGATCCCAAGGCAAGAAGTGAAACTATCTCCATAGACAGAGAAATCGTCCATGAACACCTCCATGTCAGTCTCAGTTAACCCTGAAAAAATGGCAGACATACATCTTTGAAAAGTGGCTGGTGCATTGCACAAGCCAAAGGGCATTCGTCTAAAAGCATATGTGCCAAAAGGGCATATGAAGGTGGTTTTCTCTTGGTCTTCTGGATGAATGTGGATCTGGTAAAAACCCGAGTAGACATCTAAATAAAAAAAGTATTGTTGATGAGGTAAACGTTCAAGAACTTGATCAAGGAAGGGAAGAGGGAAGTGGTCTTTCCTAGTTTCTTTGTTGAGTTTCCTGTAGTCAATGCACATCCTCCACCCTGTGACTGTACGGGTGGGGATAAGCTCATTCTTCTCATTCCTAACGACTGTGGTCCCACCCTTTTTGGGGACGACCTGGACCAGGCTGACCCAAGGAGAGTCAGAGATGGGGTAGATGATTCCTGCAGTCAAAAGTTTAATCACTTCAAGACGGACGACTGCCTTCATGTTTGGGTTGAGTTTCCTTTGTGGGTCTCGGGAAGGTTTACTGTTTTCAATCATTGGGATTTTGTGAATGCAAATGGATTGATCTATCCCAACCAAGTCTGTCATTTTTTACCCTAAGGTTGTTCTCCTTTTCCTAAGTTCTCCCATAAGCATGGTTTCCTGTTCAATGGTAAGATCAGAATTGATAATAACAGGGCATAATTGTTGTTCATCCAAAAACACATATTTCAGACCTATGGGAAGAGCCTTCATTTCTGGGGCCTTAGGTGGTTCAGGTTGTTCTTCTATGGTGGAGATCATCTTCAGGTCTTCAATCTCAGCACTTGGGATTTCCTCAAAGTTGTCTGAGTGAATCTTAAGTTGATTTGATGGTTCATTGTCAAAATCACATTCGGCGGGGATGGTGAGAGCAGTGCATAGGGGGTCATCAACTAATTCCCATTCTTGCCTTAATTGGTTTAATTCATCAATGCAATCAAGGAGGTAGACTTCTTCCTCAAGGCTAGGTCCCTTCATACTTTCAAACACCCTAAACTCTAGGTTTTGCTTCCCTAGTCTTAACACAATGGTACCAGCCTCAACATCAATTAAGGCACGAGCAGTGGCTAAGAAGGGACGTTCGAAAATGAGGGGATAGCGTAAATCTTCCTTGATATCCATGATCACAAAATCACAAGGGACATAAGCATCATTTCCAACTTTAACCGGAATGTCTTCTATGATCCCCATGGGCTTGGTTGTGGATGAGTCTGCCAGTTGGATGGTCATGGCTGTGGGTAACATATCATTGAATCCCAACCTTTTGCAAAGACTATATGGCACGATGGATATACTAGCTCCTAAATCTGCTAGGCCTTTCCTACAAGCATTGTCACCTAAGTAACATCCTATTCCAAAAGAACCTGGATCCTTCTGTTTTTTAGGCATCTTACTTAGGATAATGTCAGAGGTAGTTCTATCAAGTTTAACAGTCTCGTATTCTTTTGTAACATACTTCCTAGTCAAGAGGGATTTCATATACTTGGACCAGGCGGGCATGTCTGCCAAAGCATCAAGGAAGGGAATGTCGACATGTATTATTTTCATAGCTTCCCTAAATTTCATGAAGCGGGCATCAAGTCTTGTTTGTTTGAGGCGGTCTTCATAGGGAGGTCGGGGTTTGTAAACTGGTTCTTCATATTCCACTTGAGGGGTTTCGGGGATGGATGGTTTAGGTGTGACTTCGGGTTCGACAACTACCATGTCCTCATCCTCGAATTCTAGAGGTGGGTCTGAAGATTTTTCTGAAGGGGAAGGGGTGTGCACTTTTCCCGAACGAGTAGAGACTACCTTGAGTTGTTCAGGATGTTTGGGGTTGTTTTCAGGTTGTCCTGCAAAAGTCCCGGCAGTAGGTTTTTGTTGGGCAAACAAACGGGCTAACTGTGCGTCAGTTGCCTTTTGATTGGCTTGAATGGCCACGAGGGTTTGTTCTATGCTTTCCCAGTTGGGATGACTAGGGGGAGGAGGAGGGACGGGGTTTTGAGGTGGTTGGGGGGTTGAGGTTGGTTTGGATTTTGGGATGGAAGGTTTAGGTTTTGGAAATGCTGGTAGGGTTGTCAATTTTGGTGAATTCCAAAGTTTCTTTGATTGTTGTATGGGAATCCAGGTGGTGGTCGGTTGTGACTTTGAGGGTAGGGAGGCCTTTTTTGAAGTTGGGTAGAGTTCTCGGCGCCTGAAGGGTTCCCATACTGAAAACCAGGGTGATTTCTAGGTTGGTTGGGATTGTAGTAACCTTGGCCTGGTATTGTATGGATCGAATTAAGGTCTTTTGGTTGTTGACCTACTTCAGGTTGCGTGGGCATGTTGTAGAGGTATTGACAGTGGAGGGTGGTATGGCCGTATCCTTGGCTAATACCACAAAGGGTATCCATGGCTTTTAGTTGTTGGGGTGACTCCCTAAGGGTGACTAAGGGTGACTCTAACCGATCTTGTTTTAAGGCAATTAATTTTAGGCTTTCCGCTATGCTTTGGATATCATTATTAACTTCTGCCTTGGCTACCTTAAGGATTCCTCCAATCCCTCTTCTAGCCCTTGTTTCGGAAGCCCATTTAACTACCTCCCATGAGCTAGTTAAACTTTGATGCATGAAATTTCCTCCAGATGAGGAGTCAAGAAAAAATTTGGTATCATCATCAACACCATGATAGAAAATCTCTATGAGTTGGGCTTGAGAGATGTCATGGTGGGGACACTTCCTAAGTAAATCCTTGAATCTTTTCTAGGCTTCACCTAAGGTCTCTCCTGGGGACATAGAAAAGTGAGTTATTTGACCCCTAAGTTCATAGGTGAGAGATGGGGGGTAGAATTTTTCAAGGAACTTGTTTTGCAGAACCTCCCAAGTTGTGACATGTTCCTCACTCTCCATGGTATTGTACCAACTACTGGCTTGGCCGGAGAGGGAATACTTAAACAACCTAAGGCGGATGGCATCTTCAGAGACACCTGGGATTTTGTTCAAAGAGCAAAGGTCAATGAACTTCTGAAGGTGATCTTGACAACTTTCCCCATTGTTACCAGAGAAGGGGTGAGTTTGCAGCATGGTGATCCATTGTGTTCGGATTTCGAATTGTGGAGACATGATATCAGGGGGTATAATAGGATGTTGTGCATAGGCTGTTTTGGGGACAGAAAAGTCTTTTAATTGTTTTTGCCTTTCAGTTTCCCTCCTATCACCTTCTATGGTTTCTTGTTCATCCCTAAAGGCTGCTCGCAAAGCGGCTTCTCTTTCCGCTTGTTCGGCTTGGATGAGCTCTCTTTGAGCTGCGAGAGCTTAGTCGATTCTACGGGCGACCTCGTCTTCATTCATTGTTGCTAGATTTTGACGGTTTCGACGATGAAAGGTCCTTTCTATATCCGGATCAAATGGTTGAAAATCGTCGTTCGGGCGTCGCATGCACAAATAAAGCAGTTAATCGTGTGCAGAAAAAATGGACTGCCGGAATGGAAACTCGGCAGAAAGAGGAGTACACTTCCGGAATGTTACTCGGAAGGTATGAAAAAAGGAAAAAAAGTTTTTCAAAATTGTTTTTGGGGTTCGAAAAAAACAATCTGTTGTCCCCGGCAACGACGCCAAATTGATAATCGTCGTTTTGCACTATCAATCACTAAGATGGTTAATCCTAGAGTTTAAACCTTTTTTACTTCCGGTTTTAAGGGTAGTATAGAAGGGTCGATCCCACAGGACAACTATTTGGAGATTGTTCTTAGAACCCAAAATTTTTGAAGAACTTTTATTAATTTTTTTTTGTATTTTTAGATTTGGAACGAGAATGTAAAAAAATTGAGTTTTGGGGTTGGTGATTACACTAAGGAATGAATGAAAATGCACTAACAAGAATAAAGAAAATTGCACAAGGAAAATTTTAGACTATTGTTAGCACAAAAAGAACTATATGAATTGAAAAGACTAAAAATTAAAGAAATCAAAGGCAAGCAAGAAAGTCGGTGATTGAAATCAAGAGATGGAAAATAGAGGCTCGTAGGGGTTTTCACCACCTTAGCCTAGGCGATAACAACTACTTCTTAGACGACGATTCGAAGAAGGTTTGTGAATAAAAACTCACAAGAGATAAACTCCAAATGAGCCCATTGGTCCTGGTGCTCATGTTTCCTTGTTTATCATCCTAAAAGATGAAAATCCACGGTCATATCAAAACGTCTATGTAATCGATTTTATTGTTCTAAATCCGAATTTCCATGGTCATTTCCATTCGGATTAACATGCGATCCGAAGATCAATCGTCAATTAAAATCGATTACCATCTAGTCGTTTAAGAAGAAGTCGTTAAAACCATGGCTAAGGGGTTATTCCCCTTGCCTCGATAAAAGTCTACTCACTCATGGAGAAAGGGGAGACGGAGGAAGAAAGCACTGAAGCCATAGTCTAGCCCAAAATTAGGAGTCAATCCTTTTGCTAGATACAATAAAATGGCTTAGTTCTTTGTTCCTTGCTCCAGAATTAAAGAACAGAGAAAAAAGATTAAAACCAAGGAGGAAAGAAAAGACGAGAATAACTATGAAAGAGTTATGCTTGAACTGAGATCTACTTTATTGCAGAATAAGAAGATTATTACAAGAACAATTGCTTCTGCGCTCTAATATAAGAAAACCCGAGATGCCCAGAGAGGAGGAAGTGCCCCTCCTTTTATAGGAGAAGGAGGGGTAGGCTATCCAAAAAAAAGAGGGGGAAAAAGAGAGGGATCCATCCTTTTGAATTTTCAAATCTAGTCAACAAACTCTTGATTGTCTTTCTTTAATGTAGATTCTCGCAGCAGGAATTTCGAGCGAATTTCCGTTCTCCATAGAATTTAAAGTGCGCCCTAAAATATGATTTTCCTGTAGGCCTTTGAATTCCCTTTCAAAATCATATTTGAACATTAAATTCTGCCTTAGGATGTGAGAGTTATGCTAATTTTGGTGCAAGGTATGCATTTAAGTCAGCATTGCGGGAAACTGAATTGCCTCCTACCTTCATCTCTTCTTATATTCATTCATTCCTAAAAATTGAGGAAAATATTATAAGAATTCAATAAAATAATATTGATAAGATCAACTTACAATTTATTTGTGATAGAAGTTATTTTATTGCATGTCAGTCGATTAATAAAGAAAATCTATGAAATCAAGACTGCAACATTATCCAAAATTAATGCCACATTGGCATGCATCAAAATACCACGGACTTAAAGTTGTGCTTGTCCTCAAGCAATTGAAAAAATCAAAATGATTCAAAATTTTTTGAAATAACAAGTTCATCCTCCCTAGATTAGCAGTTCTTCTATCCTTTTCATGGCCAAGCGACCCATCTCCTAGAACCACAAATTGCAAGCACTATGTTTCTCAAGAAAACATTTTTAATAACTTAAAGTTTTTGAACTTATACTTTGTAAAGACAGTTTCGATCTAACTTGCACTTCAACATTCAATTTTTTTTGAGGAGTTGATTGCTGCACGGGGATAGAGAATTTGAGGTGTGACGGAAAAAATCCCTCCTCCATTCGACTTGGGATATAATTTTTCATGGACTTGTGATTACATTGACCACAATTTTTTTTTGTGTGCTCTTTTTTTTTGGCATTTTTTGATGGTACGCCCCTTTGTGGGGTATGGAAGAAGGGTATGCCACCCCGGACTTAGGGTTTGGCATGCGATTTATTTTTCCGTGTAACAAAAAACCCTTTTTTTTGCTTGAAATGTCGTTGCATAAGATAGAAGAAACATGTAGCTACATTATATAAGAGTAAAAACAAATAAGTTAATCTAATGCTAAAATTAAGAAAATTTGCATTTGATTCTATTTGATACTCTAAGGCTTGCCACCGTTTCCAAGAATTGCTATCGTGATCATAAGGAACTTGATATTGCAAAGTTTTTTGAAATAAAATTGATAATGCAATTGTTTTTTGGAGATAAAGTACAACATTCGGCCGACTAGATAAAGGCCTTATGTTTGAAAGTAAACAAAACAAAAAAAATGCAGAAAGAAATGTTGAAAAGGGAAGATAAAGGGTGGATTACGTACCACCCACCCCACCCCGGATTTAGAATTTTGCTCGACCCGAGCAAACTCTAAGAGCGAGATGGAGGGAAGAATCACTACGGTGGAGGTGAAGGGTCAGTGAGGTTCAGATCCTGCAAAGGTGGAAACTTAGTTGAGTCAGAAGTGAGAACATCTTCAGTAGTGATATATCTTTTGAGATGGTGCCCATTGACTTTAAACTCGCCCAGAACTTTATCCCAAAGAAGAAAAGCACCATGTGGATAAGCACACTTGACAATGTAAGGGTCGTACCATCGCAACTTGAGTTTCCCAGGGAAAAGTCATAATCTAGAATTAAAAACTAGGACTTGATCCCCTTCTCTAATGTCTTTGCGCTTGATGTGACCATCATGCCACATTTTAGTTCGGTCCTTGTAGATTCTTGCGTTTTCATAGGCACTCATCCTAAGTTCATCAAGTTCATTCATTTGGAGAAAACGTTTCTCTCCAGCCATGGAAAGGTCAAAATTCAAACTTTTTATGGCCTAGCTTGCTTTGTGCTCTAGTTCTATTGGTAAGTGACATGACTTACCGTAGATCAGTCTGAAAGGGGTGGTGCCAATGGGTGTTTTGTAGGCAGTGCGATATGCCCACAGGGCGTCATTGATTTTTAACGCCCAATCTTTCCTAGTCCGTCCAACAGTCTTTTCTAAAATGGATTTGATTTGTCTGTTGGATACTTCTACCTGCCCACTGGTCTTAGGATGGTAAGGAGTGGCGACTTTGTGATAGACCCCGTATTTTTTTAAAAGAGCCTCAAAACTTTTTTACAAAAAATGGGATCCCCCGTCAGAAATGACGGTGCGAGGGACTCCGAATCTAGGAAAAATGACATCTTTAAAAAGTTTCTTAACGGGTTTAGAGTCACAAGTTTTAGTAGGTATGGCTTCAACCCACTTTGACACGTAATTGACTGTGACTAAAATGTAAGTAAACCCATAAGAAGAAGGAAATGGGCCCATATAGTCGATTCCCCAGACATCAAAAATCTCTAATTCTTGCCAAGAGGTGAGAGGCATTTGGTCACGCTTAGAAATATTGCATGTTCTTTGACATTGGTCACATGAAAGCACATAATCATACGAGTCTTTGAAGATGGTGGGCCAAAAGAATCCGCATTGTAGGACTTTCCTAGCCATTTTTTGGGAACTCATGTGACCACCATAGGGGCCAGAGTGACATTGTTCCAAAATGGCGATGCTCTCTTCGTTGGAAACACAACGACGATATAAACCATCGGCACAAAGTCGAAACAAATAAGGTTCATCCCAATAGTAATTTTTGACATCATGTAAAAATTTAGCTTTAGAGTGTCCCGTATACTCGGGATGCAATACACCTGCAGCTAAATAGTTTACAAAATCAGCAAACCATGGAAATTGGGAGTCAACTTTGAGCAATTGGTCATCGGGTAAGGATTCATTTATGGGATGTTCATCAATGGGGCTGTAGCAAAGTCGACTGAGGTGGTCAGCCACGACATTTTCAGATCCCTTTTTGTCTAGGATTTCTAGATCAAATTCCTGCAATAACAAAATCCATCTTATGAGTCTAGGCTTGGCATCTTTTTTGGTCATGAGTTAACGAATAGCTGCATGATCAGTATAAACAAAAACCTTAGAACCAACAAGATATGAGCGAAATTTATCGAAAGCATAGACAATGGCTAGCATTTCTTTTTTAGTGATGGTGTAATTTCGCTGAGCTTCATCTAAGGTCTTGGATGCATAGTAAATGACATGGTGTTTTTTGTCAATTCTTTGTCCTAAAATGGCACCTACAGCAAAATAACTAGCATCGCACATGATTTCAAAGGGTAAGGCCCAGTCAGGAGCACGAATGATGGGGGTGGTGGTGAGAACCTTTTTCAAACATAAGAAGCTCTCCATGCATGCCGTATCAAAATGGAAAGGCACCTCCTTTTGAAGAAGATTGGTGAGAGGTTTTGTAATTTTGGAAAAGTCACGGATGAATCGCCGATAAAAATCGGCATGTCCTAAGAAGGCTCGGATGTCTTTGACTGAGGTGGGAGGGGGAAGCTTGGTGATGACCTCAATCTTGGCTTGGTCAACTTCAATGCCTTGGTTGCTCACCTTATGGCCCAGAACAATACCCTCTTTGACCATGAAGTGACATTTTTCCCAATTAAGGACTAAATGTGACTCAATGCATCTGTCAAGAACAAGGGAGAGGTTCCCAAGGTAAGAAGTGAAACTATCTCCATAGACAGATTAATCATCCATGAACACCTCCATGACAGTCTAAGTTAACCCTGAAAAAATGGCAGACATACATCTTTGAAAAGTGGCTGGTGCATTGCACAAGCCAAAGGGCATTCGTCTAAAAGCATATGTGCCAAAAGGGCATATGAAGGTGGTTTTCTCTTCGTCTTCTGGATGAATGGGGATCTGGTAAAAACCCGAGTAGCCATCTAAATAACAAAAGTATTGTTGATGAGCTAAACGTTCAAGAACTTGATCAAGGAAGGGAAGAGGGAAGTGGTCTTTCCTAGTTTCTTTGTTGAGTTTCCTGTAGTCAATGCACATCCTCCACCCTGTGACTGTACGGGTGGGGATAAGCTCATTCTTCTCATTCCTAACGACTGTGGTCCCAACCTTTTTGGGGACGACCTGGACCAGGCTGACCCAAGGAGAGTCAGAGATGGGGTAGATGATTCCTGCAGTCAAAAGTTTAATCACTTCAAGACGGACGACTTCCTTCATGTTTTGGTTGAGTTTCCTTTGTGGGTCTCGGGAAGGTTTACTGTTTTCAATCATTGGGATTTTGTGAATGCAAATGGATTGATCTATCCCAACCAAGTCTGTCATTTTGTACCCTAAGGTTGTTCTCCTTTTCCTAAGTTCTCCCATAAGCATGGTTTCCTGTTCAATGGTAAGATCAGAATTGATAATAACAGGGCATAATTGTTGTTCATCCAAAAACACATATTTCAGACCTATGGGAAGAGCCTTCATTTCTGGGGCCTTAGGTGGTTCAGGTTGTTCTTCTATGGTGGAGATCATCTTCAGGTCTTCAATCTCAGCACTTGGGATTTCCTCAAAGTTGTCTGAGTGAATCTTAAGTTGATTTGATGGTTCATTATCAAAATCACATTCGGCGGGGATGGTGAGAGCAGTGCATAGGGGGTCATCAACTAATTCCCATTCTTGCCTTAATTGGTTTAATTCATCAATGCAATCAAGGAGGTAGACTTCTTCCTCAAGGCTAGGTCCCTTCATACTTTCAAACACCCTAAACTCTAGGTTTTGCTTCCCTAGTCTTAACACAATGGTACCAGCCTCAACATCAATTAAGGCACGAGCAGTGGCTAAGAAGGGACATCCGAAAATGAGGGGATAGCGTAAATCTTCCTTGATATCCATGATCACAAAATCACAAGGGACATAAGCATCATTTCCAACTTTAACCGGAATGTCTTCTATGATCCCCATGGGCTTGGTTGTGGATGAGTCTGCCAGTTGGATGGTCATGGCTGTGGGTAACATATCATTGAATCCCAACCTTTTGCAAAGACTATATGGCATGATGGATATACTAGCTCCTAAATCTGCTAGGCCTTTCCTACAAGCATTGTCACCTAAGTAACATCATATTCCAAAAGAACATGGATCCTTCTATTTTTTAGGCATCTTACTTAGGATAATGTCAGAGGTAGTTCTAGCAAGTTTAACAGTCTCGTATTCTTTTGTAACATACTTCCGAGTTAAGAGGGATTTCATATACTTGGACCAGGCGGGCATGTCTGCCAAAGCATCAAGGAAGGGAATGTCGACATGTATTATTTTCATAGCTTCCCTAAACTTCATGAAGCGGGCATCAAGTCTTGTTTGTTTGAGGCGGTCTTGATAGGGAGGTCGGGGTTTGTAAACTGGTTCTTCATATTCCACTTGAGGGGTTTCAGGGATGGATGGTTTAGGTGTGACTTCGGGTTCGACAACTACCATGTCCTCATCCTCGAATTCTAGAGGTGGGTCTGAAGATGTTTTTGAAGGGGAAGGGGTGTGCACTTTTCCCGAACGAGTAGAGACTACCTTGAGTTGTTCAGGATGTTTGGGGTTGTTTTCAGGTTGTCCTGCAAAAGTCCCAGCAGGAGGTTTTTGTTGGGCAAACAAACGGGCTAACTGTGCATCAGTTGCCTTTTGATGGGCTTGAATGGCCACGAGGGTTTGTTCTATGCTTGCCCAGTTGGGATGACTAGGGGGAGGAGGAGGGACGGCGTTTAGAGGTGGTTGGGGGGGTTGAGGTTGGTTTGGATTTTGGGATGGAAGGTTTAGGTTTTGGAATTGCTGGTAGGGTTGTCAATTTTGGTGATTTCCAAAGTTTCTTTGATTGTTGTATGGGAATCCAGGTGGTGGTCGGTTGTGACTTTGAGGGTAGGGAGGCCTTTGTTGAAGTTGGGTAGAGTTCTCGGCGCCTGAAGGGTTCCCATACTAAAAACCAGGGTGATTTCTAGGTTGGTTGGGATTGTAGTAACCTTGGCCTGGTATTGTATGGATCGAATTAAGGTCTTCTGGTTGTTGACCTACTTCAGGTTGCGTGGGCATGTTGTAGAGGTATTGACAGTGGAGGGTGGTATGGGTGTATCCTTGGCAAATACCACAAAGGGAATCCATGGCTTTTAGTTGTTGGGGTGACTCCCTAAGGGTGACTAAGGATGACTCTTACCGATCTTGTTTTAAGGCAATTAATTTTAGGCTTTCCGCTATGCTTTGGATATCATTATTAACTTCTGCCTTGGCTACCTTAAGGATTCCTCCAATCCCTCTTCTAGCCCTTGTTTCGGAAGCCCGTTTAACTACCTCCCATGCGCTAGTTAAACTTTGATGCATGAAATTTCCTCCAGATGAGGAGTCAAGAAAAAATTTGGTATCATCATCAACACCATGATAGAAAATCTCTATGAGTTGGGCTTGAGAGATGTCATGGTGGGGACACTTCCTAAGTAAATCCTTGAATCTTTTCCAGGCTTCACCTAAGGTCTCTCCTGGGGACATAGAAAAGTGAGTTATTTGACCCCTAAGTTCATAGGTGAGAGATGGGGGGTAGAATTTTTCAAGGAACTTGTTTTGCAGAACCTCCCAAGTTGTGACATGTTCCTCACTCTCCATGGTGTTGTACCAACTACTGGCTTGGCCGGAGAGGGAATACTTAAACAACCTAAGGCGGATGTCATCTTCAGAGACACCTGGGATTTTGTTCAAAGAGCAAAGGTCAATGAACTTCTGAAGGTGATCTTGACAACTTTCCCCATTATTACCAGAGAAGGGGTGAGTTTGCAGCATGGTGATCCATTGTGTTCGGATTTCGAATTGTGGAGCCATGATATCAGGGGGTATAACAGGATGTTGTGCATAGGCTGTTTTGGGGACAGAAAAGTCTTTTAATTGTTTTTGCCTTTCAGTTTCCCTCCTATCAGCTTCTATGGTTTCTTGTTCATCCCTAAAGGTTGCTCGCAAAGCGGCTTCTCTTTCCGCTTGTTCGGCTTGGATGAGCTCTCTTTGAGCTGCGAGAGCTTGGTCGATTCTACGGGCGACCTCGTCTTCATTCATTGTTGCTAGATTTTGACGGTTTCGACGATGAAAGGTCCTTTCTATATCCGGATCGAACGGTTGAAAATCGTCGTTTGGGCGTCGCATGCACAAATAAAGCAGTTAATCGTGTGCAGAAAAAACGGACTGCCGGAATGGAAACTCAGCAGAAAGAGGAGTACACTTCCGGAATGTTACTCGGAAGGTATGAAAAAAGGAAAAAAAGTTTTTCAAAATTGTTTTTGGGGTTCGAAAAAAACAATCTGTTGTCCCCGGCAACGACGCCAAATTGATAATCGTCGTTTTGCACTATCAATCACTAAGATGGTTAATCCTAGAGTTTAAACCTTTTTTACTTCCGGTTTTAAGGGTAGTATAGAAGGGTCGATCCCACATGACAACTATTTGGAGAATGTTCTTAGAACCCAAAATTTTTGAAGAACTTTTATTAATTTTTATTTTTGTATTTTTAGATTTGGAACGAGAATGTAAAAAAATCAAGTTTTGGGGTTGGTGATTACACTAAGGAATGAATGAAAATGCACTAACAAGAATAAAGAAAATTGCACAAGGAAAATTTTAGACTATTGTTAGCACAAAAAGAACTATATGAATTGAAAAGACTAAAAATTAAAGAAAGCAAAGGCAAGTAAGAAAGTCGGTGATTGAAATCAAGAGATGGAAAATCGAGGCTCGTAGGGGTTTTCACCACCTTAGCCTAGGCGATAACAACTACTTCTTAGACGACGATTCAAAGAAGGTTTGCGAATTAAAAACTCACAAGAGATAAACTCCACATGAGCCCATTGGTCCTGGTGCTCATGTTTCCTAGTTTATCCTCCTAAAAATTGAAAATCCACGGTCATATCAAAACGTCTATGTAATCAATTTTATTGTTCTAAATCCGAATTTCCATGGTCATTTTCATTCAGATTAACATGCGATCCGAAGATCAATCGTCAATTAAAATCGATTACCATCTAGTCGTTTAAGAAGAAGTCGTTAAAACCATGGCTAAGGGGTTATTCTCTTTGCCTCGATAAAAGTCTACTCACTCATGGAGAAAGGGGAGACGGAGGAAGAAAGCATGGAAGCCATAGTCTAGCCCAAAATTAGGAGTCAATTCTTTTGTTAGATACAATAAAATGGCTTAGTTCTTTGTTCCTTGCTCCATAATTAAAGAACAGAGAAAGAAGATTAAAACCAAGGCGGAAAGAAAAGACGAGAACAAGTATGAAAGAGTTATGCTTGAACTGAGATCTACTTTATTGCAGAATAAGAAGATGATTACAAGAACAATTGCTTGAGCGCTCTAATATAAGAAAACCCGAGATGCCCAGAGAGGAGGAAGTGCCCCTCCTTTTATAGGAGAAGGAGGGGTAGGCTATCTAAAAAAAAGAGGGGGAAAAAAGAGAGGGAGCCATCCTTTTGAATTTTCAGATCTAGTCAACAAACTCTTGATTGTCTTTCTTTAATGCAGATTCTCGCAGCAGCAATTTCGAGCGAGTTTCTGTTCTCCAGAGAATTTAAAGTGCGCCCAAAAATATGATTTTCCTGTAGGCCTTTGAATTCCCTTTCCAAATCATATTTGAACATTAAATTCCTCCTTAGGATGTGAGCGTTATGCCAATTTTGGTGCAAGGTATGCATTTAAGTCAGCATTGCGGGAAACTGGATTGCCTCCTACCTTCATCTCTTCTTATATTCATTCATTCCTAAAAATTGAGGAAAATATTATAAGAATTCAATAAAATAATATTGATAAGATCAATTACAATTTATTTGTCATAGAATTTATTTTATTGCATGTCAGTCGATTAATAAAGAAAATCTATGAAATTAAGACTGCAACATTATCCAAAATTAATGCCACAATGGCATGCATCAGTCATCCCCTTCTATCGGTGTACTTGTCACCGACACACTCTCCCACAACCAGTTGATGTCCAACATTTGTCTTTCCCTTGTTGTTCCTCCCTAGATAGGTAGAACTTGCTTGAGCTCTCTCGGTTATCACAACTAGAGAGGACAATAACTTTGCAGAGCAACTAATGTTCTAAGTTGTTTTAACTGAGAAGCCCCCAGTATCCCTCTATATATAGGAGGGGTCAGGGTCAGGGTTCTCATCCCCAGGTAATGCGGGATTAAAGTGGGAGTAGAAGGGTCTGAAATTTCAATGAACTGATTTCACTGTCGCAGCCAAACCGGTCGTTTCACAAATGACCCGGTCAGTTGGGAGTGTGAGCCGGCCGGTTCACTTAATGAACCACTCAGTTCACATCCTAGAATTGCCTTTAGTTGACTTTTCTTGTTTGTTTCTAATCAATGCAAAGATCAATTCTTGTCCCAATCGAATTGTAAAAGTGAAACAAAAAATTTTTCTCACAAATCGGGACAACCCAACCTTGCTTGTTTGGTCCAGTCAAACCGATTGGTTCACCAAGTGAACCGGCCATCTCACTAACCATGAGTTGATCGGTTCACCCAGTGAACTGGTTGGTTGGTGGTCCAGATTGTGCAGAACATAGTCAATGCAGTTCTCAATCAATCTAACACTCAAATCAATTAGTTCAACACTTGAACTTGATGATTTTGAGTCAAGTCAATTGATTGAATGTTTGATTGAGTACCTAAACACCTTTAGTAATCAATCCAAACATCATTCATGGAAAACTCATCTTACAGGTTAATCCTTTGTGTTTGAACCTATACGTCCCATTTCACATTGGCAGTGAATGTCCATAACTAGAGCTAATGACATCACAAGTAAAGAGCGGTGCCTAGTCGCACATCAGTGCTACCCAAGTGAAAAGAAAAGTTGGAGAACAACTTTCAATCCTACAGTCTATGATTTTTGTTCCAGTGAATGTATAATTCCTTTATCTCTGATATTTTGAATGAATTCAATGCATGGAACTGTCATCCTTTCAACGTTCATTCATTTTCCTTGATCCAAAGAAGACTTTCAGAGATATGTGTGCCATCAATATCACATATTGACTCACATGTGCATCTGCATGCCTTTCTGAGTCTCGCTTATCAAGTGTCCATGGACATCATACTCCCTTAGGAGGGACAAGTCCCATATCTATCACTCGCAGACAAAACCCCATGTGTCAAAGTCACCCAACCATCACCTTTATAACAATCCATATTTCAGGACTGCGTTTGATGATGTCAAAGTGTACCCAACAACATGTGATGAGTGTAGTGATTTTAGATCTAAGAATCACAATCACCAACATCACTGTGAGAGATGATTGTGACTACCAGCCCATCCATTGAGATGGTCCTTTACCAGCGTTATGATATGGCCGTGCATCTGCTTATTAACTCTGTGATGAAGGATAGGAATCCCAAGATACTTCCCAAGGCCGGATGTCCAAGGGAAGTTCAACTTGTCACTCACTAGCCTGTGCTCAAAATTAGTGACATTGGTAGAGAAGTAACATTTAGATTTCTCCCTAGAGACAATCTGGCCTGAGAAATTGGAAATGTTCTGGAGGATTGTGTTGATTCTTTGAGCCTGACGGATAGAGGCCTCTGCAAAAAGAAGTATATCATCAGCAAAACAGACATGTGACACAGGAGTGCCACCTCGAGTGATCTTAATCGGTTTCCAGGAACCATTCCCCATAGCGTTCGTGATGGACTGAGTAAGGTGCTCCATACAAAGGATGAACAGTTAGGGACTAATAGGGTTTCCTTGGCGGACCCCTTGTGTTGCCTTGAAGGGTTGCAGCGGCTAGCCACCCAATAGGATGGAAGTTTCACCAGCAGTGATAATTTTCATAACAATGGATTTGAGCTTGTGAGGAAGACTCGTCCTCCTTAGAGTATCCTCAACAAATCTCCAATGCATTCTGTCGAAAGCTTTGGAGAGATCTAGTTTGATGCATATCCACTTCTTCCTAGATGTTTTTGCTTTCATTGAGTGTATAATCTCCTGCACGAGAAGGAAATTATCACTGATCTTCTGACCAGGAATGAAGCTAGACTGTTGAGCTGAGACCCAATCATTCAGATATGGATTGATACATTCCACAATTAACTTCGATAGCAGTTTGAAGTAGCCATTATTCAGTGAAATGGGCCTCAGATTACCGCAAGTAATAGGAGCCTTGGTCTTAGGAATAAGTACTAAGTGTGAGTTTGTAGTAGTAGCATCGACTATGCCTGAGGCAAAGGTGTCCATGATCGTATTAGTCAGAGAGGGACCAACTTGGGCCCAATTTTTCTGGATGAATTCATTGTACACTCCATCCAGACCGGGCGCCTTGGACGGTGCCATCATTGTAACATCCCTGACCTAGGTTATGCTTTAACCCTAGATGTTTTGTTTAAGAAAGATAATTATATGCTTGATCTTATCTTTTGAAAAGTAATTAAGGCTCAAGAGGAACTTATGATTCAATTTTAGTCCTTTTTGAATAATGTTGAAAACAATGTTTTGCCTATTTTGGACTAAAGTGTAAATTACCCAAGTTGAGGGGTTAACTTACAAATGTTACATGATAAAATGTTCCTCAAGTGTTGAAGCATCATAAGAATGAAAATGATGCAGAGGTATGGCTTGTGGAAGCCTGAGAACCAAGAAAGAGTTGATTAAGCAATGTTGTGCATTAAAACCTAGTTTTGGTGTAATGTGCAATTTACCCAAAACCTAGGGTTCAATACGAAAAATACCACTTCTAGAGAGTCCCTAATATTTCTTGGTATCAATTAGAGACAAGAAAATCATAGGGGAGTCTCATTTGAATCTCTTTGGAGGAGAGAGAATCTTGATATTAAAATAATCAAGATTTAAGCATAATTGAAACCCTAATTCAAATTAATGCAAAAATAAATATATTAATGGAAGTGGCCTTCAACCAAAAATGAGATGGTTGGATTTGTATAAGTATGGACGTCCTTGTGCCTTGCAAAGGCCACGAAATATCAAAAGTGAGTGGAGAGTCCTCTCACATTAGTTAAAGAAAAAGTAATATCCACTCAATTTTGGATATTATTATTATATTGATTAACGTGCTTAATTTGTCTTCTTTTAATTCATGGATAATGAAGAGGAATTAGAAGGTGCGGGAGATGGCTTCGTATGCAAGGGATGGAGGGGAGTATGTGGCACCAATTTTGGGAGTTGAAGGAATTAATTATCACTTTCTCTCTCATTGAAATTCCCTTATATACATCCCATTTTCAACCCACATGAAAGGCTTTTTCGATCCCTTTTTATTTCCTTACTTTGGCCATGCACAAAGGAGATTTGGAGCAATAGGAGTACGTGCCCCAACCTATAGGTAAGCTCCATAGTCATCTTCAACCTTGATTTCATGGTGGAAATCGAAATTCAATGCTTAATTCCTTCTTTTCTTCTTTCAATCTTCAACCTTAGCCATTCATTTCACTCAAAGATTTGAGAACGGACCTTGGACAGTTGAAAAAGCTTCATTCACCATTGAGTACGTGAAGCTTGAAGCTTGGATTCAATTTTGAAGGCGAGTTATATAACTTGAACCCTTAAATGTCATTATTGCTTGCAATTTATTCATCATGTGTTGAATCTTTCTTCTTTCTCAATTTCCTTTAGATTAGTTGTTGAAATCACCATAAGAATCATAATTGAATTCAAAGGTTAAAAAGCTTGAAGATCATGATGGAATCTTAAGCACACACCTCAACAAAGGAATGGGCAATCAATTTTCAAAATCGATTGAGCTTATTCGGTTTCAAAACTGAATGGACAATTGAACCCAAGACCGAATGGACAATTGAACCTAAGACCGAATGAACAATTGAACCCAAAACTGAATGGTTAATTGAACACAAAACCGAATTTGTAATTGAGTTCAAAACCGAATGGGTAATTTACCTCAAAATTGAATGGGTAATTGAGTTCAAGATTGAATGGATAATTGACTTCAAGATCGAATGGGTAATTGAGTTCAAAATCGAATGGGTAAATTACCTCAAGACCGTTTGAGGTCAGGTGATGTCATAAGTTGGATGATGATCCAATGGTCTCAACTTGATCTAATTCCAATGGTTTCAATGTTGGAGGGTCCATTGATTGCAAACCCTAGACCCAATAATTTGATTCGGTTTCAAATCAATGGTTGATGATTCAGTTTCAAGATCGAATGGAGGGATTCAGTTTCAAGACCGAATGGGTTGATTCAGTTTCAAGACCGAATGGAGGGATTCAGTTTCAAGACCGAATGGGTTGATTTAGTTTCAAGACCGAATGGTTGATTCAATTTACAATTGGTCAAGACCGTTTGAAGGTCAAATTACTTTAAGACCGTTTGAGGGTCTAATACCCCAAGACCATATGAAGGTCTAATTGACTCAAACCATGTAAGTACAATCAACCCCATGATTGTTGATGATGTTTATTAAAGGTAATTACAATGGTTGTACCTTCAAGGTACTTAAGTGATTAGTACCTTTTGAGTGGTTAACCTTTGATACTTATGGAGGCAATGCCTCAATACACTATCCTAACCCTAATTGTATGCACTTGAATGAAGGGTTAACTTAATCTAATCAAGTTTGGGGTAATTAATATCCTAAAGAGAATTAGAGAAAGAGGAATTCATACATGTATAATAATCATGTAGTGGTTAAACCTCAATACTCTCAAACATGAATAAAATATGTATTTAGGGTATGATCCTTGATAAAGAGATCATGAAACCCTAATCGAGAAGGATGATGACCCCTAACCCTAATTTAGGGCAATTCTACATGAAACCCTAATCTAGGGTAATGGTGAAACTCTAATCTAGGATAATGATATGAGAAATCTCAATGCAAGGTGATGTGATGTGAAACCCTAATTAGGGGTGATGTCATGTGAAACCCTAATTAAAGGTGATATGATGTGAAACCCTAATTAAGGGTGATGTAATGTGGAATCCTAATTAAGGGTGATGTCATGTGAAACCCTAATACAGTGAAGTCATGAGAAACCCCAATATAGGGTGATGTCTTGTGAAACCCTAATATAGGGTGATGTCTTGTGAAACTCTAATATAGGGTGATGTCTTGTGAAACCCTAATATAGGGTGATGGCATGTGAAACCCTAATTGATAAAGAGGGGAACCCTATTCCTAATAATGGAGTAGTGAATAATATTTTGGTAGGTGAAATACCTAAAGTGGTTGATAATGGATAATCTTGTATCAATAATGCTTTAACTCGAGATGAGTCCATATTATTGTTAATGGTTGAATAATTCAAATGAGTGACTTATGACCAATACATTACATGATAAATGTGATGAATTGATGCATAAAGTATTAGGATGGGAATTACCCTAATACAAGATAAGTTGATGAACTTAAGTAAGATAAAGGTGATGAGGGAAGTGAAACATCAGGACGTGATAGATATCACATTCAACACCTCAAGGTTGATACACCTTGATGTACCCTAGATCCAATACACTTGGATGAGTAACACATGAAGTGTGTCATGACAATTATTACATTAAGATGTAATGCACTTTGATAAGTGTAAGCTAACATACCTTGAGAAAGGGTTAAGCCAAGATAATAAAGTATGATGTAATCAATATCCTTGAGAAGATGAGAGAGAAACTCACACTTTGAGATGATTATCATATAATTATAAAAGATGAGAATAAATAAGTATAATTGAATACTTATGATATCAATGTATGCTCCTAGATGTGTGGAGCAATGAATTAGGGTTTGAATTAATAATATGAACTTGAAACCCTATTCAGCTATAGAGGGAAACCATAACCCTAATAGTTGTTGCCTAGTGAAAGGTGACAAGATGTTTAATGGGCCTTGTGAGCCATGTAAATAGTTGTTGCCTAGTGAAAGGTGACAAGATGTTTAATGGGCTTTGTGAGCCATGTGAATAGTTGTTTCCTAGTAAGAGGTAACAAGATGTTTATAAAAGCTTCATGTAAGCAATGATAATGTTCAAATAAACTAGGAAATGGTAACTTAGTAACATAATAATAATAATAAATGGATGTAATAATAATAATGAAATCTTAATCATGCATGCTTTATGCTTATAGCCAGATAAGGGCTATAGTGTTTTGAATAAGCTTAAAGGAGATAAGAGGAATACTTGAATTACATAAAGGATGTGAGTAAGTATGATGGCTTGGCAAAGGTTTAATACCTATAAAAGGTGATGTAGTATTCAGTGATGATGCACATGATTGGCATAGTCCAATGCCTAGAATAGATGCATAGGATTGACATAGTTCAATACCTAGAATAATGTCATAGGATTGACATAGTTTAATACCTGGAATAATTGCACAGGATTGGTAATAACCTAATACTTGGAATAATTACACAGGATTGGTAATAACCCAATACCTGGAATAATTGCATAGGATTGGTCATAACCCAATACATGGAATAATGTCACAGGATTGGTCATAACCCAATACCTAGAATAATTGCACAAGATTGGTAATAACCCAATACCTGGAATAATGTCACAGGATTGGTCATAACCCAATACCTAGAATAATTGCACAGGATTGGTCATAACCCAATACCTGTAACAATTGCACAGGATTGGTAATAACCCAATACCTAGAATAATGTCACAGGATTGGTCATAACCCAATACCTGGAATAATTGCACGGGATTGGCATAGTCCAATGCCTGGAATGTTTGCACAGGATTGGCATAGTCCAATGTCTGGAATGTTTGCACATGATTGGCATAGTCCAATTCCTAGACTGTTTGTATAGGATTGGCATAGTCCAATGCCTGGACAGAATATGATGATGTATACTCACGTGACTGGTACAATTCAATATCTGGTTAACAGATTGGCTGAGGCCAATAGATATAAATGAGAATGATTCATGGATGACATACCATGATAATGAGTATCGTAGGATAAGCTTGAGATGTTGATATAGTATGATGGATAAATGATATACATGTTCTTCCTATTTCTTATAAAGAGAATAGATGATTTACTGCTCTGTCATAGATAGTTGCAATGCTTTAAGATATGAGAATGTTCTAAACTGCTTATCCTCTGCTCAGTTTAATACTATTTAACTGCAATAATAATGTTTCTGGTGGAGAGTTATATCTCTCGCTGGGATAATTTCAATTGTCTCACCCCCATGGGATCCAACATTTTTAGGTAGACGCAGACAAGGAGGCAGAAATCATACAGCATGAAAAAGGACAGAATCATCAGGAACAGCAGTAACATCTCAGGTGGAGATACTGACTGTCATGTCTTGTAGATATGAGTCATATGTGTCGTCTCTATATTCTTAGGTCCTAGGAGTCAATGCATAGTGTTTTTATAATAGATTTGAGATCTTGGCTTGAATGCCTCAAGGTTTTGTGTTGCTCATGTGTAGACTTAACAGAGCAATTGATGTATGTAATCCTCGAGAAGATATGGTACATGGTATGTACTTGTGGACCAAAATGTATATGTAATACTTTGGTTCTTGTTGTTAAGAGTTTCCTGGAATTGGATCTCTTTGCAAAAGGTTTTAATTTTTAGTGATTTTTGTTAATCCGCTGTTAATGATCGCTTCCGCTTAGTTAATGACGATTTGTTCAAACGCTTCGCCACAATCATGAACATAATGTCATGGATTTCTTGCAAATTGGGTATCATTTGTCTGCGAGTGAGATCCTCCTCCGTGAGCTACTTGAATGTTCTAGGATAACGGGCTACATCCGCTGGATTGGGCTAGAAGGAGCATGACATGAGTCATGCGAAGAAGTCACAGACATGCTTGCCGAGGGCATCTAATTTGGTGATCCATTCTCCTATATCAGCTTCGAGTTGCGTGATTTTGTTGTAATGGATGTGTGCCTTACATAGGATTAGTAGAACTTGGTGTTTTCGTCACCATGATGAAGCCAATCTATATGGGCTCACTATTTCCAATCAATCTCCTCGCTAAGAAGGATTTGATTGTACCTTTCTTGCAACTCGATTTCAATCAGATTAAAAGGACCATCAGGCTTCGACTCAGCTTGTACCTGAATGTGGCTGATGTGAGAAGTAAGCTATCCTTCTCTTTGCGTAGCTTCCTCATGCAGTTATGATCCCACTTGGAGGCAGGCTCTTGAAAGGCATGTAAGGCATCCTGGAAGGGTCGTGTGGAGTCCCATTGAGCCATGACAGTAGAGCGGAAATTAGGATCAAGCGACCAACTAGCCTTTGTCTTGAAGTAGGCACAACGTGGCTTCTTTGGGCAGTTGACACACAAAGGTAGAGGGCTATGGTCCGAAAGCATCCTAGGAAGGGCAGTCAATGTGGCCTCGCTGAAGTTATTGAGCCAATAATTGTTAATAATAGCATAGTCTAATTTCTCAAATAGGTTACCTTGTCTGAACGTGAAGAGGTTGCCTTGGGTTCTTAAATCAGAGAGTCCAATGTTCAAAAGAACCTCATTGAAGCGAGCACAGGAGCTTTTATCGAAGTACTTGCCTCCCTTCTTTTCAGTAGTATGTAGCATGGTGTTGAAGTCACCCATGACTACCCATCTGGAATTAATGGTGGAAGAAAGATCTTCAAGATGATCCCATAGGTGCTTATGGAGTGTGGGATTGGGGATGTTGTAAATGATAGTAAGAAACCAACTATTGTTGATATTCAGATGAATAAATTGCTTGTGATTGAGGAGGACCTCAATGTCACATTTTTGTTGATCCCAAAGGATCCAAATTACACCAGAGAAGCCTATCGCTTCAACCCTATGGGACGAGGAGAAGCCCAATTGGTGAATGATGTTTGAGGTAGTGTCACCAGTGCAATGGGGTTCAATTATAGCTAGAATATGTAGATTATAGGAGAATTTCATCTCCTTGATGCGAGGAATTTTCCTATCTTGGCAAGCACCTTGAATATTCCAACAACAATACATTAAAGAAGTTGGAGAGGGGAATGGTGCTGCTTTAGATAGCAGCTAGACTTCCTTCAGATTTCCCATCTTGATCTACATGCATATGGATATCAACATCGTCACTAGTTTGTTCGTCTCCAAACTCAAGGGCTCTTTTAGCTTGATGGTCTTGCAAGTTAGCTTCAACTACCTCGTCCGGCTGTTCGGCCTCAGGGGTGTTCGTCATGCCTTTCTTCCGAACATGATCTGGGATGACTATAGATTGGTAGACCACCTTGCGATTTCTCAGAATGACGAAACCATTACTGGTTTCCTTCCCTTGCTTACTGAAGGGTTTATGGGGGTTCTACCCTAGGGCAGCTGATGATTAATGGAATTGGAAGGTCTATCCCACATCATCTTGACGAGGGCGACCAGTGGTGGTTTCATTTCCCACCAAAGTAACGATTGATTCATCAACTGCCTTGGGAATGGACTTATGAGCGGCTTGGTTAGATGAAGCACCGCTTGCTTTCTTATTCTTCTACTTTTGTTTCCTGCTAACCACCTTAGTGAAACCCTCTTCATCAACCTCAGCTTCAGTATCCGAGACTTGGATAGGCTTCACTGTTTCTATTGTGGCCATCTTCTTAGCGTCAGTATTCTTGTGTGCTTGCTTCCTTGGCTCGGGTCACTTGGCATGGATTGCCATGGTGTAGGTGACACCAGGCAATGGGATCGGTGTGGAAGAAATTGCCTCATTGGTCTCAGCATGTACCTCCTTCTTGCAGTCTGTGTCTTCATGACCAACTCAGCCACACTTCATACAAACAACTGGAAGGTTCTTGTATTCAAGACGAAAATGCTCCCCATTGGTGAAAACAGCTAGCAGGAGGGATTTAGAAGTTTCCACTTCAACAACGATCTGTGCAAACTTCCCCCGATTCCCCTGGAGGGTGTGTTCATCTACCTTGATTGTCTTCCCAACTGAGTTGTCAATGGAAGTTAACTGGTTTTGGAAGAGGAAGACAGGCAACTTGGGGACTCTCACCTGGATGACTAATTTCCTTGGGATCGCATCTGAAGGTCGGAAGGTTGGCGACCAAGACTGAATGGAAAGGTAGTTGCTGAAAATTGTCCATGGTCCGCCTGTCATGGCAGTGAAGTAGTCATCTTGCCCAGAGAACTAGATGATGTAATAGCCATTCTCAAGGTCGATAACCCTGAATTCTTGTTTCGGTTCCCAGATAGCATAGATCTTATTGATCAGGGCTTTGAACCAGACATTGATTCCAATGGCTTTGACTACTACAACAAACTTCCATGGCTCCAGCAGGGGTTGCATCGCATCATAACAAATTGAGAAGGACGGGAGTACCCCGTTGAGATGCATGCTGATGTTGGATTCCCAAAGCACATCAGGCAAGAATGGGTTTTCATAGGTTAGCATACCGACCGGTCGTCCATTGACCATTTTTGCATATGAAAGTTTCACACCCTTATAGACAGACGAGTTGGTGTCTGTCTCCATCGTTGCACCACCGGAAGGGGGGTTGGATAGACGCGTTGACAACCGTAGTAGTTTCTTGAGAAGAGGACGCTCCACTATGATTACCTCTACTAAGATCAGGCAGACAATCGGTGTGGCCACGGCCCCGACCACCGTCGTTGCTACCCCTGAGGCCGCCGCCTCAGGAGAACCCTTGGCGAGCAGACATTGGTTCCCAAAAGAACCTCTTGTATTTTCAATTTGTTCAATTGATTATTAAATACTCCAATTGCATAGTTATCTACTATTTAAAAATATTGGAATCAATAAATATTGTTGGAGGTTATATCTCTTGCTGGGACATGGGTCTTACCCTTGTGGTTCGCCACATTTTTTTAGGTAATCGAAAGTGACGAAAATAAACCTGTGGAAGCAAAGAGGAGCTATAGTAATGAATTTGTGAGAAAGTTGATTAGATGTCGAGTGTGTCCTAGAGTCATTCCTATACTCTCAGGTCTAGGTAGGAAAAGTTTGTATATGGTGTTTCAAACGAATCGGAATTTTGTTAGCATGTTAATGATTATTTGTGTGACATATACAAATATTGTTATCCTGTGTATATATGTTGTGGCAAAGGTGATAGAACAATTTGTATCAAACTCTTGTCATAGTATGGATAAAATAAAGATGTTGGGCTCTTATGCAAAAGTTTCTGAGCATGTGCTGAAGTTGAAATCAGTTTTAATTTACCCATATTTTTGGTTATGTAGTTAATTGGTGATTGATTGTGTTTTATGTTTTGAGTAATCCCATTTAGTGTAACATGTTCTCACAAGTTGGTATTAGGTCTTTAGGTTCACTGAGTCTATAGGGACACTAGGACTTAGGACTAGGATGATGTTAAAATTAGGAATATAACATAAAAATATGGTGCATACTGCCTAATCTCAGTATTTGGGTGCCCTGGTCAGGTACTCAATTATTGAAGAAAAGGTAAGTATGACACTCTTAGATTGTTATCTTTCTAATTACTCTGATCAAGTAGTCATTTTGAGACAATCAAAAGAGAATAATGAATAAGAAATCATGGTACGAATATCTCAATCCTACCTTAAAGAAGATGAGAATTGCATCATAATCTATCAAAACCTGAATGTTTGGTAACTATAAGAGAATGATACAACACCAAGAAATCTAAATCTGAATACAAATAAGCAAAATAGGAGTTCTTGAAGATGTGATTCAAGAAGAGAATAAAGTAAAAGATAGATAAGTCTATGCTTATAAAGTGATCCAAGGTATGAAATCCACATAATATGGAGAGAACTCCAATGATAAGTATAAAATGAGAAGAGAAATGAGAACAGTGACAAGGGAATAAGTTGGAACCTGAGTTAATCTCAGACCAACCTATGTATGTAAGAAAGTGTTAATGTAAAATCAGCATGGCATGTGAAAGAAATTAATGGTGATGAACCTTGTTTAATGAAGAAAATGTGGAATATGATGAGTTACCTTTTAATAAGTGGTTTAAAAACATAATAAAATAAGAGAACATACCCAAATGTGATAAATAGTCATGAAGGAAGGAGTAATGAGATATGTTAATCATGATGAATCTTGTGCTAATGGCAAGGAACCTGAAATGAAAAATGTAAAATGATACACAAGAAGTTGTAACCTACATAATGAAAATAGAATTGCTTGCCTTTTTGCTAGTGACCCTTGGACTATGTTGTGATGATGTGGGAAATGTTTTTCCCTTTGTGTCTTTTCTTTCTAGGGAATAGATTTCAAGTGGATCATTGCCACTTGGTATGTGACACCCCGTTCCTCGTGCCATCTCTAATGACCCTGGAGACCGGGGAATCACCCTCGGTAAACCACCCTTAACTTTTTCTTTTCTTAATCACTTAAAATTTACCTAAAGGAGAATCTCATAATTTGGACAATACTGAAATCTTACTTAAACTTGTGGAAACAAACTTACTGTTTCTAAATCTTGAAAGATACCTCAGAGTTTAAACAACATATTACATCTTACTTGCGGAATATAAAGTGCAACGGTTGATTAAAAACTAAACTACATATTACATTTCATTCTCTCTCTACCATACCACATGCCCAAGGACCGAGGGGAATGGACTAAGAGACCTCTATCTAACTATGAAATACCTTCTAAGAACATGGGTGATACGATCCTTCAGCTTCCTCATGCTGACGCTGACCTAAAAATTGTTTCAGTAGGTTGGTGAGCTACTGGCTCAGTGAATAGAATTTCACCCAACCATCGCAGATAACTCATTTATGTTTATTAATTGGAATAAAATTCAAGATAATACTATACTGAGAAGATCAAAGCAATATAATTTAAACAACAGGAGATGTCAACATTTCATTAAGAAAACAACTACTACAAGGTTGTAGATATGATTAAATAATAGAGAATACTAAAATTTCATTTAAAGGACAACTTCTATGAATCTATAACTTAAATCTTTCTTAACTGTTTAACTTATAAGAAACTATGTGAACCTATATGAACATATTTTATCTTATGCCCTGATCATATGCAGTGTACTCTACATATGAAGACTCGTAGTGAACTACGATCCCACCATACAAGACTTAGCCGACACCCCGGGATAGCTAAGTCTGACTACTCTCCTGGTCTACAATAGGAAAATTGGCTCTCTGGCCTCGACACTCCTATGGTGCCATAAACTAGACTCCTCTAATCTGAGCACACAGGAAGAGAGTTTGAGACACTCTGTGGGCCTCGTCTTGGTACACTCTGTGGGTACCTCTGGGTTACCACTGGGACTTCCGGTTCATGTTGGGTAACCTCTTAGAAGACTTCCTCAAGGGCTTCGTCTCCCCACATGCTCCGTGGGTGCGTTCTGACCCCCATATACTAGACACACCGCCAGGGTAGGTCGTTTCATCCCTAAGGCGCAGACCTCTCATATGGATTCTACGGTGTCAGACCCTTAAATCTATTATTTCACTAATGTTGGAAGACTCTTACTAGATTGTACATTTCTCTTACTTATACTCGACTCTGGTATCTCTATGGTACCGTGTCTGTTTACTTGAACTTTACAACACAACATGAATATCATTCTAAATTTGACAGAGCAGTTTATTCAAGCATTGCAAATGCTGAGAGATTCGATATATTAAGCATGCAGGAAGATTTCAAGTTCTTAAATAAACTAATTACATGTCCACTTGTAATTTACTGAGAAATCAACATTACTATGCATGCAGGCAGACTAAAATTCTTAAATAAATAGAATTCAGGTCAACTTGGCACATATATGCTGAAATCATACAATTGAACATCGTAATGCACTAACAAGAGTTAATTACTCGATATATGAGTAATCGTCAGTAGCACTTGTAAATTATCTCTAATTCCTCGAAAATCATGCACATCAACCCAAGATTAGAGTTGTGCATCACATAACTCAATTAAGAGTCAAATTTCTTATTATGGCACAAGTTATTAAAATTAATTGAGAATTTCAAATAATTTCTTTGGAAAACGTGTCAATTTGTATAGTTATTAAAATACTCGTATTAAGTATAGTAGGGAGCGTGCAACTAGGTTTTCTTGAATGTTTTCATGTCATTGTCATTTCTTTATAATCGTGCATCAATTGAATTACTAAAATAGTGCAGCCTGGGTTTATACCCAAAATGTCCAGTTACTGGTCGTGTGCTACTATTTTTAACCTTTAATTGAGCAACTTAGGTTTTAATAAACCATATAATTCCACTAACCAAAACCTTACACATCAATTAATAAACCAAATCATGAAAAACGTGATGAATTGAATAGTGCAATAAAAGTCAGGCGACGTTGTCACTACCTGACACCAAGGTAAGCGTTGTTACCCACAAATAACGCAAATCGAACCATAATCGTCCATTTCATGGAGTTAAATCGTGCTTTGGTAAGTGAGATTCTACTCACAGTACGTGAGATGACTGCAATTCAACTAGAAACGCATCCAGAGCCTATTTCTGGGCATCAGCACAGTCTTCTTCTATCTTGGGCTTCTACCTTGGGACAGCCCTGGTTCAAACATATCACACACACATCTTCTTGATTTGGGTGTCTCTCAACGTTGCTTCATGTTTGGACCTCCAAGATGAGATAACGACATCGTTCCTTGGTGCTGCCTTGCACCCAAGGTGCTCCTGGTCTGGACCTGCTGCAAGCAGTAGGTGCTTTCTCATTCACAGGCAGAAAGGGGAAGCTAGCTGGGTCACTACTCGTAGTTAGGGCTACGGATTTAAGCTCTGGGATCATGGCTGGACTCAAGGCGGTATTGCTTGGGGCTGCTGCTCGTGCCCAACACCCATGGCTACTGCTTTGTATAGCTGCTACTGTAGCTAGATGGAGTGCCACCCCTTGCTCAGTTGAGGTGCAGGTGGCGCAATAGGGGAAGATAGCTGTGTTTTCTTGTCTAAACCTTAAGGACAAAGTTGGGGCAGCCATTTGGTGATGCTAGCTGCACCCAAATCGGCTCCTGGTTGTGCATCGCTACAGTTGTTTCTGCTAGCCTCCGGTGCTACTACTGCTAGCCGTCGGTGCTGCTGCTAGGGCGCTGCTAGGGCGAGCTAGAGGAAGAAGGAGGGCAGAGGAAGGAGAAGAAGGAGAGGGTGGCGCTACTGGTCGGGGCCTAAGGTGCCCAAATCGCCCCATCCATCACCCTTGGTTGTGGCCTGCTGTTGTTCTATCGGGCACCGCTTTAAGAAGTTATGTAAATCAATCGGGGCAGAAGATAAGGGAGAAAGGGAAAAGGGGAAATTAAAGGCCAATAAATGGAGAAATTGCATCTTAAACCCAAGGTTCTAGAAAATGTTGTAACTCTCGCCTCGAGTGTCCGATTGAGGTGATTTCTTTTGCAACTTTTCAAGCACGAGATTCTATACAACCTCAAGGCAGAAAATCATGTTAATTAGACTATAACACTAGATCAAAGCACTAATTGCATCTGTGAGTACTTAACTTAAATTTAATCAACTAAATGATACACTAAGCGATGTGCTTACTTAACTTAATCATCTTAATGATGTTGTGATCATTGAACTTACTAGTTAGCTTTAGAGTGGGTCTTAACAATCTCCCTCCCTTATAAGAATTTCATCTCAAAATTCCTAAAAGAGAAAAGGAAACTTGTTACGCATCTCAGACTCAAGCTCCCACGTGGCTTCCTCTAGGTTGTGGTTCCTCCACAGAACTTTCACTAATGGAATCTCACAATTCTTGAGCTTCTTGATCCTCCGATCAACTATTTGTATAGGTCCTTCAACATAGGTTACATCTGGTCTGAGCTGTGTAGGTTCTGGGTCCACTATCTTCTCTGTATCAGGGTAACGCTTCTTCAACATTAATACATGAAACACATCATGTAGATTAGCCAACTCGGATGGCAAATCCAACCTGTAGGCTACAAGTACAATCCTCTCAATGACAGGATATGGGCCCATAAACCTAGGAGTCAGTGCCTCTCTTGCCAAACCTCAACACTCCTTTCCATGGTGAAACTTTCATATACACTTCATCACCAACCTCAAACTCAAGAGGTTTATGTCTCTTCTCAGCGTAACTTTTCTACCTGTCCTGTACAGCTTTCAACTGCTCTATGATCACAGTAATCTTTTCGGTAGTCCAATCCACTATCTCTAGTCCAAGAATCTCTTTTTCACCCACCTCATACCAGCATACGGGTGATCTACACTTCCTTCCATATAGAGCTTCATACGGGGCCATACCAAGACTATAATGGTGACTATTGTTGTATGCAAACTCTATAAGGCTCAAGTGTTCTTTCCAACTTCCAATGAAATGCAAGACACATGCTCGCAGCATGTCCTCAAGAGTCTGAATGGTCCTCTCTGACGGATCATCCATCTACGGGTGAAAAGCTGTACTGAACCTCAACTTTGCGCCCAAAGCATAATGTAACTAATTCCAAAACCTAGATGTGAACTTAGGATATCTATCTGATATAATTGAAACTAGAATACCATGCAACCTGACTATCTCATACACGTATATCTTAGCCAACTTCGGGACATCAAAGGTTGACTTTACAGGAAGAAAGTGAGCAGACTTAGTTAGTCTATTCACAATCACCCATATCGAGTCACAACCTCTAGGTGTCTTGGGAAACCCTACCATAAAATCCATTGTGATATGTTCCCACTTCCACTCTAGTACAGGAAGAGATTGTAAGGTACTTGTAGGTTTCTGATGCTCAACCTTAACCCACTGACACACACTACATCTAGCCACGTACTCCGCTACATCTTTTTTCATACCTGACCACCAGTACAACTCCTTGAGATTCATGTACATCTTAGTGTTTCCTGGATGCATAGTACATCAATGCATGTGCTACCTCAAGAATTTGTTCTTTCAAATCACTATTTCCAGGTACACACAACTTGCCATGCTGAAATAACAAACCATCATCTGAAAACCTGAACTCTGGTCTTTTTCCCTTTCTCTTATCCTACATGATCTGCTGTAACTCACTGTCACTCTACTGAAGTTCCTTGATCTGATCATAAAAAGTAGGCTTGACTTGCATCTGTGCAATAAAACCACTTTGCTCTATCACCCCTAAGTCTAAGTTCAACTTCTGCATCTCTACTAGTAGGTCTCTCTTGAAACATGCCATAGATAATGCATAAGTTGTTGAACTTGACTTCCTGCTGAGGGCATTTTCTACCACATTCGCCTTTCCAGGATGATAATATATCATCACATCATAATCCTTGATCAATTCTAACCATCTCTGCCGTCTAAGATTGAGATCCTTCTGGGTGAAAATATATTTCAAGCTCTTATGATCTGTAAACACCTGACATGCCTCACCATAAAGATAGTGACACCATGTCTTAAGAGCATGAACTACTGCAGCAAACTCGAGATCATGTGTCGAGTAATACTCCTTATTCTTATTAAGTTGTCTAGATGCATAAGCTACTACATTGCCTTCCAACATCAACACACAGCCTAAACCTCTCCTTGAAGCATCAAAAAACACTATGTAGCCTTTACCTGTCTCAGGTAGGATCAACATTGGTGTTGTAAGCAACCTCTTTTTTAAGATCTGAAAACTTTTCTCACAGTTGTTTGACCAAACAAATGATGCATTCTTTCTTGTTAAACATGTTAGAGGTGACGCTATAACACTAAAGTTCTGAATGAACCTCATGTAGTAACCTGCCAATCCTAAGAAGCTTCTGATCTCAAAAGGAGTCTTAGGTTGCTCCCACTATAGAATAGATTCGACTTTCTTAGGGTCAACACTTACTCCATATCCTGAGATGACATGTCCAAGAAAAGAAACCTCAGCTAACCATAACTCACACTTATTGAACTTAGCATATAATTGGTGTTGTCTCAACAACTGTAATGCTATCCTCAGATGTTGCTCATGCTGCTCATCATCTCTGGAGTAGATCAAAATGTCATCTATAAAAACCACTATGAACTGATCCAAGAACGGTTTGAAAATCTGGTTCATCATATCCATGAAAGATATTGGGGCATTAGTCAGTCCAAACAACATGACCAAAAACTCATAATGCCAATATCTTGTTCTAAAAGCTGACTTAGGAATATCTGAAGCCTTTATTCTCAACTGATGATATCCAGATCTCAAATCTATCTTAGAAAAGATTGTCGCTCCACACAACTGATCAAATAGATCATCTATCCTTGGCAACGAATACTTATTCTTGATGGTGATCTTATTCAACTATCTGTAGTCTATACATAACCTCATGGTACCATCTTTCTTCTTCACAAATAAGACTGGAGCTCCCCATGGTGAAGAACTAGGTCGAATGAAACCCTTATCCAATAACTCCTGTAACTGAATCTTGAGTTCCTTCAACTCTGCAGGTGCCATTTTATAGGCTAACAGCGCTATAGGTTGACTACCTGGCAACACCTGGATCTCAAAGTCTATCTCTCTTTCAGGAGGTAGACCTGGCAACTCATCTGGAAAAACATCTGGGAACTCACAGACCACTGGCACATCCCATAGGCTGATTGTGCTCTTCTCAGCTCTAGTATCTACTACATGTGCCAAAAATGCCTCACAACCTTTCTACAACATCTTATTAGCTACAACAGTTGATATGATACACGTAGGAAAAACATTCCTATCTCCAAAAAATACACAAGAAAAATCACCTTGTTGAAAGACAGCCGCCTTCTTCCAACAGTTGAATTGAAATCGATATGTCTCTAGGCAATCCATACCCAAGATAACTTGAAAAGAGTTAATATCTAGGGGTATAATATTACCCGCAATGGTGTAACCACCAAAAGTCAACAAACATCTAGGACAAAACTTTGTCAACATTGTCAGTTCACCTAATGGAACCCTCAACAACAAATCAAATGGTAACTCCTGGGTTAATAGGTTAAGCTCAGAAGCTAAAGAATGTTGTATAAACGAGTGAGTAGCACCCGGATCTATCAAAATTGTAACTGAAATGTTGTTAAAGAAAAGCATTTCTCCTGTAATCACTCAGGAAGAAACAATACCTTCTTGTGGTGTCAAAGAGAAGAAGTGTCCTGAAGCTCTTCCTCTCCCATGATGTCCTCATTGTCCTTCCCTAGAACTGGGTGTTGCACTACCTAGGGAATCTAAAGCTACATAGGAAGTGGGTCCTCCATCTAGAGCCTATCTATGTACATTCTGATACTATGACTAGGAACCATGTGATGCTGACTGTTGTAACTGGGGGCAATTCCTCTTGATATGTCCCATCTGTCCACATTGATGACATCCTTGAAACTCTATTCCCCAAAACTCTCCTGAATGTGGTCTTCCACATATATCACATGCTTGCGTCTCTCACCTCGGTGAACCTGACACTGACACTTAAGATCCTAAAGACCTAGTTGGAGGTATCCATGTAGACTGTGTATTCCATCTACCGAAGTTAGGCCTTCCTCCACTTGATGAAAAACTAGATCCTTGTCTACCAAAACAACCAAGTCCTCGTCCTATCTTTGAAAAGAAACCACCACCTCCTCTGTATCCACCACTGCTTAGTCCCCTTCTGAAAAAGTCTCCAGATCTTTTCTTACTCTCAGATTGCTTATCAACATTAACTGACTCTTCTACACGCCTCGCTGCTTCCACAAATTCCCAAATGTTTTCTCTATCTCTTCGACCAATGGCTGACATGGTGTGTCTAATCTCTGACCTTAATCCTTCTTGAATTCTTATGCACTTTTCTACATCATTAGGAACAAGTTGCAGACAGAAATTTTCCAACCTTGTGAAGTGTGCCTCATATTCACCAATTGTCATACTTCCTTGTCTGATATTCTGTAGCTGTCTTATCTTCTCACTCAAAAAAGTAGGTGGGTAGTACTTAAGATGTAATTCATCAACGAAATCCTTCCAAGTCAGTATCGTGTTCCTCCTTTTATCTTCCACTCCACGCCACCAGAGCTCTGCATCACCTTTAAGCAAATAAACTGTGTGATTGATTTGTCTTTCCTCAGACAGCTTTATCAGATGTAACACTTTCTCTAACTGTCTCAGCCATTCATCTATCACTGTAGGGTCCATAGTTCCATTGAACTCAGTACCTCCAAGCTTTTTAACTAGCTGATAGGATCTCATCAACTCCTTACTGCTCGAGGTAGAAGCTCGCCTCTCCATCTTATACTTTTCCTTGGTCTTAAGAAACATCTTGTACATCCTTGATGCCTCATCCACATCATCTCCACCACCTGGACCCATCACCTGAGGATCAGGTCCAATGTGGCTCTCAGCTTGGTCCTCATGACCACATCCTCTTCTTGCCATCTGCAATAGTATAACATAACACTTCCTGTTAGAAAATTGCAGTTAGAAGGAAAACACCTAACTCCTAATCCTATTGGTCTCATATCATCCCCTGACCTTGACTTAGAGTAACTACGTACTCAACCTATTCTCTGATACCAAATTTGTTGTGATGCCCCGTTCCCTGTGCCATCTCTAATGACCCCGGAAACCGGGGAGTCACCCTCGGTAAACAACCCTTAACTTTTTCTTTTCTTAATCACTTAAAATTTACCTAAAGGAGAATCTCATAATTTGGACAATACTGAAATCTTACTTAAACTTGTGTAAACAAACTTACTGTTTCTAAATCTTGAAAGATACCTCAGAGTTTAAACAACATATTACATATTACTTGCGGAATATAAAGTGCAACAGTTAATTGAAAACTAAACTACATATTACATTTCATTCTCTCTCTCTACCATACCACATGCCCAAGGACCGAGGGGAAAGGACGAAACCTCTATCTAACTACGAACTACCTTCTAGGAACTTGGGTGATACAATTCTTTAGCTTCCTCATGCTGACGTTGACCTGAAAAATGTTTCAGTAGGTTGGTGAGCTACTGGCTCAGTGAATAGAATTTCACCCAACCATCGCAGATAATTCATTTATGTTAATTAATTGGAATAAAATTCAAGATAATACTATATTGAGCAGATCAAAGCAATATAATTTAAACGAAAGAAGATGTCAACATTTCATTAAGAAAACAACTACTGCAAGGTTGTAGATATGATTAAATAACAGAGAATACTAAACTTTCATTTAAAGGATAACTGTTGTGAATCTAACTTAAATCTTTCTTAACTCTTTAACTTATAAGAAACTTTGTGAACCTATATGAACATATTTTATCTTATGCCCTGATCATATGCAGTGTACTCTACATATGAAGAATCATGGCAAACTACGATCCCACCATACAAGACTTAGCTGACACCCCGGGATAGCTAAGTCTGACTACTCTCCTGGTCTGCAACAAGAAAACTGGCTCGCTGGCCTCGGCACTCCTATGGTGCCGTAAACTGGACTCCTCCTCTAACCTGAGCACATAGGCAGAGAGTCTGAGACGCTCTGTGGGCCTCATCTTGGTACGCTCTGTGGGTACCTCTGGGTTACCACCGGGACTTCTGGTTCATGTTGGGTAACCTATCTTTTTTTAGGAGACTTCCTCAAGGGCTTTGTCTCCCCACACACTCTGTGGGTGCATTTTGACCCTCGTATACTGGACGCACGGCTAGGGTAGGTCATTTCATCCCTAAGGTACAGACCTCTCATAGGGATTCTACGGTGTCAGGGCCCTTAAATCTATTATTTCACTAATCTTAGAAGACTCTTACTATATTGTACATTTCTCTTACTTATACTCGACTCTGGTATCTCTATGGTACCGATTCTATTTACTTGAACTTTACAACACGAAATGAATATCATTCTAAATTTGACAGAGCATTTTATTCAAGCATTGCAGATGCTGAGAGATTTGATATATTAAGCATGCAGGTAGATTTCAAGTTCTTAAATAAACTAAATACATGTCCACTTGTAATTTACTGAGAAATCAACATTATTATGCATGCAGGCAGACTAAAATTCCTAAATAAATAGAATTTAGGTCAACTTGGCACATATACGCTGAAATCATACAATTAAACATCGTAATGCACTAACAAGAGTTAATTACTCGATATATGAGTAATCATCAGTAGCACTTGTAAATTATCTGTAATTCCTCAAAAATCATGCACATCAACCCAAGATCAGAGTTGTGCATCACATAACTCAATTAAGAGTGAAATTTCTTATTATGGCAAAAGTTATTAATATTAATTGAGAATTTCAAATAATTTCTTTAGAAAACGTGTCAATTTGTATAGTTATTAAACTACTAGTATTAAGTATAGTAGGGAGCGTGCAACTAGGTTTTCTTGAACGTTTTTATGTCATCATAATTTCTTTGTAATTGTGCATCAATTGAATTACTAAAATGGTGCAACCTAGGTTTATACCCAAAATGTCCAGTTATTGGTCATGTGCTACTGTTTTCAACCTTTAACTAAGCAACTTAGGTTTTAATCAACCATATAATTCCATTAAACAAAACCATACACATCAATTAATAAACCAAATCATGCAAAATGTGATGAATCGAATAGTGCAATAAAAGTTAGGCGACGTTATCACTACTTGACACATGGGTAAGCATTGTTACCCTCAAATAACGCAGATCAAACCAGAATCGTTTGTTTCATGGAGTTAAATCATGCTTTGGGAAGTGAGATTCTAATCACAGCGGGTGAGGTGATCACAATTTGACTAGAAACACGTCTAGAGCCTGTTTCTAGGCATCAGCTGGGTCTTCTTCTACCTTGGGACAACCCTGGTTCAAACGTACCTCACACACAACTTCTTGATTTGGGTGTCGCTCAATGTTGCCTTGGACCTCAAAGATGAGCTAACAACATCATTCCTTGGTGCTGCCTTGCACCCAAGGTGCTCCTAGTCTGGACCTACTATAAGCAGCATGTGCTTTCTCACACACAAGCGGAAAGGGGAAGCTGGCTGGGACACTTCTCATAGCTAGGGCTGCAGATTCAAGCTTTGGGCTCATGATCGGACTCAAGGCGGATCGCGCCCAGCACCCATGGCTTCTACTTTGTGCAGTTGTTGCTGTAGCTAGATGGGGCGCTGCCCCTTGCTAAGCTTAGGTGCAGGTGGCACAATAGGGGCGAATAGCTGTGTTTTCTTGTCTAAACCTTAAGGACGAAGTTGGGGCGGCCGTTTGGTGATGCTAGCTGCGCCCAAGGCGGCTCCTGGCCATGCGTCGTTGCAATTGCAGCTGTTGTTGCTAGCCGTCAGTGCTACTGCAAGGTCGGGCTGCTGTTAGGGCGCCGCTAGGGAGAGCTAGAGGAAGAAGGAGGGTGGCGGAAGGAGAAGAAGGAGAGGTGCCCAAATCACCCCATCCATCACCCTTGGTTGTGGCCTGCTACTATTCTATCAGGTTTCGCTTTAAGCGGTTCTATAAACCAATTGGGGAAGAAGATAAGGGAGAAAGGGAAAAAGGGAAATAAAAGGCCAATAAATAGAATAATTGCATCTTAAACCCAAGGTTCTAGAAAATGTTGTAACTCTTGCCTCGAGTGTCCGATTGAGGTGATTTCTTTTGCAACTTTTCAAGCATGAGATTCTCTACAGACTATAACAATAGATCAAAGCACTAATTTGCTTATATGAGTACTTAACTTAAATTTAATCAACTAAATGATGCACTAAGTGTTGTGCTTACTTAACTTAATCATCTTAATGATGTTGTGATCATTGAACTTACTAGTTAGCTTTGGAGTGGGTCATAACATGGTATGTGTTGATTCATTGTAAACATGAGGGTGGATAGCTTATTATATCATAAGGTTGTTTGGACTATGGTTTCAAGATCATAAAGTTTGTGATGATTTTTCTTTTGAGCCTTCCAATAATTAGGAAGATTCCTCTTATATGTCTTGATATTTGTTATGTTGGTAAAAGTGGATGAGATAATGATGTGGGTTCCTTATAGCACATGAGGTGGATACCAAGGTAATGAATCCTAGTATCCAAGATGTATCAATAGTATGAGAAATATGTGAAGGTTGGAGATGTTTATTAAATGAACATTCCAAGTATTCCTCTCCCATATAGAGAGACAGAATTGATGATGATCTTATAAATGTTGTTTGGAAGGAAAAACAAAAGTGATTCTATAATGTTGTGTATGGTGTAGTGATAGCTAGGCAAGACCACTATCTTGGATAGATGGTTTTTTGATACAATAGATATAATTTTAGGATGATATCTAGAATTTAAAGTTGAAAGTTACTATTAGATTTGTACAAGTGGCACAACAAGTTTCTATGCTCCATATTTGTAAATGTCTTCTCATGTGAGGGTTTTTGTGCTGACCCAAGACGAGATATCTATTAGTGATGTGACATTACCATGATATGCAAGTAACCAAGTGAAGTTAATAGGATGAGGTGCAAAGGAACTACCCATCTTTGTTTACCTTGGATTTCGGGGGCAAAATCCCTATTAGGGGTTTATAGTTATAAGGTCCCTAAACTTACTTAATGAGTTGAATAAGCTTAGTTATCATAATTTAATTCTTATAACCCATATATAACCTTGTGATATGATTTTAAATCATAAGACAGGCTTAAGTTTCAAATTTGGTCCAATTTGGACATTGTTTGAGCAAGTTATGAAATTTTATGCACATTTTGGACTTTTCTACAATGTACCCAATTGAGAGGTTTTCTTTGCAATTTATCACTTGAATTATGTTCCTTGGATATTCTCTCAACATTCTTGAGCTTGTTGATCCATGGGGCGCCTATTTAAACCTTGGTTTGAAGGTGTTTTCCTCAAGGGTATTTTAGGGTTTGCCCCTTCATGGATGAGCTACCTTTAGTAGCTATCAACTGATGAATTGTTTATTTTTCTTGGAAATTCAAGAAATGAGGGATAATCATGTCTCTATGGATTGTGGGGGAGCTTATTGTGTGTGTTCTTTTATATTCTTAATAGTTAAGGCCATGGACACTTGGAAAGATACTAGACTTCAACTTTTTTTTTCTTTATCTTAAAGTTTCATATACTTATCCCTAAGCACCAAAATGAGCCATTTTCTCACCACCACTTCCCTCCTTCTACAAACCTCATTCTCCCTCTTTGCTTCTGTGAATTTCCTGTCCAAGGAATAAGAAAGAGGGGATCGTCTTGGAAAAAGAATCTAGGGTTGCAATTGACTTCCTTTCAGGGTTTGAAAAACTTCCTTCTAGTGATCTTGACCTAAACGAGTAAGAATCACCTTCTTCTCTCCATTGATTTCTTTTTTATCCTTCCTCCTACCTTTCTCCAGGTTGGATCCTTGCTGTTCCATGGTAGAAATTGCTCTAAAGCTCTAAAACCCTACCTCTCTTGCTCCTTATGCTTAGGGTTTGCTCATTTGATGAAGAAAGGTGCTAGATGGATGAGTTCACATCTTATGCTTGGATTTCCTACCCTATCTGCTCATGTTTTCTTATGTTTGGGAGTTTATATTCTAATTATAGGCAAGTTTTATAACTTTCTCCATGTTTATTGCTTACCATAAGCTTGCTAGCTCATGTTCTTGCTTGAAAATGATGATTCATGCACTAAAAAGCTATGCTTAACTTGGATTTTGATTTTTATAATGTTACCTATTCTGATTTTAGCTCTAGATGAACTTGTGATCAAGTGTACATTATTCCTAAGGTATAATATTACTTCGATCAGGTTGGTTTCACAACCTATGGTGCTAAGCACCTATCAACCAATGGTCAATTTTAGGGTTTTAAGCTGATTTCTTCTATAAGCCCATAACCCGATGATGGTACCATTGTAACAACCCTATGGTGTTGTCTTCATGACAAATGATGGTCGTGATCAAAGGTGTCAGATGATGGTGATAGCCTATGGTCACCACCTTAGGTCAGGTTTTGGATCAATTAGAAGTTTAATGATCAACCAATAAGTACCCTACTGATGTTATCAATTAATAATGACATTACCTTAATATTTGATGTTGATTAATGAATATAGCATTGATCTAACAACCTATGGTGACTTAATGGTCACTAATGATGGTGGATCAGGTCTCCAAAACCAATGGTGAGTTAATCATATAGTTGTAGCATCAATTAAGCCTTAGATCAATAGTTTCTTGGGTCACTTGATGTAATGGTCAGACCTATACTATAATTGATGGTTTTAACATATGAACTTGACCCAATGGTCAAGATTTAATGTTTATTCCTCACATAAAGTGGAATTATGGATAATGTAATATGTTGGTCCTAATAATGTGATTTAGATGGTTTCCTTTATATAATCAACTTAAGGAGCTTACTTGTTTACAATGGATGGCTGGTTTTAAATGAACAGTTGATATTGGGTTTTACCGTACTCTCAACAGAACCCTTATTGTTGTTAATCAAAGGATGTCTAGGGTTAAATGGTGATTTTTATAGATCACAACTCAATAACATCATAGATTATTCATTCAAGGTTTTTACTTATGTAAATGGATAATGGATTTACCTTTTCAACATTTCATGGTTAGAAGTTGATGCTTCAATATTCCCATTGTTTTGGGTGAAGCATGTAGTGTAATGTTATGATTCTAATGATGAGAATTTTATGGTTCAATTCCTTAAACTTGTAGTGTTACCCTTGTTGTCATATGATTATGATTTATAATCACCATAATGAATTAATGGGTAACCCTAATGAGGTATAGCTTGTTATACCTAGCTTTAATATAACTAAATGATGGTAATTGGGTATGAATAGTCCTTGAATGACTAATACAATCATGGAGTACTCTCTTATTGTTGTTGATATTATTCTATAACTCGATAGTTACACCTTGATTTATGTGTGGGTTCATACTTGACAATAGTATGGAATGTGATGGTGATGCTTCACCTTATGCATCCATGATCCAATGGGGATGTCGTGAGTTAGGGTTTCGGTAAGTGTTAATTAGTAACATTAATATAATTTATCTTGTTGAACCCAGCTCTAATTCAAATAGATAAAGATGAGTATTCATTATTAACATTCTTATATGATGGAATGATGGTGAAATAACATCATTAATATGATCATAACCTTAATATGTGAGTTGGTGGTTATCATAGCCACATGGTTGGTACTTTCTTATGCTAAACATGTGCATTATGAATATGATGAGGGTTAATCATATCTAGATTCCTTGCATGTAGATGTAATAAAGGAATTTTTTTAATGTTAATATAACCTTGTTGTGATTGTTTATGTAAATCTCCTAGCTCATTAATGCAATATTGTGTTGATCTAGTGTATTATATGTAAGTGATGTTGCTGAGCCTTGTTATAAGGCATACAAAGATAATGATGATCTTGTAGGGAATAGTATGATGGTCTTAATGACCTTTGGGCATGGTTGAGCCTGGAATGAGGTGTAATCCTCTTGTGTTGATAAGGGTTGATACCCTATGATATTGTGAAAAGGATTTATATTTTGTGATAGTATGATGGTCTTAATGACCTTTTCACATGGTTGAGCCCTGAATGAGGTGTAATCATCTTGTGTTGATAAGGGTTGATACCTTGTGATATTGTGAAAAGGATTTATATCTTGTTATTGTATGATGACTAGTGTGGTCTCATGAATCGCAAGTGAATAATACCATTTGATGATGAGATTAGAAATTATGTTTCACAGATTTTATATCTTTTGAAAGTTGTGATATTTATATGCTTGCTAGAAGTGAATGAGGGTTTGTATGCCCATTTGTTTGATGCAGCCTTAATTCACCCAATTGGCATAACTAATCAAGTGAAACTCTAATCATGTAGTGCCATGTGCCATAGATCCATCTGAGTGTCAGAACTTGCCAGATGGTGAAACGAGTATTCCTAAGGGAAACTCAGAGCGCATACTATTGAGTATGTAGGGGTGGCAAGTTGAGAATATATCCTTGTCATCCACAATGTAGGTTGTAGAGGATGGCTATGGTCATGCCTCATACATCTGATGTGATTGAGAATGGCTGCGATCGTGTATCGACGATTATATATGTGACAAGATTGGAGGACAACTATGGTTGTACCTCTGATGGTAGGGTATGTGTACCCACCTCCTTTCACTAGTGTTGTGACATGTACCAAGGATGGACTAGGTTGTTAGCAACTTGACCTTATGTGTCGTTGTGGCGGATCCGTACTGACCGGGGGTGGAGAAGATCTTAGGAGTCCGGCTCTTTCTAGATCTTGTATGTCACTGATTTCGACTTAGCAGTGGTCAGTTGGATTTTGAGTGGTATCCTCAATTTCCTCAGGGCATAATAAAAGATGTAAGATAGCCATGTAGCATATTTGTTTAGGGTTATACACAATGCTTCATATTGGATGAAAACTCTTGTTTGCTTTCTTTTCACTGAGATCATGTATAGTACAATAAGAGATAATAAATATTCTTATGTTGTAGTTATTCTCATGTTGTAAACATACTTATGTTGTCAAATATGCTGACACTGATGGTTAAGATGTTACTTCTAGCTATGTTTAATATTTCTAGCTATGCCTATGTAATTGGAAATTCTTAAACTGCTAATCATGCATATGTAGTTCATTGTGTTATGATGTTTGTTCTACTTATGATATAGATATGTTCCTTTTATTTGAGATGCCAATATTGATAGACATGTTATGTTACTAGACATATTCATGATGTCAGGGATGCTTATGCTACTAGATTGCTTGTGTTGTTAGCAAGGAATATGATGAAATCATATTAATGATAATGATTGTTATTATATGCAATTTGATGATATTTGAGTAGATATCTATCCAAAGAAATGGATTTATTCATTATCCACATATGCATTGATAATCATACTTGTTGCTAAGATTAATTGCTTAATCTGTTTAGCATACTTGAGCTATTCAATTGATTATTAAATACTCCAACTACATAGTTATCTACTATTTGAAAATGTTGGAATCAATAAACATTGTTAGAGGTTATATCTCTTGTTGGGACATGGGTCTCATCCTTGTGGTTTGCCACATTTTTTTTAGGTAATCGGAAGTGATGAAAACAAACATGTGGCAGCAAAGATTAGCTATAGTAATGAATCTATGAGAAAGTTGATTAGATGTCTAGTGTGTCCTAGAGTCATCCATGTACTCCCATGTCCAGGTAGGAATAGTTTGTATATGGTGTTTCAAACGAATCAGAATTTTGTTAGCATGTTAATGCTTATATGTGTGGCATATACACATATTGTTATCATGTGTATATATGTTGTGGCTAAGGTGATAGAACAATTTGTATCAAATTCTTGTCATTTTATGGATAAAAGAAAGATGTTGGGCTCTTATGCAAATGTTTTTGAGCAGGTGTTGATGTTGAAATTAGTTTTAATTTACCCATATTTTTGGGTATGTAGTTAATTGGTGATTTATTATGTTTTATGTTTTGGGTAATCTCATTTAGTGTAACGGGTTATCACATTGACCTTAACCAAGGGCAATTGTCCTAGGTCTTTAAAAACCTTCTAAAACAAGGTGCATCAATTGAAACTCTCTCAAGGACACCAAACTTATCTGGTACTACAAGGCCAACATTAGCATGGTCGACACCACCAACTCAGCATCCATGCAAACCCTAGCACCCACATGTGATGCCACCTCACCAACCAAATCCCAACAAGGAGCCTCTAAGAATCATTCTCCCTGTCATGATGCCAAAACACAAGAGTCACAACCAACATGTGACAAATCGCAAGATAAACCCTCAACATGAGTAAATTACAACTTTGTCCAAAAGCAACACATATATAGCATAACTAGCTCAAACATCAACCAAACTGGACCAAACTGAAAACATAAATGTGTTACAAGCTATAAGGGTGCTTCACAAGATAATATTAAGGTTTAAGCATCGTATTAAGCCAAACAAGCAAGATCAAGCACTAATCTTGATTAGGGGTCTTACAATTCTCCTACACTACCAAGATTCATATGAGGTAAGGGTTTCCACCACAATTTTGTCCTAAGCAAGAATCATCAACTCTATGGAGAAGAAAACTACTAAAACTCCATTTATGGCTGTCATAGTTGATATTTCAAAAGTTAAAATTAACTCAGTTTGTCACCCACAACACGCTATGGAGAAAATTTATTCCTTCTAACATCAGTGTTATTAACATGCATATCATCTATGTTGGACAGTCTACATACTATCATTTGAAATGGTGAAGTGTTTCCTCAGATGAAACCTTTATGAGTTGTAAAATGTGTAGTTCCATTTTCTCTATACACCTTTGTTCTGTGCATAGATCGTTTGATTCATTCAATTAATTTTGAGGTTGATGCAAACCAACCACATTTGTCTTTCTGATGATAGAGAACTATTTCAAGAAACATCACTTTCTCAAGATAGATGCATTCTTAATTGTCTGCATAATTTGAAGAAACTTTTGACCAAGAAACACTAGGGAAAAATCATTTGTTTTCTTTTCCATGTCTACTCCAACAACTACACGTTAGGAACAGTAAGCCAATGACTTATAATGCTAAAAGTCAATGATTTTGACAAACACCTAAGCATATCCATTGTCCATAAAAGAAACTCCAAAGTTTTGTATCTTGACCTTGTTAACAGATTCTAGACAAGGTGTATTCGTGGGTAAATGTCAGGGTGGGCATGGTCTAATCATTTTTGGTCTAATCCTAAAACCGCAAACCAGACCATGTATAGTGGTCTAAATATTTCCATGTATAGTGGTCTGAAAATTTTCTAGATCACCAAACTAAACTACTAAAAGGGTTCAAACTATACTTAACTTGAACGCTAAAATATGGTCAAGTTCGGTCATGCCTAGTTTAAAACCACAGCTAACTAATATTTACTAGTAGTACTCTTAAGGGAAGGTCAATTATTTTCTAAAAAGATGTCAATACAAAATTTATTCAAATTTGAGGTCAAATTAGTGTTTCTCTTAGAAACAAAAATTCTAATCTAATAACATGAAATAAAATCTTACTACATAAACACATAAACTAAAAATTCTTCTATAACATGGAACAAAAAGATGATATATATATATATATATATATATATATATATATTTGTGTGTATGTGTAATATATATATTTGTATATTTGTGTGTATGTGTAATGTATATATATATATATATATATATCAGTGATATCATTTATTAAAAAACAAATTAGCAATACACTAACAAACAACGTTGAAAAATCTAAAACATTTTCTATATATAAACTAATTCATGATAAAAATAATTTACTTGAGTATTTATCTATCTTTCTCCTTCTCTCTCTCTCTCTCTCTCTCTCTCTATATATATATATATATATATATATATATATATATATATATATATTACACATACACACAAATAAGCTTTGAGACTTTATTCGGGCCTAACCAAGTTTGATTCTCTCTGTGCCATGTCTTCAGATGCTTAGCAGTTTTCCTAGTTTAGCTCTGTCAACTCTTCTACTTTTAGCCTCTTTCCACTATGTATTGGCAATTGAAATGGTAAGTAGTCATTGTGACTCTTGACTCAACAACTAAACTAGAGTCATCCAACTACTTATTTATTGGAGTTAACTCCAACCCATGTTATCCCTACTATTGTACTTTTTCACTCCGCTCCCTATTGGTCGAGAAGGTTACACTCCTCTATCTTAGGTATCAGGTTTGTTATCGTATGTCTTAGTACCCTCTTCTAATGTATGGTTAGTTCTCTCCCTTTTTTCTACGCTATCTAATATCATTTTGGCGTCAGTAAGACTGGTCTCTATCTTTGTATCATTCTAAATAGAAGAATATTCTTTGTTCTCTACCTCACTTTCCTCCTTTAGACTTCATTTTTCTTCTAAAATAGAATGATCAACCCTTTCTTGTCGTACTCTCCCTCCTGCTTTCAAGCCTTCAAGCTAGTCTTCAATCAAGTAGGATTGATTATGGGTGAGCAACTACTGAAGCTTATGAAATATAAGGTGTTGGACCAGAACCTTGTATCCCCGCTGGATTTTCTTCCTTCTCCCTTTGTTATTTACTTTACAGATGACATACTGCTTCAGTCTATTGCTCCTAGGCCAATGGGTTCTAGAGTCGAGTCCTATTGACTGTCTTTCTCTCAGGGGAACTCCATTATTCCCATAAGTGACGGAACTCTCTTCCCTTCTGAAAAGAGATGAAGGAGCCATGTTTGTAGCGTTTGTGCCAGCAGTAGAAAGCACATTTGTGTATATGACATCTCATTTGAAGTCTTTACATATGCATAGAGATGGTCATGTTCGGTATGAGTAGTTTAACTGGTTGCCCAAACTATGACAGGACCACTCAAAGATAGTTTGAAGGTTTTCTAAACGAAACTTGACCATGATACCCATATAGACCTGACTTAATTGGGCAATCTGGTTACATTTGGTTTGATCAGATTTTCAACATTGGTTTCCTGCCTAGACCTAGTAAATAGGACTCTCTCTTTAGCGGGTCACATTAATCTAGCCAAGTCAGCTCTCACCACAATAACAAAACAAACAAAACACATGTTATACAATCATCCAAATTACCTATCTCATTTTTTGGCATATGGATCATCTTTCATTTTCTTTTTTGTCTTTCCATCCTCATTTTCACCAAATTAAGCAATCGCCTTCACACCATTTCAAGAGGCCGAGCGGGTTTTTATATGTGGAAAGACCTGCAAACCATAAAGATCCGATAGACAAATCTTAGAATACGTAGCCGATCCATAAGTGTCTTTGTCTTGCAGTAAGCTCTGCTGCTCCCATGTGAACATGGGGTAGGCTACATCTACATCTATAGCAGATAAATGGCATGTGTTGACTTACAACAAACATAAGCTAATAATTTCGTGTACATCTACACGTGTAGAAAAAGTTGTCAGCTTTGTAGAAAAAGATGCAGCAATTGTAACGTACAATATTGTCATATCTCTCAAGAAAGTAATAATCAATTGTTTAAATCTGACTATATTTCAGGTCACGATAATCTTATACAGAAATAATAATCGTTAACAATATTTTACCAACAACTCCGCCCGCGTCAAACGGGCAGCGTTGCGTTTTATACACAAGGCACGGTCTTTCAGTCACACAACTCCAGCACCACGGTTTTCGATACCAGTCGCCAAGGAAAATTGCTCATTTAGGAGTTGCCAGCTGACCTGTGGTTTCTATGGCTCCCAAAAACTTGCTTCTCCTTATCATAACAACAGTTGCCTTCTCCGCTGCGGCCTCGACCACCAGTTTCCCAAAGTACTCCCTCCTCCAGAGCACAGGGCCGGCCCCTCCGATGCCGCAGGAGAAGCTCTCCCACCTCCGTTTCTTCTGGCACGACATCGTCAGCAGCGAAGACCCGTCGAGCGTGACAGTTGCCCAGGCGCCCGGCATGAAGACCTCCCTCGCCGGATTCGGGAACGTATCCGTCTTCGACGACCCCATGACGGAAGCGCCGGAGCTGTCGTCCCGGCTCGTAGGGCGAGCAGAGGGGATATACGTTTCGGCATCCAAGGACACCGAGAAGCTCCTAATGGCACAGACGTTCGCATTTACGGACGGCGAATACAACGGAAGCTCCATCACGGTTCTTGGGAGGAACCCGGTGCTCTTGGCAGTCAGAGAGATGCCCATCGTCGGGGGGAGCGGGTTGTTCCGGCGGGCCGTAGGCTACGTGCAGATAAGTACTCAGGTACATGATCCGAAAACTGGGGACACCACCGCCGAGTACAACGTTTACGTCATCCACTACTGAACGCAGGGTTGTCATAGGGGACTACGCTAACGCTACTGATCGAAATCCGAAGAAGAAGAATAGCAAGATTTCATATTTTGGTATTATATAAGTGACAAGTTTCTAGCCCGGAAATAAGTTTCAGATGAGATTCTGAACCTGTTGCAATAATAAACAGATATATATAACTTTGTAACGACTCCATTACAAATCAAGCCATCACCAGTAAAATTATTGAATTATTATAAACAACAGAATTAACAAAAATAACTAAGAATTAAAATTATTTTGCACATAGATCATTTCCAGTAAACTCTTACACAAGGAACCAAAGCTTTATTTACATATGGTTCATATTGTACATTATGTGTCTCGTCTCTTCTCGAGGATAACAAATATCAGTTGCTTTACTATAATATACACAATAACAACATAAAAACTTCGAGATAAGCAAATCAAAATCTCAAGTCATTCATAAAAACCACTAAGAACTATTCCCCAAGGACCTGAGAGTACAAGACGACACATAGATTTCTATCTACAAAACCCCGACAAACAGCGTACTCAACCTAAGATATTATTGTTGTCCTTACTGATACGATCCTTTTTTTGTAGTCCGTCTCCTAGTCCCTTGTCTGCATCCACCTAAACATTGTGGATCCCACAGGGTGAGACTATTGTCCCAACGAGAGATATAACTCTCTGCCAATAATATTATTATCACAAGAAATAGTAAATACTGAACAAGGTAGTTTATGCAACTAACAGATATATTTAATGATAAGAGAATTATGAAACATCTATTTACTTGAAAAGGAATATGAAGAACATGTATAACATCTATCTACTAATATGTACGAAAGTAATAATTGGATTTATCAGATATTTTCATATTCATTGAAACACATAGACCACTTAGAATCTCAATCTTCTTATTATTATCATACTTGGGTATTCAAACCCTTAATTCATCATTGAGCATTGTCACCACTTAGCAGATAATCATTACCTCTGATTCGTCAGACCAGGGTATTCATTCACATAGTTCACATAGCTCACTGAATCTGTATCATATAACATCATAGCTCTTACTTAGCCATGCTCATTGCCTTATGATGCCTATATGATTAATATATCATGCCATCAACAATTTTAAACATATGTCTTAATCATGCAATACTAAAGAACACATCCTCCCTAATGAATTAGGGTTATAATCAATCAATTAGGGTTTCAAGATTTCATTAGCAAAGAATTAGTCTAACTCATACTCCACTCATCTGAGGAGTATATGCTGATCACATAATTATCTTTCCAATCTTAGTTTCTCTCTCATCCCTATTAAGATGTAGATTACTTAATTCACTTCTTTAAGGTCTACCAGGTTATTATTATCAAATTGAATTAGACTTATTGTGTCTCAATATTGCATTAATCATATTCATTACTTAGACAATATTACTAAATAAAAGCATGTCTACCATATCAGGTAGCATGGTGGATAATGTTATGCTATCATGTTTGAAGATGCATATATCATCATAACAAGCATCCTTATCAATCATGTGGTGAAATCACACCTTCATATCAGGTTTAGGGCATATACCTAAACACCATATCATGAGTTAGGTTGGATTAACTATCTCTTTATCTTTTATCACCTTTAGTCAACCTCATAACATGTAGGGATTAAACTATTACCCTCATATCGGGTATAGAGGTGTATTGGGTTCTCATATCGTGTACTAGGGTACACCATATCGGGTATGCCACTATGGCTTTACCATAAATCACTCAAACAATATTATATTTATCTGAATTTGTCATATCGATCTTCCATATCGGTTTACTACCGTATCAGTTTTCCTCTTAGATTTCCATATCGGATTTCATCTTGGGTTTTCCCTATCGTGTCCCCACATTGAATTTTTCATATTGTGATCCTATGTTGACTACCATATTGTGTTCCCATGTTGGCTATCATATCAAGTTACGTCTTTGAACATCATATCAGTTTACCTCATGGATTTCACCATATCGTGTACCCACATTGGGTGATATCATGTTGCCATATCGTGTTCCTATATTGACTACCATATCATGTTCCCATGATAGATAAGAACCTTGAATGTTAGTTCTTTCTTGACAAGATGGATACAAAGTTACCCTTTAACCCGACACAAAGTAATGGGGTATATTGAGTTTTCAAAAGAAAAGAGTTGCATAACATATCGGATTTCTATATCTTCATCTAGGGTTTACTCATATCGTGCAAAGGTGTTGCTTTAACTTTGTATCGTGTATAAGATATAAATAGGAATCTCCCATATCGTCCATAGGACATGTTTTACAAAGTATGACCTACCTTCATATCAGGTAAGCCTCTATATCAGATTCCATATCGGTTTTCAAGAGTCTTCAACCCATATCAAATTGTTCAATGATGATGTCATCATCATCAACCTCAAAATCCTTATCTAACTATTCAAAACTATGGAAAACAGTCATAACTTCTTACTGAAACTCATGAATATATCAATTGATCAAAGGAAATCCGAATTTGAAAGAAATCAACATGTTGAACAAAATTGAACAATATTGAAGAAAGATAATAATATTGATGGGTTCAAGTTATATAACCCACCTCTCAAGTAGCTTTAAAACTTCAAGCTTCACTCCTCACATTCTAAGGTTGAAGATGAACCTTCTCTAAGCTCCAAGACTTGAGCTCCTAACCTTTGCATGATATCTCCAATCATAATGGATGATATCTCCTTCTATGACCTAGTTGGTCAATATCTCTTACCCTTGGCTGATATCAAGCTTCACCATTCAACTCTCCTCACTTTGCACAACACAAGAGGGTTTGCATGATATAAGAGGGAAGGTTGCCAACAAGATTCGAAATCTTACTAACAAGTGAAGGTCAAGGTATTAATTCTAGGGGTTTATGGAAAAGAGTGTAATAGGTGTCATTAGCTAAAGTTACTTTATGCCACCTAGCCATGCAAGGTCGACTCATACACTTGCATGTATGCCATTATTATCTTTCCATGCAAAAATAAAAGTTCATGCATAATATAGAAGTTAAGGGTCGGCTCTTGAGTTATCTTCTAGGGCAAGTCTTCTTTCACTTACTATATTATAATATCCAACTCAATCCTTTTCAAAACAAGTTGCAAACTGATTCCTATTTCTTCTTTGAAGTGTCTTGCCCATTATGGTCCAAGCAAAGACTCAACAAGATGATAGGAGGCTCTCTTATGGCTCTATGGCCGATAGGGACTTCTACTCTAAGTCCACAACTCGATATGGATCATGTGCATAGCTTTCAACTTATGCATTTTCTTGGTCTTTTCATTATTAAGAGTGCTAACACTTTAGGATGATTCAACATATTGTCTCCTTCTTGTCTCTCTCCTCTAGATAATACTAGGCAAGAGTATAAGCAATCTAGAGGTGGTATTTTACACATTAACCCTTCTTCTTGGGTGAATTACACTTTTTTCTTAGATTATATAATGCATACATAGTTTGCATATAAGCTCAAATTTGAAAATAAACTTCACAAAGGGACTTAATTACTTTTCAAAAGAAAAGAAAAAGTTTATAAGAAACTTACTTAAGCAAAACTCTTAGGGTTAAGCCATAACCCAGGTCAGGGGTGTTACAATTATAAACCCCTAACAAGGATTTCGTCCCCAAAATCCCAGATGAAGGAAGACAATTGTTGTTGCATCATATCATCAAGTCTCCACATAACATCTTGATGTTATGGAGATGCCATAGAACATTGACCAACACAAAATTCCTTCCATTTAAAGATCATCATAAGATCTGTCGCACATGACACATACTCAGTTGTCCTATTCATTACTGACTATAGAGCCAACTATGTGTCAGGTAACTCTTTCTAAGTTATAGAAGTACTATTCATACTTTGAATAATTCAGGTGTCAAACCTTATTGACTCACATCTTTTATGTGATAAGATTCTTGTTTCTAGGGAGTCTTTCATACTCTTCACTTAGCTTAGCATTTCACTTTCTAGGAAGGACTAGGATTACATTATGTCACTCACTTGGGACTACAAGTCTTATCATACATCCTTAATACCACTCCATTATGTAGACACAACACAAAACTTTCATATGACTTGTATCATTTATATTCCTAATTGTACATTCTCTTATCATAAAGAAATGTCACTTATTAAAGAAGAACTTATCTCAAAGGTATCTCTCGAGGTTAGGAATAATTTGCCTCAATAAATCTAGATAGGGATACTCTAAGGAATTATTTTTAGCTTGATAAGCTTCCTCCCAAAATAATTCTACAAATTTTCTTTCAATTAATACATCATTATCAATGTTTATGTTTATGTAGAGCATAAACCCCTAACATATGATCTCAATACTAGAGTTATCTCAAGGTTGGACCTTCTAGATAACCAAACATTATTCATCTTATCGGGAATCATATCCTCACTTTCCCATACCACTTGGCACATCTTGGATACCAAAATCCCTTACCTTGGTATCCTTCACATGTGTCAAAAACACATCACATCCTCATCATTTCCATTTCTTCATTGTTAATGCCAAAGTCAAACATACAAAAGCATCTTTCTTTTTCATCTTGGGACATAATATATTACACATATCTTTATCTTGGAACCAAAGTCCCAGACGAACTGATACTTTTCTAAGTATCCATCAATTGAACACTTCTAACTCAAGAACATCAAGTGTCATAAGACTCACTTGATTGCCATGTCCCTAAAAGGAAAGAACATAAAGGAAAATATTCCTTTGATCACCCCATCATTACCCAGGGTTGTTCATCAAAGAGGAGACATGTATTTAGTTGGGGAAGTCCACTTAGCAATCTCTATTTAGTTGGAAAAGTCCACTTAGCAATCCCTATTTAGTTGGGAAAGACCACTTAGAAATCCCTATTTAGTTGGGAAAGTCCACTTACCAATCCATATTTAGTTGGGAAAGTCCACTTAGCAATCCCTATTTAGTTGGGAAAGTCCACTTAGCAATCCCTATTTGGTTGGGAAATTCCACTTAGCAATCTCTATTTAGTTGTTTCATGTTATTGCTTTTGCCTTTTTACTCTATTGGGTTGTAACTTTCGTAAGCCCAGTCGAGTCTACCCCGGTTGTTGGGTCATTTCCTCCCTTATTTTTAAACAAAAGAGTTTAATATGCTCAACATGTCCATATTTATAACATGTCTTGTCCTCGTCCCATGGTCTTATCTGTCTTATTATCGATGTAGAAGCTAAGTCAGAAGTTCTTACTGGTGGAAGGTTAGGACCCTTGCCCTTACTTAGCGACTACTACCCTGGTACACTAGGCATTTATTGCACTGGTAGCACTAAGAACTTTACTTTTTTGAAACAATTAGGCAAATGTTTCTGGAATTGTAGAGACATTTCCTTAATTCTCAGCTTATTGCCCCTTCTTGGGCACTTCCATCACATATGTACTATATGTTTATACTTATGGCATAGTCTATTTTCTTGCCATATGTTAATCATTCCCACATTTTCCACTGTTCCAACATGACTATGTCATTTAGGACCCCTTTCAAAACCCAAAGTTTCTGCATTGAGGACTGGTAATCTAGATTATATTGCTAGTATCCAGCCTACTATATAAATCACTGTTGTCCTAACCTTCCCAACAAGAGCATAAAAAGCAAGATTTTCTATCCTGATTAGGTCAAGATGGGAATTCTCAGGCACTCGTTCTCCTCTTGCTTGATCCCTTGCACCCTCTCTTGGTGCAACAATATTGCTTTCAGCAATGTGTTCCTCGCGTTCTCCAGTCATTTTTAAACTTCACCCTATCTTATGCATAAGCAGAAGTCACTATAAGATATACTGGAGGATACTAGAACAGACTCAACACCTTAGTCATATGTCTCTGTAGACTCAGCAAACCTTAGGCTATGATACCAAAACTTTGTGATGACCCGATTACAAATCAAGCCATCACCAGTAAAATTGTGGAATTATTATAAACAACAGAATTAACAAAAATCACTAAGAATTAAAACCATTTTGCACATAGATCCCTATCCAGTAAACTCTTACATAGGGAACCAAAGCTTTATTTACATATGGTTCATATTGTACATTCAGTGTCTCGTCTCTTCTCGAGGATACCAAATACAAGTTGCTTTACTATAATATACACAACAACAACATACAAACTTTGAGATAAGCAAACCAAAATCTCAAGTCGTTCATAAAAACCACTAAGAACTATCTCCCAAGGACCTGAGAGTACAGAGATGACACATAAACTTCTATCTACAAAACCCTGACAAACAGCGTACTCAACCTAAGATACTACCCCTGTCCTTGCTGATATGATCCTTCTTCTATAGTCTGGCTCCTAGTCCCTTGTCCGAGTCAACCTAAAAATTGTGGATTCCACAGGGTGAAACTATTGTCCCAGTGAGAGATATAACTCTCTATCAACAATATTATTATCACAAGAAATATTAAAGACTGAATAGAAGGTATTTTATGCAACTAGTAGATATATTTAATGATAATAGAATTATGAAATATCTATTTTCTTGAAAAGGAATATGAAGAACATGTATAACATCTATCTACTAAGATGTAAAAAAGTAATAATTGGATTTATTAGATATTTTCATATTCACTGAAACACATAGACCACTTAGAATCTAAATCTTCTTATTATCATCATACTTGGGTATTCAAACCCTTAATTCATCACTGAGCATTGTCACCACTTAGCAGATAATCATTACCTTTGATTCATCAGACCAGGGTATTCATTCACATAGTTCACATAGCTCACTGAATCTATATCATATGACATCATAGATCTTACTTAGCCATGCTCATTGCCTTATGATGCCTATATGATTAATATATCATGCCATCAACAATTTCAAACATATGTCTTAATCATGCAATACTAAATAACACATCCTCCCTAATGAATTAGGGTTATAATCAATCAATTAGGGTTTTAGGATTTCATTAGCAAAGATTTAGTCTAACTCATACTCCACTCATCTCAGGAGTATATGTTGATCACATAATTATCTTTCCAATCTTAGTTTTTCTCCCATCCCTATCAGTATGTAGATTACTTAATTCACTTCTATAAGGACTACCATCTTATTATTATCAAATTGAATTAGACTTATTGTGTCTCAATATTGCATTAATCATATTCATTACTTAGACAATATTACTAAATAAAAGCATGTCTACCATATCGGGTAGCATGGTGGATAATGTTATGCTATCATGTTTGAAGATGCATATATCATCATAACAAGTATCCCTATTAATCATGTGGTGAAATCACACCATTATATCTGGTTTAGGGCATATCCCTAAACACCATATTGTGTAGTTAGGTTGGATTAACTATCTCTTTACCTTTTATCACCTTTAGTCAACCTCATAACATGTAGGGGTTAAACTATTACACTCATATCGGGTATAGAGGTGTATTGGGTTCTCATATCATGTACTAGGGTACACCATATTGGGTATTACATTATGGCTTTACCATAAATCACTCAAACAATATTATATTTATCTAAATGTGTCATATCAATCTTCCATATCGGTTTTCCACCATATCAGATTTCCTCTTGGATTTCCATATCAGATTTCATCTTAGGTTTTCCCTATCGTGTCCCCATTGGATTTGCCATATCGTGATCCAATGTTGACTACCACATTGTGTTCCCATGTTGGCTATCATATCAAGTTACTTCTTTGAACATCATATCGGTTTACCTCATGGATTTCACCATATCGTGTACCCACATTGGGTGATATCATGTTGCCATATCGTGTTCCTATATTGACTACTATATCATGTTCCCATGATAGATAAGAACCTTAAATGCTAGTTCTTTTCTTGACAAGATGGATACTAAGTTACCTTTTAACCCGACACAAAGTAATGGGTTATATCGAGTTTTTAAAAGAAAAGAGTTGCATAACATATCAGATTTCTATATCTTCATCTAGGGTTTACTCATATCGTGCAAAGGTGTTTCTTAACCTTTGTATCGTGTATAATATATAAATAGGAATCTCCTATATTGTCCATAGGACCTATTTTACAAAGTATGACCTACCTTCATATCGGGTAAGCCTCTATATCAGATTCCATATCGGTTTTGAAGAGTCTTCAACCCATATCGGGTTGTTCAATGATGATGTCATCATCATCAACCTCAAAATCCTTATCTAACTATTCAAAACCATGGACAACAGTCATAACTTCTTACTGAAACTCATGAATATATCAATTGATCAAAGGAAATCCGAATTTGAAAGAAATCAACATGTTGAACAAAATTGAACAATATTGAAGAAAGATAATAATATTGATGGGTTCAAGTTATATAACCCACCTCTCAAGTAGCTTTAAAACTTCAAGCTTCACTCCTCACATTCTAAGGTTGAAGATGAACCTTCTCTAAGCTCCAAGACTTGAGCTCCTAACCTTTGCATGATATCTCCAATCACAATGGATGATATCTCCTTCTATGACCTAGTTGGTCAATATCTCTTACCCTTGGCTGATATCAAGCTTCACCATTCAACTCTCCTCACTTTGCACAACACAAGAGGGTTTGCATGATATAAGAGGGAAGGTTGCCAACAAGATTCGAAATCTTACTAACAAGTGAAGGTCAAGGTATTAATTCTAGGGGTTTATGGAAAAGAGTGTAATAGGTGTCATTAGCTAAAGTTACTTTATGCCACCTAGCCATGCAAGTTGACTCATAAACTTGCATGCATGCCATCATTAACTTGCCTTGAAAAAATAAAATTTCATTGATAATATAGAAGATAAGTTTTGGCTCTTGAGTTATTTTCTAGGGCAAGTCTTATTCCACTTATTATATTATAATATCCAACTCAATCCTTTCCAAAACAAGTTGCAAATTGATTCCTATTTCTTCTTTGAAGTTACTTTCCCGTTATTGGACAAGATAAGACTCAATAAAATGATACGAGGCTCTCTTACGGCTCTATGTCCGATATGGACTTCTACTCTAAGTCCACAACTCGATATGGCTCATGTACATAGCTTTCAACTTATGCATTTTCTTGGTCTTTTCAATATTAAGATTGCTAACACTTTTGGATTATTTAAAATATTGTCTCTGTGATGACTTGATTACCAATCAAGCCATCACTAGTAATAATTGTGGAATAACCATAATCAACAGAATTAACAAAAATCACTAAGAATTAAAACCGTTTTGCACATAGATCCTCTTGTAAGAAATTCTTACAAAAAGAACCAAAACTTTATATACAAGTGGTTCATATCGTACATACATTGTACCATCTCACCTCAAGGATAACACGTACCTATTGCTTTACTTTAACATGTACAATAGCAACATAAAATCTCAAGGTAAACAACCAAAATCTCAAGTCGTTCGTAAAAACTACTAAGAACTATCTCCCAAGGACCTAAGAGTACATAGACGACACATAGGACTTCTATTTATAAGACATGATAGACAGAACATCAACCTGAGCTATCACTCTATCCCAGCTATTGTTCTCCTTCTACAGAAAGGTCTCTACCTCCTTGTACACATCCACCTAAAAAAATGTGGATCCCACGGGGTGAGACAATTGTCCCAGCGAGAGATATAACTCTCCGCCGACTATATTATTATCAAGATTAAGCAGTATAAAAATTGAGCAGTGGTTCTTTTATATAAATGAGCAGGATTAATCACTATTATATGCAGAATAGAGTAGTCATTCTCCTTAAAATAATGCATCTATCTATGGTAGATCATTAAAATAATCTATTCACTACTCAAGGGAATATGAAGAAATATGAATAACATGTATAAAGGGAGTGTATATCAACCAATATCTTTTTGTATTTGATCCTTAAGCAAAAATAATACACGGATGATTACATATTATAGTCACACTTATTCCCTGAGGAGATGAAATATATCTTTCATACTCCAACTGACCACTAGTAAGTCGAAATTAGTACCATATAAGGTCAATGGTAGAGCCGGCTGTCAAGATCTCACCTGTCTTAGTCGGTACGAGATCACTTAGGATTCAGCATGACATATTGTATCAGTTGTTGGTAGGACATCTTGTGTCATCTTCATTTAGCATGTCGGGGTATAGTGGCATCTTTGTTATAGAGTTACTGTCGTAGCATGTACTCTCTTCTGGAGAAGTCCACTTAGCTTTCCCAGATTTATAATATAAGGATAAGGAAGATCAACATCAATTCCTTTCCTGGTCGGGTGATTTTATATTTCAATCCCGACGTCACTTAGGAATGAAGAAGGATTTACACATCAATTTCTTATTTGGTCGGGAGATTCACATCATCCCGGGATAAATAAGGAAGGTGTGACATCGATTCTTCAATGGGACGTTTGGATATACTTCGTCCTTCACCCCCGCATATTCAAAAATATGCACTTCTGAGTTAAACTCATTTCACCATCAGCAATTTCTGACACTAAATGGATCTATGGTCAGGGCACTACATGATAAGATTTAACTTGCTTAATTAGGTACCTTACAGTATTCTTTTAGCATCAACCAAGTTTCAAACATGAATTACAACAGATGCTATTAAAGAAAGGATATAAATTTTAAGATCTTTGGAACACTTTGAAAGTATATCACTCAGGATCTCAGTCCCTTATCACATCACTTGGAATTCTCATCCCTTCATATCATCATCATCATGATCACTGGATCTGGGTATTCAAACCCTTAGATCCCCACATATAATTGTTACCTCTGTAATAGGTAACTATTACCTCTAGGTTCTTTGACTAAGGTATTCATCTTACTTGTTGTACAAGTATTTCACATAGCTCACATAGTTCATTAAACATCTTGTCACCTCTTACTTGGAAACAACTTATCTTTTAAGATATCATATTGTATAATCATTATACTTGTTATACAAGTAGTTCACACGGCTTATTAAAACTTATTTAAATCTATTGATATGGCACATCATGGCTCATATCTTGCTATGCTCATCATTTCATGATTCTTGTATAGTGTGATCTTTATGATGAAATACTCTTATCAACATATGACATCATTATACAATTTAAGAGAAATACATCCTTCCCATGATTAGTATTAGGATTATATACATCATCACCTTGTGATATAAGAAAATACATTCTTCCCATTTATTAGGGTTAGGATTTCTCAATCTAATCGATTATCATTGTAAAATCATATCATCACCCTACCTTAGGGTTAGATTTTCCCTTTATTAACAATTAAGGATTCAAAATCATGATGTCTAGAATCAAATCAATATTAATCACACAACATACATCACTTAGAAAATTTTAATGGATTGGAGCATGCCTACCATATCGGGTATCATGGTCCATATTGCTATCCTATCTTTGCTTGAAGATGCACATAACATCATATTATAGTTCCATATAAATCCTTTGAAAAGACCACAACATCATATCGAGTTTAGGGTTTATCACCTAACTCGATATTGTGTGGCCATGTCGGGTTGGCTATCACTTTAGCTTTTAACATCTTAAGTCATCCTTATATCAGGTATAGGTTGAACTCTTGACCTTATATCGAGTATAGAGGCATATTGGATTCTCATATCATGTACAAGAGTACACCATATCGGGCATGTCTTTGTGGCTCTACCATGTATCGTTCAAGTTAATATATAATAATATTATATTGATTTTCCACCTTGAATTGCTATATCAAATTTCCATCTCATCCTCCATATCAGTTTTCTATCTTAGATTCCCATATTGGTTGCCATATTGAGTTTACCATATTGTGTCCCCACATTAGGTTGCTATATCATGTTCCTATATTGGATATTATATCGTGTTCTCATGGAGGATTTCCATACCGTGATCCATATTGGATATCATATCGGTTTCTATCTTGAGTTTACCATATTGTGTCCCCAGATTAGGTTGCTATATCGTGCTCCTATATTGGATATCATATCGTGTTCTCATGTTGGATTTCCATATCGTGATCCATATTAGATACCATATCATGATCCCATATTGGATATCATATCGTGATCCCATATTGGGTATCATATCGTGATCCCATATTGGGTATCATATCGGTTTTCTACATTTAGATGAAACCTTGAACTCAAATCCTTCTAAAGGTTTAGTTCTCTTCTTTGACAAGATGGATACTAAATACTCTTCAACTCATCTCAAGGTAGTAGGGTATATCGAACTTCAAAGGCAAATGATTTTCCAAGCATATCATATTTCAATTTCTCCATCTAGGGTCTTTCCCATATCATATAAAAGGTAAAGTTTTAACCTTATATCGTGTATAAGGTGCTAGTAGGTAACTCCCATATCATTCACAAGGCATGTCTCTCATCAAGTATAAAGTATCACTCACCACTATATCGGTTTACTTTTCATCTTGGATTTCATATCGGATTTCTCATCACCATCTAGGGTTTTTAACTCATATCGGGTTAGGATATAGACCTAACATGAAATCGTGCATAAGGTGAATATATGGCCCTATATCATTCTCAAGGAGTGTATAAGTACTTACTCATCTCTCCCATGAAGTATAAACTTCTTACTATCTCATACTTGTAATGGATTTACATCAACATATCAGGTTGCTTATCCTCTAAGGTTTACTTATATCAGGTTAGAGTACATGCTTGGTTCCCTATCCTGCATAGGGTGCATGACTTGATCTCATATCATGCATAGGGTATTACTCTTACCTTGTATCAAGTATAAATTATGGATAGCTATCTTCCATATCGTTCATAGGACCTAATTATAAAATATGACCTACCTTCATATCGGGTAAGCCTCGATATTGGATTCTATATCGGGTTTCAAGAATCTTTAACCCATATCAGGTTGTTCAATGATGATGTCATCATCATCATCCTCAAGATCCTTATCTAACTATTCAAAACCATGGAAAATTTCCTAATTTCTTATTGAAACTCATGAATATATCAATTGATCAAAGGAAATCTGAATTTGAAAGAAATCAACAAGTTAGAACAATATTGAAGAAAAGATAATAATATAGATGGGTTCAAGTTATATAACTTGCCTTATGAACAACTTCCAAGCTTCAAGCTTCAACTCCTAACGTTCCAAGGTTGAAGATGAACCTCTCAACAATCCAAGACTTGAGCTCCTTAGCTTTTGCACGATATCTCCAATCCCAAATGGCTGATATCACCGTCTATGACCTATTTGGCCGATATCTCTTTTCCTTGAATGATATTAAGCTCTTATCACTCAACTCTCCTCACTATGCATGATATAAGAGGGTATGCACGATATAAGAGGGAAGGTTACTAACAAGATTCAAAAATCTTACTAACAAGTGAAGGGCAAGGTATTTCTACTAGAGGTTTACGGAAAAGAGTGTAAGAGGTGTCATTAGCTTATGCTACTAAGTTCCACATAGCCATGCATAGTTGACAAATACATTTGCATGCATCCCATTATTTATCTTGCCATGGAAAAATAAAAGTCCAAGGATAATGTAAAGGATAAGGGTCGGCTCTTGAGTTATCTATTGGGCAAATCTTCTTCCACTCACTCTATTATTATATTCAATTCCATCTTTTCCAATATAAGTTGCAAACTAAGTCATATTTCTTCTTTGAAGTGTCTTTCCCATCATGGGTAAATTTGAAGCTCCATAAACCGATAGGAGACTTCCACTCTAAGTCTCCAACTCGATATGCTCATATGTATAACCTTCAACTTATACATTTTCTTAATCTTTTCATTATTAAGAGTACCATTCCTCAAAGGTGGTTCAATTATGGCGCCCCCTTCTTTATCTCTTCTATAAATGATACCTAGAGGGAGTAGGGACACACTAGAGGTGGTAATTTTCATATCAACCCTATATTTGGGTAAATTACAATTTGTATAAAAATTGGTACAAAAGACATTAGCATTATTCAATACAAGCTTAATACTTGAAATTTGGGCTTTCCACAAGTCACCACTTAGCATCATTCTTTCTCTTGTGATATTAAAACACTTAGGACACACTCATCATGTAACATTTTGCAATGTAGCCCTCACCTTGGGAAAATTGCACTTTTCACTTAGATTGTCATA